>OAMR01000459.1:356699-442192 GCA_900205405.1 Echinochloa crus-galli
CCATGCATGCCTGTCTCTTATACACATCTATCCTATACATGGAACCAGGTTCTATGGAGTAAATAATAAGTGAAAGGGAGAGAGAAAGAGAGAGATGAGAGATGTAGGACCCGTTTATAGATTCACCTCCGGTTCTATACATTGGTGGCGATACATCAGTATACATCAAATCACTATGGGGGCGATCTATAGAACCAGGGTGGTCCTATATATTGGAGACGCCCTTACACAGCTGTACCCGATGAGAGGCTTCAAAAAATAGATGATCGAGCAGATGGATGATGGATCTTGTATACTCATGTTCAAGTGGCAGGTACCTGCTCTGCACGAAGGACTTGCATTGTGCATTCGACCACATACGTGTTGGAAGTTGGAGCAACCACCCACTCAGATCCTGCTGCTCGTAGGTGTGTTTAGTTTTAAAAAATGGTAAGAAAAGTTTGATAAAATTGTTACATCTGACACTGTAACGCATTGTAGCACTTTTTGTTTGTTTGTGGTAAACATTATCTTATCATGACCTAACTAAGCTCAAAAGATCTGTCTCGTCGTGTACATCAAAACTATGTAATTAGGTTTTTTTTATTTACCCATATTTAGGGTTCTACGTACGAGGAGAGAGATTTGATACGATAAGTGGATAACGAAGTTTGTTGAGAGAATTTTGAGAAGATCGGTGATTTGAGGACCCTTTGACACGCGAAACTGTTCGTTGACGACGGCAAATACGACACCCTCGCATCCGTGTGGTTCTGGCCAAAATCAAACCGGTGCCTGCTGGCGCTGACCGCTGATCTCATATCTGCTTCGAGCTGATGATGCGCATCGGACACATCAAGGAGACAACCCAATGGACAATACTCTGCACGAGCCCGATTCGTTCCTCGCCACTGTGCGCCCTCGGAAACGGAAACCGGAGGCTTAATGCTTTGGGACGAAGCGGCAGCTTGCATAGCCCATGACAACACCGAACCCGGCGCTTTTCAGACCGATGGGACTGATGCCAATTGATGCACATCCACCAAGCGGTAGCTCGATCGATCATGCCGTCATGCCTCCCCTTAGCCATCTCAGGCCTTGTTTATGTTAGAATTGGGAGGGTGAATTTAGGAGTATGATGTCACTTTATAATCATTGCACCACTATAGTATTTTGTTTGTATTTGTAAAAATTATTCAAAAATTGATTAATTAGGCTTAAAATGTTCGTCTTGCATAGCACAACAAAACTGTGTAATTAGTTTTTAATTTCATCTACATTTAGTACTCTATGCATGTTATAATATTTTGATATGATGGAGAATCTTTTTTTTCATAGTAAATTTGGGAGTGGAATTTGAGATTATTTAGCCTCATATGTCGGTCTCGTCGTACCGCCAGTGGACTGCTCCCCTGCTTCCGAGGCCTTTTCCTGGGTCAATGCTGCACCTGACAATTGACGGAGCAGCAGAAAACGTAGGGGAAGCACGCATACGACGTATAGCTCCTACGTGCTCTCTCGGTAACTTTTTATTTGTCGCTGTTGATTTCGATGCCACGGTTTAGATTTAATTTATAGAAAATATGTTCAACATTTTAATCTCTAAAAAATTTGTTAAAAAATTAAATTCAAATATCTATCTAATGATATTTATTATATACTATAAGTCTTAATATATAATTCTTATATTCAGTCAAAGTTATTTCTCAGTAACCGTAAACGACAGATATTTAGGACCGAGAGTGGGTGAGAGAGACTTACGTAGGCCTCAGTACTGTACAAGATTTACAAGATTTACAGGATCCAACTCACTCTTACCCTACGGTCTACGGTCCTGCTGCCTACGTACTCTTACTGGCAAATTCAGAGCGCCAAGTAGCAGGCCCAAGCAGAGGTAGACCTTGCGCCTAGGCCTCCTCGTTTGCTCTGGCAGTGAGCCCGTGAGATTGCTATATGCACCATTTTATGGCGCGATCAGTCAGCGCGCAGCGGTAGGCTGGGGGCAGACCGTGGATGACAGCGATGAACCATGAAGGTGTTTGCATTTGGAAATGGCAATATAATTCTACCACAAAATGAAAGCAGTGATATAAACTTCGCCTGCATTAATAACAGAATTACCCTGTTTCGGATACTCTCTCCCTTTAGTGACTCAAATTATATTTGAATTAGAATTCAACACGGATGTGCTAGTAGCTAGTACAACTAGCACTTCAGGATTGAATTCTATTAGAAATGCATGTAACAATGGGCCTTGAAGGGGCTATATAAATAAGAGTTTGGAGACTCTAAAAATAAAGCAAACCAAATGCAAGCAATTCAAGAGCCCGCATAAGGGTTTCATCCAAGACTTGTAAAGAAGCAATTAGGAGCGCTCAAGAATAATATGCTAGATAGTTCTACAACACTATATTCTTTTATAGAACAAGATTTAGAGTGTCCTAAAGAGTCAAGTAAGGGTTGTGAGAGAGCTATAGTCACTTGTATTCTTTTAGAGTTTTGCTTTTAAGAATTTATAGTTGGCTTCGCCAAAATCTTATTATCTTGTTGCGGTTAATTTAACGTTGTTATCTAGGATTTTCTACAAGATTCATATACATTATTTTTGTACAGTGTACATCACATTCGCAATATTCTTTTTAGATCTAAAAGCTGCTGTGCATAACGATGGGTATCAGATAATTTTAATACTCTCTTAAAATAGAAATTACTCAACTGAATACCACACATTTATAGCGTGTTTGGTTTGAGGGTTGACCTTATCTGAAATCAGTTAGGACGTGTTTGGTTCGAGGATTAGCCACGTCTGGCATGGGTCCGTTCCACATGCGTGAGGATCGGATCATCCATTAGTTTTTCGAGGAATCAATTGGCTCCGGAAACTAATCTATGCGAAGTACCACGTGACACGAGTTGATGACAGACGACACGGACCGGCACTATGGACCAAACATCGGACTTAGGTTCGGTATTGGATCGGATGATTCCGGATCTGCTCATTCTCTAAACCAAACACGCTATTAGTCCGGTATGGAATGGTCACTCGCAGGATCGGATGGTTCTTCAACAGCGTTTGGTTAGCAGAACAGAGTGAGGAGGACGAAGTCCTCCGGTGCTTTTCAAAGGAATGAGTCCGTGACAGATTTGCGCTGGCTGATGGATGACCCGGCGACGGACCCGTTGGTCCAGTGACTCAAACCAAATGTCACTATCAGGCTCGGATAGAGGTTCGGATGATTCCGGACGGAGTCACTCCTCCAACCAAACGCGCTATTAGGGAATCGTGAGAAGTTTGCCATGCTGCAGCGTCCGAAGTCCAAACCGTGGTATGGTGAAGATATAACTACTATTTGTGTGATTTTTTTTTCTGGTGGTGCATTGGTATTGATGGCTTTATGGAAGATTTAAAACTAAAAACATATGAATCCGTTAAACAAACTCTTTACAAAATAAATAGTAGCCAGGCTTTTTTTCCCCAAATGGGAATTTCTCATTTAGGCTTTTGTTGGGCCATGCGACCAGCATCTCTTTCTGGCGTACACAACCACACAATTGGGCTTGTCAAAAAATGGACCGTAAGGCAAAAGCTACATTTCTCTGCTTCTAATAATCCAGTACTGGAGAACTCGTGGTGCGGAACCCTGCCTCATCTTTTCGTCCGCTGCGATCCCCGCCCGTCCGCCTTTCATCGTTGCGCCGACATGTGGGCCACGGGATCATCGTCCGCCCCCGCACATCTTCGCTTTCCCAATCTGCGTCGCACGCCCCTCCCCAATCCGCGCCGCCCCTCCCTCCCCGTCCGCGTTGCCCCCTCCCCGTCCGCGCCGCCCCTACCCAATCCGCACCGCGCCGTTCCTCCCTCCCCGTCCGCGGCCGCCACTTCCGCCATCTGCGATGATCTCCCTCCTCTACCGCACACCGCCCCACGGCGTCTCTCTCCCTTGCCTTTCGTCCGCACCACCGAGGTGCGACGATCCTATGGGTGGCGTGGATTGCGTGCAGGCCCGCGAGAGGGCGGCGGACATCACCACGAGGTCTGGCAATCCGCACGGCGCCGACATGTTCACCATGGTGTCCACCGGTGGAGGAGACTAATGCGAGGACCGCAACCCTCGTCTATGCTCCCTCTGTGCCGTCCTCCGGTCATTCCCGACGCCTGCGAAGGAGCAGCGTTGTCCGCGCCGGCACCAAACAAGGCACAAGGTAAGCAGTACTAGGCCTTCGCAGTTTCCAAATGAGCCTGTGCACCCTCCCACTCTGCAGAGTGCGCCGCCATCGGCCTAGCAAGCGGGGCAGCTGTTGACATGCACGATGCCCAGTGGCTGCTCGACGAAATGCCTCCAAGGCAAGCTACTCACTTAACCAACACTAGGCCTAGATGTCCTTGGCCTTATAATAAGATGACAACAATATCCTCGGCCATGTCTTCCTCAATCCTTCTCTGTAAGTAGTCTCTCGTCTGATGAAATTCTCTTGAAGCCTTTTGTTTTTGTTGTGGCTAAAATATGATATGCAGATGTATGTTACCTATTCATATCTGCAGACGTTGTGCCCTGTGGGCGCGCATGATGGATAGGCTGGATATGTACAGAGCACGGTGGGTGGATACAGGACGACATTCACCAGCAGCAGGCAGCACGTCTTTCTCCTGTTTTTTTTAAGCATCAGTTGAGTTTTTTGCATATTATACCTGTTTTATGGTGTTGTTCACCGTCTAGCAATAGATAATATGATGTTTATCGATCTGTAATACTACCTGCTACTATGTCAACAATTTATATCAGGTCGCAGGACCATGCACTTAGTTCTGATATCACTTTTCAGAGAGACACTCTTTTTAGGAGTAGCTATATATACACACATATATTAAAGAGAGTAGCAAATGGATAAAGAAACATCTGGTTGAAATATGTTACTTTGGCATCTCTTGTTATTTTCTCTATGGTTGCCCAGTTGGTATAGATATATTTAATTTTTATAGGTGATGCATTATAGTTTTTTTTTTGAGAAATACTCAAAATATAGCGAAGCATCATCAACACTTCTTATTGTTTCTTCCCTTAAACCTTTTCAGGCGGCTGGTCTCCTACAGGCCTACACATGTGCACACTGTTTTACATTTTGTTCCTCTTACAGATCAGGATGGAGAAATTTTACATGAGTCTCTGCATGGCAGTAAATTTTAGTAAGTTAGCTTCAGGTTATCACTTTTAATTCCATTAGTTAAGTTGCATTTCTATGTATTCTCTGACATTAACTTTAATTATATCCTTTCTAAATGCTTTTTGATGCCACTTTTACTATTGTGATAACGGAAAGAGGGGTGTACAGAGCCATGGAGATAGAGTCACCAAAAAGTTGTTTCCTTTCGTCAGTCCATGGCTAATCTGAACTTCACCCTTCTTCCCAATGGCATAATTGTTTCTAACTTTTTTAGGTGTTTTATCCAATTTTTTGGTTGGTTGTTGCTGCAGATGGACAATTATTTGAACTATTGCAAGAAAGGCAGGTGGCCCAGGGGAGAGGATGTGATATTGTGCAAAGTGAGTTCTTGATGTACACTGTCGTATAAAATTTGTATTATGTCCCATAGAATTTGGATGATAGGCTTATTGGTCCTCTTCATTAGCGATTTTTGATAGTTGAGTAATTGACCACAAATTATTGTGTGACTGTAGTTTGGAAATTCTGCAGGTTGGGGCCTATACTATGTTGCACAATTCCCATGTTGCTGATATGCTCTTTGATAGATGAGTTTGTCTGCACTTGTATTATGTTAAATTTGCTGTCGCGGCACGTGGAAATTTGAAACCCAGTACACATTTGTTTTGCCGTAATCTTCATTATTGTTCCTTTGCTGTATAGTTTAAAAGGGGCAAACAGTATACTCTTGTCTGCTTGTCACGGCTGTTTGTTTACATGAGTGTATTGTGAAATCATGGATCCATGACCATCTCTGAATGGAACCATGTGTCATGCTGATGCTTCAGAAGATTCATTTTCCCTGACTGTCTTAACAGCGATCAATCATTTAAATGACATGTTCTATCAAATGCATCTGTAGATAAAAAAAAGGTTGGCCTTATAGGATGGGGCGCATAAGGTTCAGAAAGCATGGGATAAGTTGCTGGCTATTTCAGTGGCATGGCTGCAGGGCAACTACAATGCAAATCACGGTCTGGATTATTGAACCCATGTACTGGTGACTTGACTTTTACTTTTAGAACATTTTTCAGAAAACACAGAACACAACAGTAGGGAGGATTCTATCTGGTTTCTGAATGTGATTTCATTTACTCAAATCTCGACATTGGTTAGTTAATGTGTCATAAAAACCTTTGTAGGGCTATAATTGCTGTCTCTATAAACCTCTAGCCTTGGGCTATCTTGAATCTACGATCGATGACACCATCCATTGCTAACCTTCTTTCTTATAGATAATTATGAGTTTGAAGCAGATTGTGTAATGACTTCAGGTTGGATTTCAGCTGTTTTGAAGTTTTCATTATTAGGTCGTAAACAAGATTCTGGATATAGTTCTGCCCAAAATAAAAAGAACTTGTTTAAAAAAAAAACTCAAGAACTTGTTTCATTTAGTTAGTTTGTGGGCATCACTTATTTGTTCGTATTCTTCCTTTATGCATTGTACATTTAAATGAACACTCCCAATTGCCTGCCAAATCGCCTGAATGAATGTTTCTGATGGGTCTAATTTCAGCTCAAGAAGTTTTTTTCCTAATAGGGTTAATCATCTGAATCTTTGTTGAGAAAGCACAATAACTGATTGATGAGTAACCTTCATTTTCTTCCATCCAAATTCAAAGTTACTGCCCTTTTTCTTCTTTATTTTGCTACATATCAATGCTTGACTGATACTCGTAATCTGGTGGAATAGACTTGCACTTCAAACATGTGTTGGGTGGGACAAGTTTGAGAAGCTCACGCCCAAGATTGTGCAGGCTGTGGACGACATGCTCGAGTACAACATCCCGAAGCTCATCAAGAACTCCCCTACGACTGAACTGAGTTGATCTCTCGTCGGTTATAAATTACCTTAGCTATAATGTCTGATGATTAAGGGAGAGGGTAAAAGGCCACTGAGAGATGTGTTATTAGCAGTTCCCCATCATGCAAAACCAAGATGGTCAACTCAGTTTCAACGTTACTTATGTATGGTTGAACGATGTACACACCCAGTTGGACTGAAAGATGTTCACTCTTTTTATGATATATATAACTGCTAAATGTTAACTATTTTGCTTCTTGTAGGTTTGATTAGTTTTTTGCATTAAGCATGTGTTGTTTCTCGTGATGGAAACCCGTAGCAACGCACGGGCATGTACCAGTAGATACCTAACTCTGAGGTCATTTGTAGGATTATTTACTATTTGTGTTTCTATGAAGTTTCCATGAATATTTATTGACTTCAGTGCGATTCTACAGCTGTCAAAATTTATTTTTTTGTGTGGTCTATTTATCTTGCTCCGTGTATCATACCCGTAGCAACGCAGGCATTTATCTAGTGACGAAAAAAACAGAGACGGCGCGCGAACGACGACCCGCCCGCCGAAAGCAAAGCCAGAACGCATCCATCCATCCACAGCTCAACACCAGATTTCTGTCGTCTTCGACCTTGGACAGGGAGGAACCGACCTACCAAGTACATCTCCGCGGCGGAACACGCTTGCAAACAAGACAGCCCGGAACTCTAACACACGAGGACTCCCTGGCTCCCTGCTCTCCTCTCCGGCCCACTGCTCGCTCGCACCGCATGCAACGGCACGCGACGTGATCCCGCTACAAGAGATGTGTTTCAGTTATGCCTGCGACCGATGCTGTGCACGAAACACCAAAGCAAAGCAAAGGAAAAGCGACGGCGATGACGACAGAAACGCCATAAAGGAAGAGTTGCTCTCCCCTCATCAGTCCCCTGGCCGCACAAGCAAGCACCAGATCGACCAATGGTGCAGCCATGGAGGGCTCCAAGAACAAGCTATGCGACATGCACCGCTCGCGCCGCCGCGCCCGCATCCTCACCAGCGTCTTCATCTCCGCCGTCCTCACCAGCGCCATCGCGCTCATCGTCTACGTCTCCTACCGCCCCGTGACGCCGCAGGCCTCCGTGTCCCGCGCCGCCGTGTACCAGCTGGAGAGCGCCGGCAGCGGCGTCGGCAACGCCTCGTCGTCGTCGGCGCCTCCCTACGCGCTTGCGGCGCGCATGCAGTTCACGGTGGTGCTGCACAACCCGAGCGACCGCGCCGCGCTGCTCTACGACGGGCTCCTCGCCTACGTGCTGTACCGCGGGGAGGTGGTGGCGCCGCCCGTGCCGCTACCCTCGCTGGTCCAGGAGCGCGGCGCGGACGTGGCGCTGTCGCCGCTCTTCGGCCTCGGCGGCGGCGGCGGCGCGCCCATGCCGCCATGCCGGTGTCGGAGCAGACGGTGCGTGGGCGGACCGGGCCCAGGCACGGCGGAGCACGCCGGCGGGCGACGGGTGACTTCGGCGGACGGCGATCGTGGACGCTTGAGTTTGATGGGCGGCGCAATGCATATATGCGGGCTCAGATAACCAAAGTTGTGATGGGGAATAAGGAATTTTGGAAAGCATACTTCTGTGTCTTGGAGTGGTTGACCATATGCATGCTGATTCACATGCCATTTGTACGATCCGCTTAGTTTTTGTCCTCTGCGCCTGCTCCAACATAGGCAAAATTGATCTGCTTAAAGCATGAACCCGGATTTTCTTTTTCTCCTCGTCAACCCATCTTCTCCATTTCCGTCGAGCTCCGATGAGCTTTTGGGGATAGGGTTTCGGGGGTTTAATTTGTTGCTGGCGGGGAGTGGCTTAGA
Source organism: Echinochloa crus-galli (assembly GCA_900205405.1). Lineage (NCBI taxonomy): Eukaryota > Viridiplantae > Streptophyta > Magnoliopsida > Poales > Poaceae > Echinochloa > Echinochloa crus-galli. Next base: position 365,526 of record OAMR01000459.1, read on the forward strand.
GGAGAGACCATGAGATCAAAGCAAGGGAGCTAAGCATGAGAGATTAAACGACATGTCAGATTTAATAGAAGGAGAAACCAAACGAGGAAGGAGGGTGGGGCAGAGGCGACGCCATAAAATGCTCTCTGATGTTGAAAAATAGGATGTTGGTGGGTGTCAAATCTTAAATGACTCACGGATTTGGTGTCGATTTTGAAATTTCTCGTTCTAGGTATGGGCCTATTGCCGCTCGCTATGTTGGTGAAGCGAGCTGTGGGCACTGGAAGGTCGACTTGCGGCGGAGGCCGTGGCATGAAGATGAAAATGATTTGGAGAAACTAGCTTATAATGAAGGGGATGGATGTGAGCCATCGGATCATATGGATGGATGGATAGAAATTCGAGTGTGGGCTAGCCTAAAAATATTTGAGTGGGCTCTTGGCAGCCATTTTTTATTACGGTGAGGAGTTTTCATGTTGATATTTATTAGATGTTTAAGAATTTCGAGAAAGTTTGCACATAGCAGGTAGACTCATATTGCTGAACGATTATGTGCCCAGTTTGTTGTGTCATGCTTCCCATGTGTACGTGTACGTTTTTTTGAATAATATAGTACAACGCTCACACACGCATGCACAAATACCCCTATGACTCGTATATGGCCTTGTTTGTTATGTCTGGGCCTCTTCTCTCTTCGGCTGTCTCTTCTGTCCCCATCTTGGTCGAAAATTTTGGGCTCATTTGGTTTCTCTTGGCCCAAATATTCCCGTTCAGCATCCCTCTTTGTAGTACACGCACGGGTGCAAAAAGTTATTATACGCGTATAAAACTTAAATCTACAAATATTCATGTATGTAGGCATACAGGTGCGGTGTTAGCACGCCCGTCTATCTAGTTGTTTACCATTTACCAATTACCATGCTCTACCATATCATTTCACGGAAAATAGTGTCTTATATCTCTTTGCTAATGTAAAGCCCAGTTTCGGTGTGCATCCTTGGTCCATCCTGGGTTAGTTACAACTTACAAGTGAGCATCTTATCCTCCTTTAACACCTTAATTTTTCACTATTAGATATTTATTGATCCCTTATCCAATAGTTTTCCTTGTGTCCCCCCTCTTGCATCCTTGTTCTCCCACCGCACCTTTTTAGCCATGACACCCAAATCGGCTCATTCATGAGTTCAGTTTTGATCGGCTCAACCTTTCAAATAAATTAAACTTAGCCAAGTTTCAGCTTGTTTCTTAACAAGTTAGTTCACGGACTGCCCCATGAACTGTTCAATAGGTTAGAGAAAATGATAACATCAAAATTATCATCATCATCATCATCATCATCATCATTAGATGTCCATGTTTTTTTGTCATTTGTTTTGTGATACTGTGGTGAGCTAACTTTAGATATTAATATGCTTAAATTATTATATATTGGTTAAATCGTATTTGACCTTAAGATGATTAGTGCTCGGCTCGTGAGCCAAATGAGCCGGATCAAGCTTTTAACAAATTAAACCAAACTTGACTTTTAAACTCGTTAACTTAATTGAGTCGAGCTGAGCTAACTTGTTGTTAACCATAACAAGTAATCACTTGAATTATCCAGTGAATATTACACACAGATTTATTGAATGTAAAAATCTCTTGAAATGCCTTTATAATACTGCAATAAAGGTGGATTAAACACACAAATTCAATGAATGTAGAGAAAGCTCTTAAAATACCTTGATAATATGGTGATGATGGCTGTCGAGGGGTCGAGTGGTCAACCAACGGGGTGCTAATTTTTTTGATTAAAAAACATACTAGCCGAAGCCTGTCCTGCATATATTTGGCCCACCCAAAGACGGCCCACATTCCTTTGGAAGCCGCCAAGCCGGGAATTCAGCAAGCCCAGTAGTAGTCTAATTCTCCTAGACGACATTCTGTCAGAAACTGTATTTTACAAATTCTCAAAAAAAAAGAAACTGTATTTTACAAAATTCAGAGAAAAATGATTTTACCTACAAACTTTTGTTGAAAATCCGTGCCTACAAACTTTAGGATCTATATAATCAGGAAAATCTGGTGTTTTCTAATAACATCTTTCAGATTTTTTTTAAAAAAAAGGAATTACAAACTCTAAGACGTTGATATAAAGAAAAAAATCGTGCATGTGCATGGTCTTTCATATACTCAATCATGTCGATACCAGTTGGCAATTTCTTTTTGCGAATTCGATATACCAGGAGGCGCTGAGTCCCACACGCACAAAAACATAAACGTGAAACATCATTTGAATAGGATGTCGATTATTATTGGTTGTATCGACTCGATGGCTTGATGGGTAAAGATTGTCGGATGCACCAGAAAACTATACGGAAATATCCTAACTAACATAAACGCTATGTCTTGATTCAAAAGAACGGTATGTATACGCACGTTCTTTTTTTTTGCGAATGGAGTGCTTTATTAAAAACTAAATGGTATCAATACAAAGAAGATCCAACACACACTTCGGGAAACAAGAAAAAAAGACTTGACACTGTCCAGACCTAACCGCTAACTGCGCAAGGCCATGCGCAACTTTATTTTGTGCTCTCCCAACCTTGACAACTTGAAGGCTTTGTAACTGTTGGCTTTTCTGAACCGCTTCCTGAATCAACGGCCGCACCAGCGAGCGGTCTGGCTTCTTGTCTTTGAGCTTCACCACCACCGAGATCATCGGGGTATCAGGCCACCGTGCTGCTAAACGAATACCCTCTAGGCAAGCTGTAGCTTCAGCCTCCTCGGCGTCCCTGCAGTTAAACAAAATTCTCCACGCAGCTAACAGAGGATGGCCTTCATGATTCCGAACTACAACACCTAAAGCGGCAAAACCAGTTTCATGATTGAAAGCACCATCGACATTGATCTTGAGTATACCATTGCAGGGAGGAACCCATTTGTTATCTTTAGCCGGCCCTTGGCCCAAGCACTGGTTTCTCCCCATGGCTAGTAAAGTTTGTTTCCCTTTTGCACCCCCTCTGTCGCCCTGTTGCTGAATCAAAATCAGTGAATAGAAAGTTTGCACATAGCAGGTAGACTCATATTGCTGAACGATTATGTGCCCAGTTTGTTGTGTCATGCTTCCCATGTGTACGTGTACGTTTTTTTGAATAATATAGTACAACGCTCACACACGCATGCACAAATACCCCTATGACTCGTATATGGCCTTGTTTGTTATGTCTGGGCCTCTTCTCTCTTCGGCTGTCTCTTCTGTCCCCATCTTGGTCGAAAACGCAAAGCTGGCAGGTATCGTTGTGTTCAAGATGTCGATATTTTTTATTGGCCCTAGTAGGCAGACCATTATTCACAACTTTCCATGCAAATAGGTTCACTTTTGATGGAACTTTTCCCTGCCATATCTTCTTCCATAGAAGACGACCTTGATCTGAAGAGGAGCTGCTACCCATCTTTCCAACATCATGGTGAATGCGTAAGGCCAATCTGTATGCACTTCGAACTGAAAACAATCCTGTTTTCTCATAATGCCAGGCGATGAAGTCCTTGCACTCCACTGATGGTAGCTTAATCTTTAGGATTTCGGCTGCATCACATGGATAGAAGTATCTGCGCACCGCTATCTCATCCCATGAGTTAGAAGCAGTATCGATTAGGTGGGAAACCCACCGCAGCCTGCACATGCGAATACTCCCAACCGGTTTCATTCCATATAGCCTAGGAAGCCAATTGTCCCTCCAAATCCTCGTATCTCTTCCATCCCCAATTCTATGAATTGCACCTTCTTTCAGTAAATCGAGGCCATGCTCAATAGCACGCCATGTCTGAGACGCATCACCAGCTGGCACTGTGTCGAGCAGCCTACCTTGTGGATAGTATTTTGCCTTCAACACCCGGGCACACAAACTGTTAGGGAACACCACCAGCCTCCAGGCTTGGCGGGCCAGCAGCGCTTGGTTAAATAACCTCAAGTCCTTGAAACCCATACCTCCAAACCCTTTCGGTAGCAGTAGCCTTTCCCATGGGACCCATTGAACTTTCCTTTTTCCTTGCTCTGCGCCCCACCAGAATGCTCTAATGTGCTTCATAAGGTCATCGCATAATGTCAATGGCAATTTAAATACACTCATAACATAATTTGGCAATGCTTGTGCCACTGATTTTATCAACACTTCCTTCCCTGCTGCTGAAAGCTCCTTCTCCTTCCATGCCACCATTCTTTTGTGGAAGCGCTCCTCTAGCGGTTGGAACACCCCCCTTCGGATACGCCCTTGGGGTGTTGGGAGGCCCAGGTATTTTGCTTCAAAGTCCACTCTCTGAACTCCACGAACACTTGCTAGGACTTAGTAGTTGTCCGGAGCATCTTTCACTGAACTCCAAGGACATGTCACACCTGTTCAACCATGTTTTGGTCATGGTTTTCATTCATCATCATGGAACACTTGCTAGGACTTAGTAGTTGTCCGGAGCATCTTTCAAAAGTATTGAGAAGCTGCTTAACTGCTTGCGCCTGCTCCACATTGGCCCGAAAAAACAACAAGCTATCATCCGCAAAAAGGAGATGCGATACACTTGGGGCACGTCGGCACACTTTCAAACCTTCTATTCTTTCAGCCAATTCATAATGGTGTAAGAGAGTAGACAGGCCATCGGCTACTAGAAGGAATAAGTAAGGAGAAAGCGGATCACCTTGCCGTAAACCACGTGTTGGGGAGAAGGGATGCGACCGCACCCCATTGAAGCGGACTGAGTAGCGAACAGTAGACACACAAGACATGATCCACTGCACCCACTTACTTTGAAAGCCTAGCTTCTCCATTAACAATTTTAGAAATCCCCAATCCACACGGTCATACGCCTTCGATAGGTCCAGCTTGTAAGCACAAAACTCCTCCTTGTAGCCCCTTTGAATAGCATGTATACACTCAAAGGCAATCAACACATTATCAGTAATCAGCCGCCCTGGCACAAAAGCGCTCTGCTCTGGTGATATGATCTGATCGAGAAAGGGCCTTAATCTGTTAACCAAACACTTAGAGATCACCTTGTAAATCACATTGCATAGACTGATGGGTCTGAAATCTTTTAGTTCCTCTGTATTTTGCCCTTTTGGAATAAGTACAATAGATGTATCATTGATACCAGCAGGTAAGAAGCCATCCTCAAAAAAATTTTGCACTGCTGCAGTCACTTTTTTGCACCGCTGCAGTCACATCTTCCCTCATCACCTCCCAGTGTTTCTGGTAGAATCGAGCAGGGAACCCATCTGGCCCCGGCGCCTTCAGAGGTCCCATTTGAAATAGCGCATCCGAAATCTCCTCGGCCGAGAACCCCTTGCATAGATCATGGTTCATTTCTTCTGTTATTTTTGGCTGAATTAAATTAATAAGCTCACAAGGAACAACCCCAGGGTCGGCTACGTACAAGTCCTGGAAGAAACCTGTAGCCATATCCTGTAATTGCTTCTGATCCTCACACCACCCACCATCCTGGTTCTTGAGCCTTTTGATTTTGTTCTTGCGTGCTCTCCATACTGCTTGTCTGTGAAAGTACTTTGTGTTACGATCACCTTCTTTCAGCCAAGCAATACGTGAACGTTGGAGCCACATCATTTCTTCACGATAGAGCAGTTCATCCATGCGGTCTGTGATTTTGCGCACATCTGCTTTACAATGCTGGGAATTGCCCCTCACCTCTTCCAATTTAATTCTTAACTCCTCCAGCTCTTTTGTTACTGATCCAAAGTTTTTATTACTCCATGATCTCAGGGCATTACGGACATGTTTTAAAGCTGCAACCACACCTCCCAGGCCTTCCCTACTCGGATCAGTACACCATGCTGTCTTTATCTCTTCAGTCAGCGATTCTAGGCGCTCCCACATGATCTCATAACGGAAAATCCTCGGCTTGTGTCTTTCCCAACTTTCTTTCTTGATCTCAAGCAATAATGGGCAATGATCAGACCTTGACGAGACCAAATGATGTAGAGTGGCCTCCCCAAACATATCTCTCCAATCTGTATTGGCCACAGCTCGATCAAGCCTGACCTTGACATTTGCATTACCATCACGACCATTATCATACGTAAATGGCAGCCCCACAAAACCCAAATCAGTAAGATCACAATCTGTAAGCACTTTCCTGAAGGCAGCCATTTGACGTTCTGGACGAGCGCATGCTGAAAAGTGCTCGTAGCCCCACATCGCCTCATTAAAATCACCTATCAGTAGCCACGGGGCATGAGACGCTCCATGTAGACGTCGCAACAGATCCCACATAACATGCCTATCCTCCTTCCGAGGTTCACCATACACAAAAGTAATCCGAAACCATGGCGAAGTTACATCCTCTCTAACATGAACATCAATGAATCTTTTGTGTTTTTCTATCAAAGACACCTCAACCTGTTCACTCCAAAACAAGGCTAAACCACCACCAGTACCATTACTGTCCACCGTAATACAATTCTTGAGGCCCAATCGCCACCTTAAGTTTCCAACACGCACGTTCTTAAACCAGCTTAGTAGTTTTCGCTCTTGTATGCCATGCCACCGATAATATATTACGCTCTTTTAGTCTCAATTGATCAGGTTTCATATAAAGAAGAAGTCAATTTTGAAGATAATTTTATTTTTTATTAAATTTATTAAAGAATATAATAGTACCATTATTCTGACGATTGACAATTTTTCTTTGATGGCGACATATCTATGATCACTCCGTCAATTTTAAGATTTGCGATTTTAATTCTTCTTAATGTGCCCATAAAAGTGGAATATGCACGCAAACTCGTCACTGTTTAGTTGGCAAGGGTCTTTCAGTGTCTGTCGATAATGAGATGTTGCGGTTTTGTCAATCTCGACATCTGCCGGTTCAGCTCTTGAAGGTGCAGGTTTGTGTGCATGTATTTAAGGGGTGAGTATGTGTGAGTGAGGCGTTTATAATTTATGTGCATCTATTTATAGGAGTGACTGTGTATGTTTTTACGTTTGTACTAATCTTTTAAACAACATAGAAATGCACGTGTTGTTATAGGGCGTGTACATCTGTTTTTTTTTTTGAAAAAGGAAACATTCCAGCATACGGAGAGAAGGATTGTCTCGTGGGGATTTGAGATAGCACCGCTCTTTGGAGTTTTGGAGTACGTACATGAAACCCGCGGAAACAAGAGTTACCAGGTGATCCTGTCCGAGGTCGTTCAAAGGTCTGAACATTATGCACGGACATCATGGATTCATGGGAGTTCTTCATGGCCCGTAGGTAGAAACTGTTGCGCAGTTGCTGTTGTCCGTGCACCGCGTGGCGACGGCGAGCCTGTACTGGAAGAAGCATACCCGGCCGGCCTACACACGCGGACACGCCTGCCGCGTCACTTGCCAAACACTACCGGGGACTCGGCACGTCGCACACAACGGGAGCGTCGTCTACCTGCGCGCGACGTGCGTGTCGCGCCGTACGTCCCTCTCGGCGGAGCCGGGACGCCGTCGCCACCGTCGCGGCGGCTAGCTCGATCGGGTCGACCGGCAGCGTGCCGCGCGCGCCGCTGCTCACCGGACGTACGTACGTGGACCAACCTCTCTCACCCAAAAGACAAAAAACGGATGATCCCGAAAGGCACGGAACGGAGGCCACACGCCACGCGACGCTAAGGTGTGGACGTGCCTTGTAAGCATCGCGGACACGCAGGCCACAGGGGTCACGGGCTCATGGGCTCCAGTCGCTCGGTCTCGCAAGGCACACAGCGCCACCGCCACCGCGTGGTCCGCGCGCGGCTTTGGATCCTTGCGCGACGCCGACGGCCGGCGGGGCCGGGCGGCCGCTACCGGCCGCGGGCGGCGCAATCGAGGGGATTTCGCGCTATCCCCAGCCGTGAGAAATTCGAGCAGAACACGTGCTCTCCCCTCAGGGCTGAGGCTGGAGTCTCCTCCGAAGCCGAGCTCCGCGCTCAACACGTTTGTTAATTCGTCGGTCCTACTCACATCTCGACCCGAAATGAGAGAGACAGGCATGTGCATGTCCTCAACCACCTCAGCCCTCAGGCCTCATCAACAGACAGAAAGAAAAAAAAACAAAGACGATCCATCTTCCTTTTATTTTCGCTGCATTCGATAAAAAGAATCAGAGGAGAGAAAGGCATATGTTTCTCCTTTAACGAACACGGAAATAGTGGATAAAAGCTCTGCAGCTCACCAATCATAGCTGTACAGATCATCTATCCACAGTACTGCTCGGATAATCATCGGTGGAGTAGTATTAGGCAAGCCACAACCAGATAATCATGACGATTTTTTTTTCCCTTTCATTCAGAAATGGATTTGTCTTCCCAGTTGCGCGCACGCGGGGGCCGGTTTCATAATCGGGGTTAGTGCGATGAATGTTCCTTCTTGAGTTGAGTCAGACATGGCAGCGAGAAATTCCACAGCATTGCTTGCAATCTTTACGAACTGAAGAAGTGCACGCATCAAGCCAAGTGACGCTACCGACTGCCAAACGAGAACAGTGTACTGTATCTTCACACCATGTAACACCGGACCCGTGTATAGAACGTTATCTTTCCTGAAAAATATCTCGACCCTTTTAATTTGTCAACGCAGTACTCGAACAAACCAATCAGAATCTGAGTGTGCATCGAATCCAAAGTATCAAGGCTCTGGTTGCCTGTATAGTGTGTATCAGGTCTCGGATGACATCATGCCGTCAATTTAAGATTATTGGTTACACAAACTTTTGTGTGAGTTTATTTTCATTGAAAAAATAACACAAACACTAATATCAAGTATAAAAAACACAAACAATATTAATTAATTTATTTCATACAAAAAGCTAATGCAACATACAAAATATTTTATGGTTTTATTAAAGGTTAGCACAAACGTTATCGATTCCATTATATATTACGAGTTTATTACAAAATTTAGCTGTCATTTTTATACGTAGAAAAACATAAATACAATTTGTAATATCTACCGACAATCTCCTGTGTTCCACCAATAAAAATCGTAGCTGCAAACAACAAAAATCACAAACAGTATTCTTTAAATAAAATAAACAATATTATGAGTTCCACCAATCAATACATATGTCCCACATGAAACTTGCATGGATCACATATAACAACACCATGGGCCCCATATGGATGTATTGTGGGCCCACTGCTACAGTATAACTCATGTTTCTAAGGCTAGTCTCATTGCACAATTTTACTACACGACTATCTGCACAATTTTACTACACGACTATCTAGAGTAAAAATTAAGTAACTAAGCCAAAAAAGTCTCATCATGCTACATCAACACGTTTAATGTCATAAAACCCTCATTATGATTGGTCTAATCGTTCCTTTTTCACGGCCAGCTCCTTCGTGAACTCTAAGTCTCTAACACTCTAGTTATCGTCACGTTATGTTCCTCTTCTTCATCTCCACTAGTTTCCTTCATCGCTGTTCTTGGCTTCTAGCTTATCATGTTATGGTGTACCCTGTCATTGTATATCCTAAGAGCGTCTTTAAGAATGTCTAAAAGATAAAGTTTCAAATAACTACTTTTAGGACCTTACAATTAACAAATTATTGGGAGAAAAAATATGCTTCAACCAACACTTCTTAAAAAAAAAGGTCCCAAAAAAATCAATTGGTACCACATCATCTGTTTATCGGCCTAGCACATTATTTTTTGTGGGTGTGAACCGTAACTTGGGAGTTTTTTTTCTCTGCTAATTTTTCCGTCGGATCGAGAGCTTGGAAATAAGGGATAAACTTGGCTCGCGCCAAAATTTTGGAACCGGATTATACAACTATTGGAGCAATGTTTTTAAAATTTCGTTCCCAGAACTAACTATTGGTAGTATTTATTAGATACTCTTAAGATATGCTCTAATCACTAGTGGCCTCTTCTTGGAGCATAAAACCCATATCCGAATGTTTAAATCCTTGCCAAATTTGAAAAAAAAATCTTAATAAAGGAAGTATTATTTTCGGACTCTTTAGCAATTAGGGATATGCACAACTATATTAATCTTAATAAAGGAAAAAGTCCAAATCGTGAAAGGGTCTCTAGTCTAATGGTTAGAGCACCGGAGTAGCACCTAACAGACTCAGGTTCGACTCCCTGTGGGAGCGAATTAACTGGGTTTGAAATAAAAAAAAATCTAAAAAAATAGGTAGGGGCTTCCCCTCCCGACTTCGGTCAAAAAAAGGAAAAAGTCCAAATCACTACCCTCATCTATGGACAATGTTTCGATAACCCCCTAAACAATTTTTGTGTTTACTTAACCCTTTTATTTTTCCCTCATCTACGATGCCAGAATTCAAAACTTAGTAATGCGTTCTAACCTAAAATAATTTGAGCGATTTCAATTCAATACTTCGGCCGTGTTTCTTTCATTCCCCCAAAAAAAATTTCAAAGAAAATCAAAACCCTTTTAGAGATGAGTGCAACTTTGCACGACTAATATGACGAGGCTAATTAATCCATGTTTTGCTACAGTAACCATCCTCTAGTTATGCGATCAAAGACTTTATTAGATAGGTCTCACGAAATAGTCCAATATTGTGAAGGTAGTTTTGTAAACTGACTTTATTTAATACTCTTAATTATTTATTGGTTAAAGGGTTGAAAATTTTTTCGGACTTAAAAAAACACTGCCTTCATCGGTCAAGGCCATTGTTTTTTTACGGCACTTGTCTACGGAGTAGGATTGATAAGCTCGTTTTCACATCACTTTACGAGGTGAGAGAGTGAAGCACGCAACTTAATGTACAGCTTACCGAAAGTATTGTTCCATCATCAATCAGCTTGCGTTGGTATACATACGGTTTGACGAGAGATGGTACTCCAGCTAGGGCATCGCCGATGTTGATTGTACAGTTGTTTTAATCCGTCACGTGCCTGAAAAGTACTCAAAAATATACTTCTTCGGTTCTAGAATAAATACACAACTCGATCAAGCCTGACCTTGACATTTGCATTACCATCACGACCATTATCATACGTAAATGGCAGCCCCACAAAACCCAAATCAGTAAGATCACAATCTGTAAGCACTTTCCTGAAGGCAGCCATTTGACGTTCTGGACGAGCGCATGCTGAAAAGTGCTCGTAGCCCCGAGCATAAAACCCATATCCGAATGTTTAAATCCTTGACAAATTTAAAAAAAATCTTAATAAAGGAAGTATTATTTTTGGACTCTTTAGCAATTAGGGATATGCGCAACCATATTAATCTTTTTTTTTGAATCAGCAACCATATTAATCTTAATAAAGGAAAAAGTCCAAATCGTGAAAGGGTCTCTAGTCTAATGGTTAGAGCACCGGAGTAGCACCTAACAGACTCAGGTTCGACTCCCTGTGGGAGCGAATTAACTGGGTTTGAAATAAAAAAAAATCTAAAAAAATAGGTAGGGGCTTCCCCTCCCGACTTCGGTCAAAAAAAGGAAAAAGTCCAAATCACTACCCTCATCTATGGACAATGTTTCGATAACCCCCTAAACAATTTTTGTGTTTACTTAACCCTTTTATTTTTCCCTCATCTACGATGCCAGAATTCAAAACTTAGTAATGCGTTCTAACCTAAAATAATTTGAGCGATTTCAATTCAATACTTCGGCCGTGTTTCTTTCATTCCCCCAAAAAAAATTTCAAAGAAAATCAAAACCCTTTTAGAGATGAGTGCAACTTTGCACGACTAATATGACGAGGCTAATTAATCCATGTTTTGCTACAGTAACCATCCTCTAGTTATGCGATCAAAGACTTTATTAGATAGGTCTCACGAAATAGTCCAATATTGTGAAGGTAGTTTTGTAAACTGACTTTATTTAATACTCTTAATTATTTATTGGTTAAAGGGTTGAAAATTTTTTCGGACTTAAAAAAACACTGCCTTCATCGGTCAAGGCCATTGTTTTTTTACGGCACTTGTCTACGGAGTAGGATTGATAAGCTCGTTTTCACATCACTTTACGAGGTGAGAGAGTGAAGCACGCAACTTAATGTACAGCTTACCGAAAGTATTGTTCCATCATCAATCAGCTTGCGTTGGTATACATACGGTTTGACGAGAGATGGTACTCCAGCTAGGGCATCGCCGATGTTGATTGTACAGTTGTTTTAATCCGTCACGTGCCTGAAAAGTACTCAAAAATATACTTCTTCGGTTCTAGAATAAATACACTTATCGTTTTTTAGGAGTCAAACACTTTTAACTTTAATCAAATTTTAGGTACAATACAAAATAAATATTATTAGATTTATTATATAACATATTTTCATACAAAATTTATTTTAAAATCTGAATATTGATATTAGTGGTTATAAGTTCAGTCAAATTTAAATTTATTTGATCCATTTAAAAGTTAGAAATATTCTTATTTTCGAACAGAGGGAGTACCACCGATCGATAATCACCGTTACCTCGCGGCGGTTAATTTAAAGCAAGTGAAAAGTTACCCGACGACCACGCGGCTGAGACGTGAGACCTTCACCATCCAGCACGCGACACCTGCAAAGCGGACGGGCAGCCACGCAAGCGTTCCGGCGCCGCCTCCCGCCTCTACGGGCGACTGCTATTTCTTCCCACTCCCACACGCATCGAATCGTCGCCGAGAACACAGGGGAGGCTGTGACAAAGCTTGCCCGCCCGCGCACACAACTACGACGTTTCCGGTTTCCCGACCCCTCACTCCACCACGCTGCAGTCGCGCCATTTTTCTCCGTCCTCTACCCGTCACTCACTCACTCATATAACGACCGGGAAGCCAACCGCGAGCTAGTATAATCAGGAATCGCGACCGCACCAGCTCTTGTACCAGACGCACACAACTTGCATACGTACCAGGCTTCTAAATCTGGTAACCTCCAGGATCCAGCAGAGGCGTGCAGGATTCCTTCTTCGCCGGGAGTCCGAGGATTAAATTAGCCGCCGGCCGAGCTCGATCCAGCTTCCGCGGAGAGTCGGCAGCTTCTCTTCCCTATCTGGTCCCCGATTCGCCTGCTGCTGGAGCTCTGGTGCGCCGGATAGGAGCGAGGGCGACGAGAGGGCAAACATGGCTGCGGCCACTTCCGCTTCCACCATGTCCCTGCTCCCGATCTCCCAGCTCAAGCAGCAGCAGCGGCACGGCGCCGTGGTCGTGTTCCGGCGGCGGCCCCGGGACGCGCGGCGGAGGAGATACGTCGTGCCGGTACGTGGTGATTGATCTGCTCGATTCCGCCTCTCCCTCTCGTTGAGGAAATTTGCAATTTTGGGCGTCGGCCTTGAGCTGATGCGCCGGCAGGGGCTGCGTGCTCCGTCGTCTGTCTCTTGTGGTGCGTAGGCGGCGAGGCTGTTCGGGCCGGCGATCTTCGAGGCGTCGAAGCTGAAGGTGCTGTTCCTGGGCGTGGACGAGGAGAGCGGCGGCAAGTACCCGGGGAAGCCGCCGGTGCTGCCGCGGACGTACACGCTGACGCACAGCGACGTGACGGCGAGCCTGACGCTGGCCGTGTCCCACACCATCAACCGCGCGCAACTGCAGGGGTGGTACAACCGGCTGCAGCGGGACGAGGTGGTGGCGGAGTGGAAGAAGGTGCGCGGCCGCATGTCGCTGCACGTCCACTGCCACATCTCCGGCGGCCACGTCCTGCTCGACCTCATCGCCGGCCTCCGATACTACATCTTCCGCAAGGAGCTCCCCGTGGTACGTCCACCTGCCTTTCCGCCCACACACAGGGACCGCATGTGTTGATTGAATACAGTTTGCAATTGGTTGGCTCGCCAATAATTCATTAATATTATTCCAAACGCCTGGTGAGCGAGACCCCACGTCGGATCGATGCGTTTGTATTGCATCTTGTCCTTGCTGTCCGTTATTCAGCCACAATTGAAACATGCGCACTAGCTCAGTTCAGGCAGTAGTCACGATTGGAAAGATGCCATAACGGTGCATGGTTGCTAGATATTTGATTTCAACATGCCATTGGTCAGTCAGGGTGTTGATGCATGTGGGTCGACTCTTTCGTTGCTGTGCTTGCAGGTGCTGAGCGCGTTCGTGCACGGCGACGGCGACCTGTTCAGCCGGCACCCGGAGCTGGAGGAGGCCACGGTGTGGGTCTACTTCCACTCCAACCTGCCGCGCTTCAACCGCGTCGAGTGCTGGGGCCCGCTCCGCGACGCCGCCGCGCCGGCCGCGGACGACGCCACCGCCGCCGCGGCCTCGGAGGCGGGCCAGACGACGACGATGCCCGTCGGCGAGTGGCCGCACCGGTGCCCCCAGCAGTGCGACTGCTGCTTCCCGGCGCACAGCCTCATCCCCTGGCCCAACGAGCACGACATGGCCGCCGACGCCCCCGCCGCCGGCCAGGCCCAGCAGCAGTGACACGAAGCCAACCGCGAGCTAGTATAATCAGGAATCGCGACCGCACCAGCTCTTGTACCAGACGCACACAACTTGCATACGTACCAGGCTTCTAAATCTGGTAACCTCCAGGATCCAGCAGAGGCGTGCAGGATTCCTTCTTCGCCGGGAGTCCGAGGATTAAATTAGCCGCCGGCCGAGCTCGATCCAGCTTCCGCGGAGAGTCGGCAGCTTCTCTTCCCTATCTGGTCCCCGATTCGCCTGCTGCTGGAGCTCTGGTGCGCCGGATAGGAGCGAGGGCGACGAGAGGGCAAACATGGCTGCGGCCACTTCCGCTTCCACCATGTCCCTGCTCCCGATCTCCCAGCTCAAGCAGCAGCAGCGGCACGGCGCCGTGGTCGTGTTCCGGCGGCGGCCCCGGGACGCGCGGCGGAGGAGATACGTCGTGCCGGTACGTGGTGATTGATCTGCTCGATTCCGCCTCTCCCTCTCGTTGAGGAAATTTGCAATTTTGGGCGTCGGCCTTGAGCTGATGCGCCGGCAGGGGCTGCGTGCTCCGTCGTCTGTCTCTTGTGGTGCGTAGGCGGCGAGGCTGTTCGGGCCGGCGATCTTCGAGGCGTCGAAGCTGAAGGTGCTGTTCCTGGGCGTGGACGAGGAGAGCGGCGGCAAGTACCCGGGGAAGCCGCCGGTGCTGCCGCGGACGTACACGCTGACGCACAGCGACGTGACGGCGAGCCTGACGCTGGCCGTGTCCCACACCATCAACCGCGCGCAGCTGCAGGGGTGGTACAACCGGCTGCAGCGGGACGAGGTGGTGGCGGAGTGGAAGAAGGTGCGCGGTCGCATGTCGCTGCACGTCCACTGCCACATCTCCGGCGGCCACGTCCTGCTCGACCTCATCGCCGGCCTCCGATACTACATCTTCCGCAAGGAGCTCCCCGTGGTACGTCCACCTGCCTGCCCACACACAGGGACCGGCCACATGTGTTGATTGAATACAGTTTGCAATTGGTTGGCTCGCCAATAATTCATTAATTCCAAACGCCTGGTGAGCGAGACCCCACGTCGATGTGTTTGTATTGCATCGATCTCGTCCTTGCTGTCCGTTGTTCGGCCACGAGCCACAATTGAAACATGCGCACTAGCTCAGTTCAGGCAGTAGTCACGATTGGAAAGATGCCATAACGGTGCATGGTTGCTAGATATTTGATTTCAACATGCCATTGGTCAGTCAGGGTGTTGATGTATTTGGGCAACTCTTTCGTTGCTGTGCTTGCAGGTTCTGAGTGCGTTCGTGCACGGCGACGGCGACCTGTTCAGCCGGCACCCGGAGCTGGAGGAGGCCACGGTGTGGGTCTACTTCCACTCCAACCTGCCGCGCTTCAACCGCGTCGAGTGCTGGGGCCCGCTCCGCGACGCCGCCGCGCCGGCCGCGGACGACGCCACCGCCGCCGCGGCCTCGGAGGCGGGCCAGACGACGACGATGCCCGTCGGCGAGTGGCCGCACCGGTGCCCCCAGCAGTGCGACTGCTGCTTCCCGGCGCACAGCCTCATCCCCTGGCCCAACGAGCACGACATGGCCGCCGACGCCCCCGCCGCCGGCCAGGCCCAGCAGCAGTGACACTGCAACCTGCCGCGGAAATGCAAGCCGTAGCTAGACTAGCGTGTTGTTGTTTGGTTGGGTATGCATGCAGGTCAGTCAGTGGCACCTTCATCAGAAAAAAGAAAAATGCTGCATGCCTTTGCTATTCTTTAATTGGTGGTAGCTAATTATAATTAGCTCAGCTCGATCTACTTCTGCAAGCTCTTCGCCTTTAGAATTAGCTTGGTTGAGGTCAGGGGATGAACATGGACGGTGGTCTTGTACATAGTAATAGCTAGTAGTAGAAAGCTTGATCTGGATGGCAAACTTGCCAAGAATGTGAAACAGTGCATGTTGCTGCAAGATGGCCAGGTCAAGGGTCAGCAGGCAAGTTTCATCTGTACACTCATCAGCTCTTAGACTGGAAACTCCACCAGATGTCTAGTAGATTTGTGTATCGAAATAAGCGCATGTAAATGGAAACGATTAACTATTTATTTGTTCGGCCGTACGATCTCGGTCATGCGTGTCTCTGTCAGAAGGTGTGAAGATGCGTCTGAAGTCTGGAATCGGGAGGAGAAGTCGGCCCGCCGCCGGTGGATCGGACCGGATCCGGATCCGGGCTGGCATAGCCGCGCCGCCGATGCCGACCCCGAAGCAGCGGCTCCCCTACTCCACCGCCGGCGGGGGCGGAGGAGGGAGGCGCGCCGCCTCCGGCTCCGGCGTGCTGCCCCCCGTGGTGGTCCTCGTGTTCCTCTTCGTGGTTGCGCCCTCGCTCTTCTTCGTCGTGCGCAATGTTGGTCGTGGCCACGTCCACGTCGCCTCCGGTCCGATTCGCCTCCCTCCCCTTAGCCCCTGATGTCTGATGCTGTGAATTGCTAATTCAGGGTTAATGTTGCGCGATGAGAACACCTTGATTGGGCGGAGGTCGGTTGAATTGGTGTATATTGTGGGATTGATGCGCTGTTCAGCGGTAGTTCGAGCGGTTTAGTTGGAGAAGGCCATCATGCGTGTAGCTTTGAGGGATTTAGGGATTTGTCGTTTTAGTACCCGTTGTGCTGTTGTTTGCTCTATCCGTTTCAGTGTATTTGTTGGTGGGGCATAATTCTCTATGCAAAAGGACAATGTAACCCTAGCAGTTTTAGGAATTGTTATCCTCTAGCACTCTGATGTTACACTTTGCTGTTGCTAGGTTGGATGTACGCCCCCGCCGCCGGCCAGGCCCAGCAGCAGTGACAACGCAACCTGCCCTGCCGCGGAAATGTAAGCCGTAGCTACTAGCGTGTTGTTTGTTTGGTTGGGTGGGTAGCTGCAAATGCAGGCATGCAGGTCGGTCAGTGGCACCTTCATCAGAAAAAGAAAAATGCTGCATGCCTTCGCTATTCTTTAATTGGTGGTAGCTAATAATTAGCTCAGCTCGATCTACTTCTGCAAGCTCTTCGCCTTTAGAATTAGCTTGGTTGAGGTCAGGAGATGAACATGGTGGTCTTGTACATAGTATTAGCTAGTAGTAGAAAGCTTGATCTGGATGGCAAACTTGCCAAGAATGTGAACAGAGCATGCTGCTGCAAGATGGCAAGTTCAAGGGTCAGCATGCAAGTTCCATCTGTACACTCATCAGCTCTTGGACTGGAACTCCAATACGTAGATGTCTAGTAGATTTGTGTGTAGCGAAATTAAGCACATGTAAATGGAAACGATTAACTATTTATTTATTATTCGGCCGTACGATCTCGGTCATGCGTGTCTCTGTCAGGAGGTGTGAAGATGCGTCTGAAGTCTGGAATCGGGAGGAGAAGTCGTTGTGAGGTTTGGTGGTTCACTGATTCATTGCGTGTACAGAAAATGTACAGCGAGCATGTGCCGGGAGAGTCTGGTCTGGAGTTACCGGTAGCTTTCACGTTTGCGTGCCGGCTCGATGAAACTGGCTCTGGAGTCTTCTCCCAAAACTGATGGATTTCCATGTTGCTAGGTCGTTTAGTGCAAAAGATCATCTTGGCTTTGCCTGATTGCGTCATTGCTGGAATCGGCAACTTTGTCGGCAGCCGTCGATTTGATTGCTTAGCGCGTACGTGTTCTGCATCGGAGCAAGGAGTCACTCAGAACTAAACATACCATGCTCTTGTAAATGAATCAGAGAAGAGTGTAGTGGAACTTGTATAGACTACCACGCGTGCAATCCTTTTTCCAGCACATCAGCTCATCAAATGTCAATGTGCCTCCTAGACTGTCATCTATTTCCCATTGGCTGTATGTGTTTTTCATGCCCAATTCTGACGATTAACGGATGGATGAAAACAAGACAGGAGAATCCAGGACGTGTAATTAAACTCTTTATTTTAATGCAAAGAGTTTGCATGACCTTCACTTTTGGGAGAAAAGTATCGCATCTGCATCAACCCCATTTTTTCGAGTTTTTAATGCGAAATTTCTGAAAAGTAGTTTTTTTTTAGCGTCTGCATGTTTTAGTACTCTGCATCTCATTCTGCAAAACGGGGCCTCTCTGAACGTAGTAGCCATATGCTCAACTAAGGCCCAGAAGGGCGTCCATCGGCCTCTCTCAGCCCATGCACGCCAATTGGGCACTAAATAGGCTTTTAGTTTAGAAGTGTCGGTCACCAAGCCCCGAAAACACCAAAGCCCACGAGCCATCCCACGCCGCGGCCTTGTGGATTAGCATCGGGTGCTTTCCGTTAAGTTTCTGCCTTCCTCGCCTCGGCACACCCACTCCCCACTCGCCCAAGGAAGCGAAGCGTACGCGCGCCCTGCCCTCCGGCGAGGCCCCGCCCGCCGCCGGTGGATCGGACCGGATCCGGATCCGGGCTGGCATAGCCGCGCCGCCGATGCCGACCGCTGCCATTGTAGAAATAGCATGGCTATGCTCCAAAGAAAAAAATGGCGCGCTATTAAAAATGGCGCGCTATTAAAAATAGCGTTTCCCATTTTCTGGACGCTATGCCGCTATTGCGGCCGCTATAGCGGCGCTATTGCCACGCTATAGCGGCAGCTTCGCGCTATAGAAGCGGGCGGCGGCGGTGAGACAAGCACGTGCGAGATGGGAGGGCTAAGAATCAGATTCTATATAGTGGAGTTTTTGTTGCTCGCACACTAAGGATCAAGTTGGAAGAGGACACATCCAGATCTGCTTCAGTTTTTTCTATATATCATAAATCATAATTGTCTTTTGGCCTTTTAAGGAATTAACGAGCAGATTTGGGCTGGGCCATCATTTTTTAAGAAATTAATGAGCTGCACTGGTTTGCTTGGGCTAGCCACCAATAGCGGCTAAATAGCGCGCTACGGCGCTATTTGCATTTAGCGGCGTTTTAGCGTCAAATAGCGCCAATAGCACGCATAGCGTGAAAAAGAGCAATAGCATCGCGGCATTTGCTTCTGGCCGCTATAGCGGCGCTATAGCGCGAAAATAGCGCGCTATTTTTTTCCATGCTATGCTCTAATAAAACCGTATACCTTTGCGTGCAAACAGAACTCTATAGTGAGTGGTTGTAAGCACGCTGGGTGCTACCATTGGCGTTGATGTAAGAACATTATATATAATTCCACAACCCACATTATGTCATTGTGAGCTGTGAGAATACTGTACTAGTTGAATTCACTGTTTTACTTGAGATAGATAAGTGATGGCATCTTTTGTTTACCTGCAGATCCCAAGGTTAGGAATGCTGATCAGGTACTTATCAAACTGGAAAGGGTTTCAATTGTTTATCTTCCTAATTTTTTATGATTCATTTCACTTTATGAATTCTCATGCAGGAAGCAGTGGCAATGAAGAATCTGAAATCTATTTTGCCAAAGGAGGTAAGAATATCTCTCAACCAGTAGTCCATTTTTTTAATGATATTTCTATGGTGCTACACTTTTTCATTTGCATTGCACACGTGCTCCTTGGGTTGATTTGCCATGGATGTTGACTTCTCTATTCTCCCATGATACTTGATACTAACTCCATACTCCGTATGTCTCTCTCCTTTGGATGATGTGGATATAGCTTATGCCCCAAACTATGTGTAGTGTCAATGGATGACGCATGTGAGAATGTTGTGAATAAACCATAGCTTTATATTCAGTTATCTTCTCTTTGTGTTATGTCATTCTCATCAATTACTTTTTTATAGAAAATAATTTTCATGATCTGTTGTATTGGCTACTGAGTGTACTGTTGCAATCTATTTATTGAATGTTTGTGGTAATTCATACTGCCATTCATCATATTGGCTGCATATGAAACAGCCAATTAGTCTTTTTATGTGTCCTCAATTTCTTTGTATTTGCACTTATTGGGTCTTCAGGTGATTGATGCTATAGCTACTAGTCAACAAGAAGCAGGCACACTGAGTCTCGACTTTTTTAGGAATCGTGCATCTCCCTCGTGGAAAACTGATGATCTAGTCGATGACAAGGCTAAAGCTGAAAACAGTGTGGCAGAACATGATTTACCAACAAATAAATCACACAAAGATCCAGGTACAAAAATAAACATGAATTTCAGAAGCTATTCCCATCTTCTGATTAGGTACACCAGAAACTAAGGTGTTTTGGTGTTTTTTTTTTGGTGCAGATGAACATCAAGTTGAGGCAGCAGCAAAAATAGCTCGAAGGGTAACAGTGCTAGCCTTGTATACATATTGCCTTGTTCTGGTCTCTGTTGATATGCATTCCTTACAACTTTTTTGCTTGCCTGGATACTGCAGAAACTAAGGGAGAAAAGGCGTGAGAAGAGAGCAATGGATTTGATGCATAAAGATGATGAAGCGCGTGTTAAGCTGGAGAATGCCGCTATTGAGCGATCAAAGGCTGTTGATTCTGCTGTGCTCGGGAAATACAGCATATGGAGAAAAGAGAATGAGAATGAGAATTCAGACTCTACAGTCAGGTTGATGAGGGACCAAATTATTATGGCTCGTGTCTATTCTGCACTTGCTAAATCAAAGAACAAGAGTGTCCTATTTCAAGAGCTGCAGACCCGCATCAAGGAAAGCCAGCGGGCTGTTGGAGAGGCTGCTGCTGATTCTGACCTGCATCACAGGTGTGAATTTGTTTCACTTCTTTTTTATTGTCATAGAAAAATTTCGATTTCCTTCTTTGCTTTCTTGTAAAATACAAATCATCTACTTTGCAGTGCACCTGAGAAAGTCAGAGCAATGGGTCAAGTTTTATCAAAAGCTAGAGAAGAAGTGTATGATTGCAGGGCAATAACTCAGAGACTAAGGGCTATGCTTCAGTCAGCAGATGAACAGGTCATTTCTAACAGTGATGCTTGTAATGACTGTTTCAGGAACCAGAGAAACATGTTTTCCATCTTGTGACTGATAAGTTAAACTTTGGAGCCATGAACATGTGGTTTTTGCTGAACCCTCCTGGCAATGCCACCATCCATGTTGAGAATGTGGATGAATTTAAGTGGCTAAACTCATCATACTGTCCTGTGTTGCGGCAACTTGAGTCTGCTGCCATGAAAGAGTACTATTTCAAAGCTGATCGCCCCACCACTCTCTCAGCAGGTTCTTCAAACCTGAAGTATCGAAACCCCAAGTACCTTTCTATGCTGAACCATTTGAGGTTCTATCTCCCAGAGGTGTATCCAAAGTTGGATAAGATACTTTTCCTCGATGATGATATAGTTGTGCAGAAAGATTTGACAGGGTTGTGGGATGTTGATCTTAATGGAAAGGTCAATGGTGCTGTGGAGACCTGTGGGGAGAGTTTCCACCGTTTTGACAAGTATCTTAACTTTTCAAATCCACATATTGCTCGGAATTTTGATCCAAATGCATGCGGCTGGGCTTATGGGATGAACATCTTTGATCTGAAAGAGTGGAAGAAAAAAGATATTACTGGGATCTACCACAAATGGCAAAACATGGTGAGATTTCTACTCTTGTTACTGAATTACGTTGATTTGCAAAAAAGAAGCTGATTATAAATCTGTATGTTCTTAGTTTACGCTGAACATATCTCACATAACCCTCTTGATGTTCTGTTCTTATAGAATGAAGACAGAGTTCTTTGGAAGCTTGGGACACTTCCACCTGGCCTCTTGACCTTCTACAAGTTGACGCACCCGCTGGACAAGTCATGGCATGTTCTTGGATTAGGCTACAACCCAAGCATAGACCGGTCTGAGATAGAGGGTGCTGCTGTTGTTCATTACAATGGGAACATGAAGCCATGGTTGGAGCTAGCAATGACCAAGTACCGGCCATATTGGACGAGGTATATCAAGTATGATCACCCATATATCCGTGGATGCAACTTGAGTGAGTAGATAGACGTAAAAACTGATGGAGTCGACCCAGCTGGATAGATGAGCTGTTTCACTCCCAACAAAGCAGTATGACCTGGAGCTATTGATTGCCTTCCTCCCCCTGAAACTTCGCTGATGGTTGTTCTGAGGAGCGCTGTATTATAGCTAGCAGTTCTTTTATTCGATTATTGTGCAGTTTGGTCTCACCATCAAAACTATCAGGAGAAAAGCTGTTAAATATGTGTTCCTGGGGTTGGTGTTGCGTGTTTCTTAGAGGTGTGCCTAGAGAATTGAGCGCTGTCAAAAATCCAAATTGCATTGCCTTATGTATCAGATGGTTTAAAGTACAAAGTCAAAAGTCATGAATCAGATGGATTGCACGTTGCCCTGAGTCATGACTTGTAAAACTATTTCTCTACAGTCTTATAAAAAGCTGGTATCTGCTGAGATGATATGAAGAAGCTGGTATCTGCTGATTTGATTCCTAGGTCTGTACAAACTATGTCATTCTGTGATTTCTTGGTCATGCGTTGCGGCCGCTCCGATGGAGCAGCTGCGCCCGCCGGGGTGCACTTCCTTGGGCTACAGCCCCATCTGATGCTCACAGCCTCAGGTGCTTCGCCAGTGGAGCAGTGCACTTGTGCGCAACGTAGCCGAAGATGCGGACGGTCTCCCGCCCTCCACCGCGTGCCGGGCAATCAACTCGAGCCTTCTCCCCGCTCCGGCCAACCCTCTCGCCGTCGCTCTTCAGCCGCTCACGGTACAGCGGCAGGGCCACGATGCTCAGGATGGCCACGACCGACTCCCTCTCGACGCGCGCGCCCACCTCTCCGCCGCCGCCGCACCCGTCGGCCAGCGTCCTCGCGCCGCACCTGCCGCGAGACGAGCCTTCCACCAGCACCTTCTCCCCGCTGCCCTCTATCCTCGCCACGCCTCGCTCGTCGATCCTGTGCGCGTAGAGCGAGCCGTCGCCCCCCTGCAGCAGCAGGTGGCCGCGCCGCACGGCGAGCGGCCCAGGCACGCGCCGCGGCAGGCGGCGCAGCTGCGCCCCGCACGCGCGGCCCCACGCGCCGTCCTCACCGAGGCGCCACACGTCGACGCCGTCGCGTGCCGCGTGCTCGTGCACGTCGGTGGCGGCAGCGGCAGGTCGAGCGACTCGCCGGTGAGGGGGTTGCAGATCCTGACGGCGCAGGTGCGGACGTCGAGGAGGCAGAGCAGGCCGCCGCACGCGCCGATCATGTCGACGGACGCGCCCGCCGTGAACTCGGCCGCGGCGGCCCACTGCTCGTTGAGCACGAGGCCGCGGCCGGGGCGGGGCCTGGCGCCGCCCAGCACCGGGGGGAAGAACACCACCGTGTGCGTCGGCGCCGTCCGATCGTCTCGGCACGGCGCGGGCGCGCCGTCCTCGCCATAGTCGCACGGGGTTGCCGACCTGCGGGTGGCGCCGAGCGGTCTGGGCGCAGGGACCTGCGGCATCACGATTCACGAGTGGCGCGAGGCGTGCAGGGAGTCGGAGATATCTTGGCGACTGGGCGTGGCCGTGTGCCGCGTTGGGATCGGAGGTGCACGCTTGTGTTGGCCTTTCGTTCTCCTACGTACTGCGATCTCCGAACAAGGAGTGACATATACGCGTAGTAGGAGAACAGTGGATCGTGATAAGGGCAGTGGTCGCAGCTGGCGTTATACGACACGAGTTCGTACTAATATTCTTTTAAGATTAGTGTAGGCTGAGAGTCTGAGACGTCAGTCGTCACGGTTGATTCGTTAGGCACCGTGTGGCTTTTAGCTTTCCCACACATGACCCAACCGTAGTATCGACGCTGCTGATCGCATAACTTTTAGACAAACTTCAGTCGCACCGTTTTCTTTCCCATTAAACAACGCCGCCAGTCGTTTCACAAGAGACCAGTGACCATCTCTGCAATCAAGCACTGGAAACCAGTGACCATCTCTTTCTCTTCTGCCGTTTCACAAGAGAAGTTTGGGATACAATTGGTGCGGCATTACACCACCAATACCCGGCGCCGCAGGAGGGTGATTCCCTACAAGACTGGTGGCTGCGCGCGCGACAGGCTTGGACTGGGATAAAGCGGAATGGGTTTGATACACTCCTAGCGCTCACGACTTGGGAGGTCTGGAAGCACCGCAATGCACTTCTGTTTCGAGGCGAACAAGCAACGGTGCAAGCAACGTTGGCAAGGATCAAGTGTTTAGGCGATGAGTGGATCATGGCCGGGGCAAACGGCTTAGGTTGTCTCGTTCGCGAGTAGTCGCCCTTGGATTTCGTAGGTCTCCTTTGTTGTTTTAGCTCTAGCTGGGAGACTTGGCGCCCTCAGGCGTCGTTGTAAACTTCTCTTTTTCTACCTAATGAGAATGATACGCTTCTTGCGTATTCGATAAAATAAAAAAAAAACGCCGCCAGTCTATTTTGCTTACATCCAACCAAGATAGTGAGACCACGGTACGTGTGTGCTGGGTACTCTACGCTCTGAAATAACCATTGACTTTTTCTCAAATCTTGACCGATAATATATATATTCAATTAGTTAGTTGAGTAAAACAAATGAGTACAGTATGTTTTTCACTAAAAGTACTCTAAGCCTGCATTATATGTTTATTATCAAATTTACATGAATAGTCAAACGAATAAAACAGTCAATGTTGACCAATATTTCAGAAGAAGTATGTCACTCTATTACACCAAGACTAATGTATTTGAGAAATAAGCCTTTACATGAAGAGAGTGAAGGTTACGCTCAAATATTTAAGTCATATCATGGTGACCTCGGCACCATGGCATATTTTCAACATGCAGTCCACTAGGTTAAACAGGCTTTTGTGAAAAACTGTTGAAGGTTAAATGAACTATAATCCAGTCTAAAATAGAAAGGTAATATGATGGAAACTCTATTTTGGTGACTTGGGCACCATGGCATATTTGCATATGCAGTTCAAGAGGTTAAATGGACTTTTTGTTAAAGTCAGAGGTTAAATGAACATGATCTTGTCAAAAAATACAGATGTAATATGATGAAAACTCTATTTTGCATACACATTTTATTCTTCACTAGTCTCCTTCAAATCACTTATTTTTTAAATACAATTTGACGGCGAAGGCAAGTTTTAACAATAGGAATAAATCCTCAAACTGGCCAGTGGTGGAAGACACGCAGAGAAAGAAGATGGTGGATCTTCCTGATTGTGATCGTGGAAAGATTGAATATGGTAGCAATATGCCAGAAACCTTAATGACCTGTTGGTAATTATATCTTTATATATCTCTAGATCTCCAATTATCTCTAACGGTACATATTTGTACTCCTGACTCTAAGGTTACGAATGTACTCAAGCAAATGCCGTTTTCAGTCCCATGGGCTTTAGCATCACTCATATTTTTATGAATAATTAAATTGTGGCAAGATGGTAAGATCCAGAAATCGTCTGCAGTTTTGTTGAGACGCTCTGTTTGCGCTCACATGATTACTCGTCGGCTTTGTTAGTCTCGTATTTTGACAATTTCCATAGTGATCTCGATCGTCCGCTCTGTATGTGACGATGGCGATGCAACCTAATGCGCATTCACTGCAACAGAGTATCTGCTTTCCTTAAAGCATCTGGCAACCAAATAATGAGTGGTGCTAGCTTGTTTTCTGCTCTATGTGTTGTCTTCTCTTCTTGTTTAGTCATTGATAGAGTGAGAATGTGAGATCGCTCATGCTACCTGATTGCGAGAACCTTGAGTTCAGATCTGTGCATTCTGCATAGTGACAGTGTGACACTAGACTATGACCAGGAAGCAAACAACCTGCCAAAATAAAACTGAATTTTGGCTCTGAACCTAACATCTGTGGCTCCCTCTGCACTCTGCATGTGTGGTTCGTTTTCTTTTTCTGGAGGCCTCAAGTGGTTTATTGTCAGGTATTGCTACGAGCTTTCCATGGATTTCCAATAACCACTCCAAGTGACATCCTCATACATAAACAAATAGAAGCGGCAGCAGTCACTAGCAGATTAGGTGTGATAAGTGGGGGGTGTTTAGTTGAGGTGAAAAGGTGAAAAGTGGAGTGAAAAGGTCACATCGGACACTGTAGCACTTTTCGTTTGTTTGTGGTAAACATTGTCCTACCATGACCTAACTAGACTCAAAAGATTCGTCCCGTCGTGTACATCAAAACCATTCTTTTTCTGGAGGCCTCAAGTGGTTTATTGGCAGGTATTGCTACGAGCTTTCCATGGATTTCCAATAACCACTCAAAGTGACATCCTCATACATAAACAAATAGAAGCGGCAGCAGTCACTAGCAGATTAGGACAGGGCCGTGGTTTAAATCCCTTTGTTTTTGTTCTGCTGCCTGCGCTAGATCGTTTCCCTTTGATCTGCTCTGGGAAAGAAGATAACTGCCGGCTTATTCAAAAGCCAGGATTTATATCAGACAAATGGACTGAGCCGCATGAAAAGGAACAAGGAAAATTCAATTCAGAAGCAGTCTGAACGGGCCCCTGTCATGAACCATGACGTGGCTCTACTGCTCTGTCGAGTTCAACTGTCTGACTGACCTGGTCGCTGGCACACAGAGGTCATGTCCCAATGTGCCATGCAATCCATTTGATATTCTGTTCAACAGTGGTGGTCAAGACATATGAATCGATGGAGCTGCAAGATCTATATGCCACAAGTTTGAGGTTATAAGACTAGCCTCTTCTCTTCTGGTTTCTAGAGATCACACTTCACCACGCACGTCTTCACAGGAGGCCGGGGCAGGTCACTGTTGTTAGAGAGTGAAATCTCCAAGGAGATCGAGGCAAACACGAGGAGGACAATTTTGTAGCCAGCGAGACAAACAACAGGCTAGATCTAACAAGCTAGCCGTCTTCATCTGGAAACATTCCCTTTTCCTCTTCCAGCCTCGGTTTCTCACCTTCATACGCATCTATCCGCGTACACATCGGTCCTCTCCTCTCGTCTCCCAGTCGTCCTTTTGCAGCGAGCGTGATCCGCCGGTCGGCTCGTGGAGATGATCGGCAGATGCTTCTGTTGCGTCGCCGGCGACGACGAGCCGGAGCCGGCCCCCGCACCAGCCGGTCGTCGCAGGTACACATATATAGATCATGAATCATGCGTGTCTACTATAGGCGAGACCTCGTGATTCTTGATAAGTTGTAGTTGTACTAGAAGTAGCATGTATATATGTACTCGTGCATGCACACGAGTACACGAATTTTCTGATGGTTGTGATCAGTTGAGCTGATGGATCTTCTTTTGTGACGCCGTCCCTGATCGGGTACACGGTGGAATTGAAGAACGAATCCGTCGAGGATGCCCAAGAACAGGAGCATGGAGTATCCATGGGAGATCTACAGCCTCAAGGAGCTCCTGCAGGCGACCAACAACTTCAACGACAGCAACAAGCTCGGGGAGGGCGGGTTCGGCACCGTCTACTGGGGTCGCACCTCCAAGGGCGTCGAGGTGCAAGCTCGATCCGAATCCGTGTGTGTTGTCAATTTTACATGTCGTAATCCGTTTGTTGCCGCCGGCCGCCGGCGCATCCTGATAATTATCTAAAGGTGTGTGTACTGTGTGATATTTGTCACTCCAGATCGCGGTGAAGCGACTGAAGGCGATGACAGCCAAGGCAGAGATGGAGTTCGCCATCGAGGTGGAGATCCTCGGCCGTGTCCGGCACAAGAACCTGCTCAGCCTCCGCGGTTTCTACGCCGGCGGCGACGAGCGCCTCATCGTCTACGACTACATGCCCAACCACAGCCTGCTCACCCACCTCCACCCACACCGCGGCGCCCCCTCCTCCCAGCAGCATCAGCCCCTCGACTGGGCTCGCCGCGTCGCCATCGCCGTCGGCGCCGCCGAGGGCCTCGCGTGAGTCACCATATATCACCATAGGATCCTGCCACACGTACGGTCACGATAATGCCATCTCATCTTTGCTACGAATTAATGATCAATCCGCGTGCCGCAGGTACTTGCACCACGAGGCGAACCCGCACATCATACACCGCGACATCAAGGCGAGCAACGTGCTGCTCGACGCGGACATGGTGCCCAAGGTCGCCGACTTCGGGTTCGCCAAGCTCATCCCGGACGGCGTGTCGCACCTGACGACGCGGGTGAAGGGCACGCTGGGGTACCTGGCGCCGGAGTACGCCATGTGGGGGAAGGTCTCCGAGAGCTGCGACGTCTACAGCTTCGGCGTGCTGCTGCTGGAGCTCGTCAGCGCGCGCCGCCCGCTCGAGAAGCTCCCCGGCGGCGTCAAGCGCGAGATCGTGCAGTGGGCGGCGCCGCTGGTGGAGCGCCGCAAGTGGGAGCGCCTCGCGGACCCGCGCCTCGCCGGCCGGTTCGACGCGCAGCAGCTCCGCGCCGTGGTCGAGGCCGCCATGCTGTGCACGCAGAGCAACGCCGAGAGCCGGCCGGCCATGGCCGAGGTGGTCGAGATGCTCAGGTTCAGCGGCGAGCGGCGGGTGACCAAGGAGATCGTCCCGGTTGCGGCCGCGAGCAGCGAGGAGGTGACAGACCTGGACGACGTCACAGGAGGAAGCAGCGAGCCTCTGGACAGGCGGAGCTGGAAGCTAACCGAGCTAAGGTGAGCGATCGTCCATGGAATGCATTCATGCTCGTCATGCCCCCAAACCAAGGCATCGATCAGGATTCAGGCATGTTGTTGTTATCACATGCGATTGAGAATTGGAGATGCAGATGATTAGCGTCGATCATTTAGAATGCATAGTTAATTGATGAGGCGGTTATGCAATTGTTGGTGACGCATGGTGTTTGGTGGGGAAATTCAAAAGTTGTTAATCATCTCGGCCTGCAAATTGTTGTTTTGCTTGCGTCATGGGATTTGATGCTTTTGTTTCTTATTTGATATGTGTAATACATTGGAGCTAGCAGATGTGTGCAGAAATGATTAAGGTAAGAATCAATCTTTTTTTGTTCTGTACATGCTCTGTAACTTCGGTTTATGCACAACCAGATGCCATTTGTAAGCAGTAGATCACAAAGAAATTAAAAGCTGAGGAACAGATGAAGCCAACAGCAATGGATGCTTGGGCAATACACTATGTGGTCTTCTGCAGTTATCAAACTAATGGTGCTATTCTCAAATAAGTAAGGCTGAAGCAGTTGAACATATATCTGTCAGAAATATATAGGTGTTCAGATGTCCAAGTTGAAAGCAGTGATTCAGATGTCCAAGTTTTTGTAAGTTTCTTTTTCTCTAGGGTCTAGCTACAATTTGTTTATATCTTCTTTATTCGTCATAGTTTATAGATCAATGGAAACCTGCATTTTCTATGTTTTGTCCTTTGCAATAGCACCGACAATAAAACTAGTTATGTCTCTACTGCCTTGTATAACTAGCATTAGTATGCCTTTTCTTCGGACAAAATATAGTAGGGTCAGGTGCATATAATTCAGAGTATGTACAACTCTGTGTACGTTGTGATCAGTTCAAGCGTAGCTTTCCTCATGACATGCAGTGGTTTTTTTATTGTGAAGTTTTGGCGAATTATAATATGGCATATTTGAGAAGGATAGAACATTATGTCGATCAAATCCAACAGGGATCTCTTGATAACAAGTAGATTTGTTATGAAGTGTCCAAATGGCAGCTCTACGTAGATGAGCAAATGATTGTTTTTCTTTGGCGAGAGAACAAAATTTTAATTTATAGACTTGTACGCCTACACTGAGCACATTTTTGTGCCCAAAAGCCACAACCACAAGACGGCTTCCACCTCCTCAATGAAAAATAGGTGGGCCATGGGCTTTAGGCTTCTTCGATATCCTTCATATTTATATTTGGTGAGGCCCGTTAACACTGCCAACGGGCCCAACTCTATTCAATATGATTTCCATCCCCGGACCGAAGGGGAAAAGGGCCCAAGCTTTACCGAAGCGCGTGTAGTACAAAACTCAGACACCCTGAAATGAGTACACCGGCATAAACACAGAGCTTAGTGCTATAGCTACCAACAAAAAGAGGAGCACTTGGCATTAAAAGAAGCTTGAAAAGGCCACTCAGGTTAGCGCCGGTCCTCCAATAACAAGATCGAGGCAGCTAGCGAGGCACAAACAGCACAGATAGCGCAGTACGTGCGACAGGTTCCCGTCGTGATCACAACCAAAACTAAAGTAGAGCCCACAACGACACAGGCTATCATCATCATAGTCATCGAGACAAGCGACTAGTCGACTCCCGGCCGCGTCCATATGGAGCATATGATCTCGCTTTTGTGCACTTTCGGTGTCAACCGATGGAGAGATATGGATTCCTTCGTCGCGTCCCTGTCACGTACTAGTACATGCATGTATGTCTCTAGTTTTTCTCTCTCTCTCCCATCCGTGACCTTCACCTTGACTATCGGGTGAAGAATTGCAGAAGAACAGGCGGTAGGCAGGATACGGCCGGGGGCTGTGCAATATGCTCCAGACAAAAGCGCAGGTCGCACTTGGTCGGTCAAATGATCGGAAGATTTGCAGCAAAAGGCTATAAACTGCTAAAGAAATCTCCCGGGCGATTTATTTACAGCCGATGAATCCAGTAGTAGGTTTGGCACCTTGTAGCCTGTAGATAGGATATCGAAAGCATGCATTGTCAGCTGTCACGTACATGTAAGCATGTGGCTAACGTTTCCTTTTGTATCGCATGTAGCGTCAATCCTGCTGCACTTGGTGCCGACACACACGTACGTAATGTACCATCAATCTCTCTCGTCTCCTTTTTTTTCTCCCTGGACTGGACGGTCACAAAAATTGAAACTGAGGTAAGAATTAAACTCGCAGCTGGCCAGGAGCAATGATCATGGCTACCACTTCTGTGGAAACAGGAGGGATGCGTGCGTTTGGGGGATAGGAGAATGGAAACGGCGGAACAGGAGAATCAGTTGTAGGAGCGCCACTTTTCCGAGCTCAGCTCGTACGTGCCGCGGCCCTGCTAGCACCCAGGATTAACAGTGCCTTTCCCCGATTCTCCGAGACAGCTCCGGCGACGACAGGGATGCCCGCTCCCGAGATGGCCCGATATGTGATCGTACCGCCGGTACAATTGCTTTCTGCCGCTTTCATAAAAGGCGTAGCAACGCCGAACTGTTCACGGCGCAGCTGCAAAAGCGCAAACAGTGGGTTTACTGCGATTGATTGGTGCACAGTGTGCGGAGTCAATGAGCCGCGGGGAAGTGCCTTCTGCGAGTGTATCGTGTCGCCATTCTCCTGTGGGTGTGGAGTACTGGTGCAGAATTGCACCTGTAGTCAACAGTTTAGCACGTTTTGCGTGAGGCCTGTTACCGGCTTACCGCTACGTAATTGTATCGGTATTTTACGTCCTAATCGGTCTACAACGCACGCTGCGTGAGGAATCAGAAATGTTTGGGTACCCAACCGCAACCCAGTGGCGGTCTCCGGGTCCGGTTGCACTGCAAGGTCGCGCATGCAGTGGGAAGTCACAGAGTCACAGTGCGACGACAGCTTACCCCGCAAATCCAGCCACGCGTCCCGAGGGGCGCAGCCGCACGCCGCAGCCCGCCTCGCGGCCGTGTCTCCCGCGCCCATCCCGATCCCGTCGCATCGCATGCAGGCCTCACCAGGCGCTTGTGCCCGCGTGCAAGTTGCGCTGCCGCCGCTGGCCAGGGCCATCAGTTCGTTACGCGTCGGGATCGGCGCGCGGCGCGCGCTGGGCCTGCTAGCTGGGCGGCTGGCTCTGGCTGGCCAACGGACGCGCGAGCGAGCGAGGCACCGAGCCAGCGGAAAGGTGGTGTGGTGTGCGTGCGATCCCATCGCGGCCCCGCCCCCGCCGCCCACTGTTCCCTCCGTGTCCGCTCGCGCGCGCATCCCGGCGGATGGGACGTGGGCGCGCGGCAATCAGCGGCGGGCGCAGGCAGCAGACGCAGGCGCCGCAGGCGCAGGCGCGCGGGCTTCCAGTTCGTCCAGCATTCCTCTCGTCACGCGGGGACGCGGGCGCGGGAGGGACCACGGGAAAGAGAGTGAGGGGCCCGGCCCGCGGGAGGCACGGCGGACGTGGCCGGCACAGTTAAAAAAATCAAAAACAAGAGGAGGAGGCGAGGAGAAGCCGGTGGCGTCGCGCGGGGTCAACTCGGATGGGGCGCGCGGGTACAGCGAGTAACAGCGGCGCACGGCTCGAGGCGCGGGGCTGCTTGCTTGCTTGCTGCGGCAGGCCGGGCCAGCCAGAAGCCTGCGCGCAGGGCCGGCCGGCCGGCCGCTTCCGGCTTCGCTTCATTATTGGGGCCCGGACTTTCTCAGCGCAGCAGGCACTGCAGCGCGGCGGCATTGGGATCCTGTTCCCAACTTTTTCCTCGCCCCCGCCGCCCGCCCGCCCCAGGCCTTTCCCTTTTATCGCTGCAGTACTTGTGGGGGCAGCCGGGCAGGCAGTAAAAACCCGCTGCGCCTGCGTGCCTGGCTGCCGCCGCCCGCCGGTGGAGAGTTTTGCTTTGCCGAACAAGAGG
Organism: Echinochloa crus-galli; assembly: GCA_900205405.1. Taxonomy (NCBI): domain Eukaryota; kingdom Viridiplantae; phylum Streptophyta; class Magnoliopsida; order Poales; family Poaceae; genus Echinochloa; species Echinochloa crus-galli. The sequence continues at coordinate 398,133 of OAMR01000459.1, forward strand.
CGGTCCCCGGCCGCGGGCCGCCTCCAGTAAATCCTGGTCGTGCCGCTGCTGCTGCTGGCGAGATGCCAGTGACATGCCAACAGCTGCCTGGAGCATCTTGACCTTGCGGAGGCCAGATTTCGCTACTCCTGGTCCTGGGGTAGGTTTGAAGTTACAACTTTTTTAGACGAACCAAATGCCCTGAAAGTTTAACGGAAGCACGTACATTTGTCGAACACAACTGGCACCAAAAGGTTTGCAAATTGCTCCCTGCTGTGGAGATCACATGTGACATGTTACTAGCGCTCCGTTTCATTTGCCACGGCCATTGATTGGTCCTGGCCCGGAGGGCTTCTAAAGCCGTCGTACGAGTGATATAACCATGGACGAAAAAGTTCACATGAGTGCATTGAAACGTGCCCCCCAGGCTCGGCACATGCGTGTTCGATCAGAGCAAAGGCGTTTCGCAGCAGACGAGGGCCGGGGGTGTACCGTGTACCGTACGTGCTCGAGCTGGCAGCTGCTTCTCCTCGGTGCGCAACACGCCCGGCGAACCATCTCGGCATCTGCCGTACGCCGGCCGGCCAGCTTTAGCTCGTTTCTACAGGCGCCAGCCTTGACCTGAACCATCCATCACCGTCGATCGAGCGTCGAGATGGAAAGAATGCAGAAGTGCTGCGTGTGCATGCGTCCGCAACGGGCACCACGCCGCGCGGACAAAGCCCTGGGCTTCCCCGTCCATCACCAAGGGCCTTGTTTAGATCCAAAATTCCACTCCCAAATTTACTATATGCAAAAAGAAGATTCCCCATCACATCAAAATATCATAACATGTATGAAGTACTAAATATAGATGAAATAAAAACTAATTACACAGTTTTGTTGTGCTCTGTGAGACGAACATTTTGAGCCTAATTAATCAATTTTTAGACAATTTTTCACAAATGAAAAGTGCTACAGTATCCGATGTGACTTTTTCACTTCACTTTTCACCTTTTTCCCAAGAACTAAACACCCCTGTTTTAGTTCCCATCAAAAGACAAAATTCCTCCAAACTTTCTCTCTCCAAACTTCACTATTCACCTATCACATCAAATCTCTCTCCTCATGCATGGAGTACTAAACGTGGATAAAAAAAAAACTAGTTACTATGATTTTATGTACACGACGAGACGAATTTTTAAGCCTAGTTAGGTCATGGTAGGACAATGTTTACCACAAACAAACGAAAAGTGCTACAGTGTTCGATGTGCCATTTTCACTTCACTTTTCACCTTTTCACGTGAACTAAACACCGCTCTGGTTCCACACAACACAAGCTCCAGGAGCCTGGAACCGGGTTGGCTTGTCCCTTGCGTTTGTTTTACCTGCCGCATGCAGCCGCAGTCGCAGGCCAGGCCAGGAACAAAGGGCGCCGTACGCCCGGTTCGCTCTGACTCGAGAATGAGGTGGACGACGATCTGATCGCGACCAGAGCTCCCAATAAATGGAGCCGCCCGTCCGGCCGTCCGGCCCAGTACGCGCCCCCCGGCCTTCAATGCGCGCAGCTTGTCGTTTCGATGCATGCGATGGCATTGGGTACGACACGCCCGGGCAGAGTAAATTTCCTTTCTTCCGCTGCGGGCCGCTGCTGCGGCTTCGAATTCTTCCCCCACCACACCACTGGTTGTGTTTACGCTTGTTTAGACGTTAGAATTGGGAGGTTGAGTTTAGGAGTATGATGTCACTTTGTAATTATTGCACCACTGTAGCATTTCGTTTGTATTTGTGAAAAATTGTCTAAAAATTGATTAATTAGGCTCAAAATGTTCGTCTCGCGGAGTACAACAAAACTGTGTAATTAGTTTTTGATTTCATCTACATTTAGTACTCCATACATGTTATGACATTTTGATGTGATGGGGAATCTTCTTTTTACATAGCAAATTTAGGAGTGGAATTTGGGATCTAAACATGGCCTTAGTTCCACTAAAAACTCAAAAATTCTCTCTTCAAACTTCACTATCCACCAATCACATCAAATATATCTCTTCATGTATGGAACACTAAACATAGATAAATAAAAAACTAAGCACATAGTTTTAATGTACACAACGAGACGAATCTTTTAAACCTAATTAGGTCATGATAGGATAATATTTACAACAAACAAACGAAAATGTTACAGCGTACTACAGTGTCCGATGTGACATTTTCACCAAACTTTCTCAACCATTTTTTTTAAGCTTAACACACCCACTACCGGCAACAACTGGGCACGCGATCGAGCCGAACAGAAGAGCGCCGCCGCGATCCGCGATCCGATCGGGCCGGCCTGCTGCCTGGCCTCCACGGACCCGAACAGTGCCGCAGATCGGGACCGGTAAGTACGTACAGTGGCCGGAATCGCGCGGGTACAGTGCACAACGTGGCCTCGGTGCACACACGTCTCCTTTGGCGCAGGAAGGTTGCTGTAGTGGGGCATGGGCGCTTGGATTTGGATCCCCCGGCCGGCCATGCATCCTGTCCTGCTGCCAACATCCCGGCCGGTTCCCGATCCCTACAACAGCAGCTAACGCACCACGCCGTCCCCTTTTGGGTCGTGGACGCCATGCGTACTGCTCGTCCGATTCTATTCCGCCTGAAAAGAGCTCGCTCAAATTTGACGCTCGATCCAGCGCTTCGATTGGCCGAATGAAGCTTTTTTTTCTTCAGCAATCATTCCGCTATTGCTAGCACAAATCTGTGAGGCCGTAAAGCCGCTGGGCCGATTGGCTCGGCCTCCACAAATTCGCAACTATGCAGATATAGTATATAAGATGTTTATTATAGGCTGTGTTTAGTTCCAACAAAAACCCAAAAATTCTCTCTTCATGCATGGAACACTAAACTTGAGTAAATAAAAAACTAAGTACTTTATATAGTTTTAATGTACACGACGAGACGAATGTTTTGAGCCTACTTAGGTCATGATAGGATAATATTTACCACAAACAAATGAAAAGTGCTACAGTGCGCTACAGTGTCCGATGCGATATTTTCACCAAACTTTTTCCACCACTTTTTGGAACTAAACACACCCATAGTAATAAGCTACTGTACTCCAGAGAATGTCAACCGGAGCATCTTCCGAAAGCAGAAGCAACAAACAGGCCGGCCGGCACCCCAGAGAGACAGATGAAAGAACCTGCCTGCAGAATGGCACGCTAACAGTGATCAACAACAGCACATGTCTTCCCAGAAACGAAAAAAGTCCACACGTCGATCCTGGTGGCCAGTGGCAAATATCATCGCCCCTTTCCCTGCAAACCGGGGACTAACGGCTGACTGGACCACTGCGCATCCTGCTGCACCTGCATCCACGGTCCACGGGCAAATTTATCTAGTCCGGGGACATGGATCCCGGCTACGTCACGCGTATCTCCGGCTAGATCACCGCGCGCGCGCAGGCCGCCACCCCCCGCCGTTTATTCAACGCCCCGTCCGACGCTGACCCATGCCATGCCCCGGTGCCGTGACAGGTGACCCCCGCCCCGCGGGCTGTCGATCGAGTAAACTAAGCACCGCGAGGCGACAGCGACGGCACCCGCCTCGTAACGTGCCGGGCCGCGGCGAGGGACGGACTAGCTGCTGCTGTGCACTCTCGCGGCCGGATCGGGGGAGGAGAGGCCGGGCCAAGCAAGCGCGTCGCGTGGATGGAGCGCGACCCGTCGTCCTGGTTGGACGACGAGGACCCGTGAAGTGGACAGACACGAGGGGGTTGGGTGGGGGTCCGTGCAGATCGCGCATGTCTCGGGTGGCTGGGCCGTCGCCGTGTCCGACTCGGCGCCGCGAGTTTGAACGAACGAGGGCGAGCGCCCGGCCCGACCCGCCCGACCCCCGTGGAGGAAGGAGAAGCCCGATCGAAGCCGAATTGAAAGCAGCTGTCCGGGGCACGTAAAGACGGCAGCAAAAGCAGCTCCCGTGTCTCCCGGTCTTGACCCCGCGCGGCGGACCAGGGCAGGGCAGGGCAGGGCGGCGGGGTGCGTGGGCGTGCATGCGCCGCCCGTGCCCCGTGCCACCCCGATCAGACGGTGTCGGTGGGACGACGCGTCAGGTCAGGCCGCAAGCAAACAAACAAGCCTGCGCGGCGCGGGTCTTCTTGATTAAAACTGATATACTTCGTGCGCGCTGTGGACTGTGGATAAACAACGAATTTGTCGCTGGAATTTCTCTGTTCCTGTGGGAATGGATGCGGGCATTTGCGTACGTACTCCACTTGTAGAGAGATGGCTCTAAAGCTTTGAATAATGCATTGACCAGGGAAGGAGAGAGATAGAGGCCGGGGGGAGGGAAGAGTGAGAGGCAGATACAAACATGCATGCAGGGACTGAATTCTGGAGCACGCCACCATCATCATGCGGCAATCCTTGCGGGTACTCCACAGAAGAGTCGGAACCAGCACATTCCCCGTTCCAGCTAGGCCATATTCAGGAGGCGGCACCGCACTGCAGGGGGGCGGGCCGGGCCATCCACCCCCATATTCTATTGGGCGACTGTACCCTCTCTTCCTCGCACCTTTTCCATCTCTTCTCTCGCAACTCTCTCTCTCTCTCTCTCTCTCTCCCGCTATCAGCAGCAGCCGCGTTGCCGTGTGGTGTGGTGCCTCTGTCTCTCTCGCGGCGCGGAAAGGAGAGAGAGGGAGGGAGAGAGGGCAGGTAATAAATGGCAGTTTAGGTGCGGGCAGGCTGATGGCGGCGTGGCAGGTCCTCTCTGTCGCCTCACCGTCTTAACTCCGGCCGCGCACCACAAACCTCACCTCACCGCTGCGGGCTGCGGCTGCCTCCAAGCACGCAGATTTTAATCCCTGCCAGAGCGCATGAGCCCGCCGCCCACACCACAGACTACGACCAGCGGCCGCCCGTAGTAGAGGGCAGCGAGAGATCATCAGCTCTAGAGCTACCGAGGGGGAGCTTCGATCTCCTTCACCTAGCCGGGCACGGCGCACGGCACGGCGGCCTATGGATTTGGGCGCATGGCGGGGTTCCCTCTAGGCGGAGGAGGCCACAGCCACAGCCGCGACGGCCCCGCGCCGTCCGTCCCGCCGGCCGTGCACCCCTCCGACGCCGCCGCCGCGTCCTTCCTCTACGCCGCTCGCGCGGGGGCCGGCCTGCAGCTATGGCAGCAGCACGAGCAGCAGCAGCAGCAGCACCCGTTCTACGCGTCCAACATGATCCGCTTCTCCGATGACCCGCCCGGCGCCGCGCCCTCGCTCACGGGCGCCGCGTCCTCGTCCTCGTCGCGCGGCACCCGGGGCGGCGGCGGCGGCGGGGTCAGCTGCCAGGACTGCGGCAACCAGGCCAAGAAGGACTGCCAGCACCAGCGCTGCCGCACCTGCTGCAAGAGCCGGGGCTTCAGCTGCACCACCCACGTCAAGTCCACCTGGGTCCCAGCCGCCAAGCGCCGCGAGCGCCAGCAGACGCTCGCCGCGCTCGCCGCCTCCGCCGCCGCCACCACCGCCGGCGCCGGCCCGTCCCGCGACCACACCAAGCGCCCCCGCGCGCGCCTCTCCGTCGCCACCCCCACCATATCCTCGGGTACATAGCAATCATGCACGTCAATTATCCATCCTGCTGCCTGCCTCGCATAATCGTATCTCGTGATCAAATTCTTGTCTTGTTTCCTGGTGCGTGCTCACAGGGGATCAGCAGATGGTCACCGTCGCGGAGAGGTTCCCACGGGAGGTGAGCTCGGAGGCGGTGTTCCGGTGCGTGCGGCTGGGGCCGGTCGACCAGGCGGAGGCGGAGGTCGCGTACCAGACCACCGTCAGCATCGGCGGCCACGTGTTCAAGGGCATCCTCCACGACGTCGGCCCCCACAGCCTGGGGACTCCGGGCGGCAGCGGCGGCGCCATCGAGTACCACTTCCGCCACGCCGGGGACGGGTCACCGCCGAGCACGGCCGCCGGTGGCGAAGTAGGAGGCGGCGGTGGCGGTGGCGTGGCCAATGTCATCGTATCATCGGCTGTGGTGATGGACCCGTACCCAACGCCGGGGCCCTACGGCGCGTTTCCGGCCGGCGCGGCGTTCTTCCACGGCCACCCGAGGCAGTGACCGGCGGCGCGCTCGCCAGCCGTCTCGCTGCAGTAACGACACCATGCATCCTCTCGCTCGCTCGCTCGATCTTGCTGTCAATTTCGTTAGCTTCCCTTAATTCTTAGCTTCTTATTGAGATGCATAAATTGATGTTTCTTCTAGAGCCTAGCTAGCTTAGGCGCGCCTTAGACTTGTTGCTTCTTGGGATCATTTGATGAGGTGAGTAGCAATATACTCGGTCGTCACTGCAAATGGTTGAAATCTGACAGTTAGGGACCTTGATGAGACATTTGAGATGATTTCTTGCGCTGCTCTCTTGTTCTTGCTGATGCTGGTGTTGGTGTTGGTAATTCTTGTTGCTGCTGTTGTTTGCCCAGTATTATGACGCCAATGTTTGTTTGATCTTTCGCCGTGTAGCTTCTATGCATGTCATGTGTCTTCCATAAGGAGAGACCCCTTTGCTTTACTACTTGCACCTTTGCTCTTCAAAAGCTGAGCCCTAGAAACCTAGTTGGCTTTAATTGGTAGCTCGTGAATCCTTGATATGGTGTCGTTAAGTATTGCCTGTGGTTAGATGAGAGAGAAGGTCGAGTCATCATATGCTCATGGTAGAGAGACAAAATGATCCGATGATTGGAAGCTGTGGCCAATCGAGCCATGCGCCGATCCCTTGTTTGATTCAGGGAGTTTTTTATGTTTCCGAGTATAGAAACTCTGAGGAGATCTGGAGACGAGGGCTCGCACATTCTCGTGTTCTTCGTCTCTGACATGATCTTGTTTCCTCGTCGATCCCATCACGTCAGGTTCAGAATACTTTAATATTTATTTTCATGGCTGGCCTTTGTACAGCATCCTGGATTCCTACTATTGTTACACAGGGGATTAGCCTGTTGAGCATAACTTTTCCTCACCTCTGCAATGCGATTTGGCCTTCTCGATCACAAGAAATTAATTATATTATTTTCCTTCTATCACGCAAGAAATGATTGCTAGACTAACGGTGCAGTACGTTGCACTTAACCAAATAATAATTTGGGTTCAGTTGGTATGTGTGCCGTGTGCATTGTCAAACTCTTGTATAAAAGATGAGATATATGCGACGCATATATACATGCATCTCTTTATTGGATATATAAGCATTGATGATTTGATTGTTTAGATCTTTTTCTTTGTACATGTGATGCAATTGGCATTATTGTTTGAGTAGATAAACTGGGTTGCATCCTAAATTAGATAAATGATATTTATTGATTCGTTGAATAATCTCTAGGCGTCCTTTTGTTTCTTTGGGATCATGGGTGCCAATTTGGGGCTGTGAAGATTTAGTAGACAATAAATTCATCCGTTTCAAAAATATATCTTACTTTGTTTTGAGTGAAACTCCTCTCGCTTTGACAAGTTTATAAAAGAATGCATTAACATCTACAACATTAATAAGTTAGTTTAATTGAATCTACATGAAATATGTATCCACAGCGCATTTGTTTGGTATTTTATATGTTAATATATTTTTCTCAAAGTAAGAAGTTACATTTTTTAAGTAGAGGGGATATTGCTTTTATTTATTGTCAATAAATCCAATAGATTCTTCTGATTAATTATAAGACGTAATGGTAGAGCAAAAACACATGTAATCTCCTAGCTAGAACTTTGTGCTATTTTGGTTAGTCTTAATTTTGCAATTTATCTGAGAAGTAGCCTTTATTGTGGATACGATGTTGTCTCAAGTAGGAATAGTATGTACCTCACGTCACATCTCTATTGCATGTTTTTTAAAGAAATTATATAAAACATGCGTATTTTTGAACATACAGACTTACATCTGCATATATCTGATGATTTCTGATAACATATGTTTCTTTTGGTCTTTCCAAGACCCCATTCAGTGATAATATATATGCTGCTAATATTGTATTACGAATTTGTTGTCTTGTCAAGGTTGATACGCTGAAATCATGTGGGTTCTACTTGTATGTTCCATCCTCCTGCTTGTGGTTAGTGTCCTCCCTTTTACCATGTGGTGTGCATTGGGCTTGTCATTCTGTTGGTCCTTCGGTCATTTCAATCCTGTCTCTTTTGGCATTTTTGAGGAATGAAAATGCATCCATCCTTCTATTTCATTATTTGATATGGGCCCCAAAGGTGGGCAAATCGAATACTCTGACTAATAAAACTTGTTTCTGTCGTAATAGTCCAAATGCCAAATCTATTGATAAAATTAGGCGTGTCATCTCAGCTGATTCTCCATTTACTAATCTAGAGGAAAACACACATGCATACAAATTCCGCAAAGTACAAGAGCTCGCCAAATGAGCCCATCGAATTACCTTTCTAATGCTAGCTGCTTCCACTTGTGATCCGCTTTTTCTTAAAAGAAAAATGTGTCGCGTCATTTATATTTCTTTTGAGGAAACCCCTTGATATTTTTGGAGTGAAACTGAACAAGTATATGCTGATTTTGCATGCCTGGTTATCATAGATTTAGTAAGTACTTAATGTGTTCTAAATTATAGATCACTTTAGTTTTTAAGGTGCATGATGTCCAGATATATAGTTCAAACGTACCAAAACACTCAGGAGAAAGTACTACTTTATACTTGCTAATAATGATCTGGTATTGGTCCAAGTGAAACGTGGGAACCTAGTGGATAGACTGTATCCCCAAGGTATCTAATACTCCTAGCATAATGAATATATTTCTCTTGGAGCAAATCCATTTACAGAATAGCTTTGCATCTTCCCCGCATCCCTTGGTCCCTTTCAATCTTTTTCCTTGCACCTTTCCTGGCACAAATGTGCTTATCATTTTTTCGTTCGCAATTTTTTTCTTAAGACCGGAAGGAGATTATCATTCCATAGACAACTTAATTAGCTAGCCTGGAGCCTCGAAACAAATGAATGTATTGGCGATCGTTTTACCTTGCGAGAACGAACAACGAGATCGACGAGATCTTGACCTCATGGACCACTGGCGCTTGTGGTCGGAATGCTGCCATGCATAACTTGCGAGAAGATGGCACCAAAATGCGCGTGCCCTCAGCTTGCTGCGTGGCCGAGTCAATGTCTGCTGGCGCTGCCTAGTTGTGAGAGACGCATTAGTTGTTGAAGCTACACGCAGAGTTGGTTGCTTGCCTGTCTCTACTCTCTAGGAGATGAGGATGGCACTGGAATCTGGTAAAATACAGGGATATACGGAGTAGTAGTATACTTTTAGGGAAAGTAAGCCATGCTGCGTTAACAGTTAACTGATCAATATGCAGAAGCCAAGATCTCTGAAGATTTATTTGGTTCAAGCAAAATTAATTGGATCATTAACTTCATTTTTTTAGCAATTAGCATGAACCCTGAACAAGTATCTTCGTTTAGCTAAAATTTCAAACCGGATGGTGCTTGCCCACGTTTTAGCTGGATGGAGAAAGTAGCAAGGATTATGACGTTGGCGGGCAACGGCTGCAGGCACGTCTCAGGGGACTGAAAGTGGGCTCGAGGACAAAGTGATCAGTGTGAGAAGACAAAAGAACAGGATGCTACTTTGCGTAGAGCCGCCCGGCACTTTTTATTTGCTCTCTAGCCTCGCCTCGCCTCGCCTCGCCTCAAAGAAAGAGGGTGTGGAATTCTCGCAAATGATTACACTCATTGTTTGTACTGCGGCGCTGGGAATAGGGGAAAACATGAGACGTGACAGATTCTAAAGCACATATATAAGCAGTACCCACCTCTCGTGCCCTTTTCCATGGCGCCACACACTCAGCAGCTGCAGCGCTGCAGTGTCTGCAGCAGTAACAGTTTAAGGGTGGTGCCTGCTTTTGTTTCTTCCTACTGCGCTTCATTGCCGGGGGAATAAAAATAACACGGCAGCTTAGGACTAACACCTTAGGGCAGCAGCAATGTATCTGTGTGAAGCGGTAAATAGCAGTGGGGCCTACAAAGGCAGTAAATAGCTATCTGAAATCTCACAATGGTTAAGTGATAAGTAAGGTGGGTCCGACTGGAATAAAAAATTACTCTACCGATCCATTTGACCGCCACAAGCAGCGCTTCGTTTCCCATCCTCGCGAAAGGAGTACAATCATGTAACAGAGAAAATATTATTTATTTCCTTACTGTCGGTAGTAAGCCTATGACCCGGTTGTTCTATCATCCGACTCCCACAGTGCTTACTACCCGGTAGTAGCAGGGCATTAATTGCCTACTACCGGGTTTTCTTCTCCACTGTGGGTGCCCTTACCGCATGCATCATGCCCTTCCAAGATAGAAAATCATTGCCAACACATGGAGGATAGCACATGAGCCAACAGTGCACTACCCCCCTTTTTCTGCTCTAGGCATGGTGTGCACCACTGTTCTTCTCTCTCTCCTCACTCCCTCTCACTCTCTTTCCATCTCTCTCCTCTCCTGTTGTTCTTGCTCATGATCAGTGAGGATGGAAAAGGGGGTAAAATTGTCATGGATGCATGCAGGCTAAGACGTGTAGGGCTCTTCATTGGGAATCCTTAGGTTGTGTTAGAGTGGGGAGGAGATGAGAGGGGCATGGTCCCCTGAAGTACGTGCATCGAGTAGTTGTTGCTGGTGAGACGGGGGTCACGTGCCCCTCACCCCAAGCAAAATGCCAAATCCCACAGAAGCGTTAAGCCCCGGCATAAAAACTTCGAGCTATGTGTGTCACTGCTGAGTTCAGTGTCCAGACCGGGGATGATGCATGTGTGCTACTGTGCTCTAGGACTGAAACACTGTGCATTAGACCCTTCGGCACTGCAATGATCTCTGATCTCCGAGCTCTTAATTTGATTCCTGCAACTTGCTCGATCTATATAGGTATTGTAAGACTATGTCCTATAGGCCGGATTGCATATAATACCGTACCTATATAGTTGACTACTACACGTTTTGTTTTATACGAAAGAAATCCAAAATATATTTATGTGCTGTACAGTAAATGTGGGATCCCCCAAATACTACACTCTGTATATGCAAAACCTTCACACACACTTATCATAATTTCCAGAGAATAGTGCGTATTCTCCGAAACGGAAACCCCACCAACAATAGAGATCTGCTGGTAGAAATGTGGAATCCTTTGTATATTTTTACAAAACAGTAGTACAGGGTTTGGTGAATCCACATGGCCAATATCAGCTAGCCGTAACTAACCAGGACATATGGCTGGGGCATGCAAAAATCCCGGACAGCCTAGCCTGGTCCAGCGCCGAGGAAGGCGCAAGGCCGCGAGCCAAGAGAGATGTATCGATCGATCGGCCGATGCGCCGATGCGTGTACAATTATTGGCTCTCCGGCCTTGTCTCCCCGGTCGGTCGGCCGGCCGCCATGTCACACCCGTCGATGACAAAACAATTCGCCGCCGATCCATCAGCAGCATGCAGCAACCAAGCAAGCAACGGATCCACCAACCACCACACTAAATTCCTTTGCACGCACGGAAGTTAAAAATCCAATCCCCCATTGATCACGGATCATGATCCCAACGGGCCAACCATCCGTGGGGTGTGGGTCAGGCAGAGAATGTGTGTGTTGGATCATCTGATCATCTCTCTACATACTGATCCACCCGGCCGGACATCTCGCATTTGCGCCGGCAGCAACGAGCCCCCTGCTGCTAGCTCTCTGCAGGGATTCTGATGCATGCAATGTGTCCCGAGTGGCCACTGGGGCCGCTGATCTTTACGCAGCAGATGCAAGCATTTTGTTTGTGAGAGCTAGATGAGCTAGGGCATCATCCGCTTTCCGGTCACTCTCTCCCTCCCTGCGCAACCACTGCGAGATAGAGGGCGAGGAAAGGGTGGGTTAGGCCTTAGGGCTCCCTTTAATTTTGTTCCGGCTTCCTTCCACGCAAAAGCCCCCCACGGGAACAAGCATACATGCATGCACGCACCATGGTTTAGCCCTCGCCCTGTGCAACTTTTCTTCCCATTTATATGCGACCCGGAGCTAGGCCCTCTCGATCGCCCGTATCTTTAGGCCTCAGGGGTGTGCTGGGCTCCATCTCCATGCTCATCGATCGCTTCGTTTTTCAGGAGAAAAGGCTCGCCTGCGCTTTCTTTACCGGGGGGGTGACTTTGGCTTGACAGAAAGCTAGGAACAAAGGCGCGTCGTCTGAACATGCATCTACTGCTGCAACTTGCAATACGCGCAAGTAAAGCGGCTTATGCATGGCCGCGTTCGTCGTTCTGAACTCGGCTTTACCCATGCAGCTGTAGCAGCTCGGCTCTCGGCAGCTTGGGGCCAGGCTCGCTTTTGTTCCGGGGCGTACACGCAGCTCTTTCGAGTCGACGTCACCTTTGCTTTTGTTTCCGCAGACCATCCATCCAGTTCACCCTGTCAATTGTCATGGCCAAAGAAGAGGATAAAAAGGTCTGCCTGTCCATGGCCACACAACTTCTGTCGACTACACTGTATCTCTGAAACTCTCTGAAGCCGACGCTACAGGCTACTCAGTGCAGCAATGCAAATTCAGCAATCAGCAGGTAAAAACATCAAAGCAACGAGCCTCAACCACAGGCAAGGAGTTGACCTAAAACATTTAGGATGGATAGATAGATGAGCATGAGCATGACAATTGGGCTAGCGCCCTATGTGTTTGTTGGTAAACTTTTGATCTCTCCCCCTTTTCCCAGGCCAAATCGTACGATAAGAATTTGTTCCAAACGCCCTTTGTTCCGCAGATATAAATAGCAGGATTCCCTATGCCTTTTCCCCCCATGCACATCTCTTGTACGTAACACCTCTTCCTTCTGACAACCTCTAGGGTATGCTTCACCTAACCGCCTTGTTGTAGAGTAGTAGCTCTATTTCCATTTATAAACCACGTACGTATGTTAAGATTGTAACATAATAATCTTTGAGAAATATTTGACCATGACTTTATGTTACCATTTTAAGTCTACATACTACAGTAGTAAGAGTATAGCTTTTTATTGGAGACCGCAACAAGTCAGAATGGAGCGTTATATTTCGAAGCAAAAGGAGTACCATGGCGCCTTTCTTTCACCAGACCACTTGGCTATTTTACTAATCGGGCGCCGCACCTGTACTGTTGCTAGAAAGAGGATCCCAAGCAGGCGATGATTCATCGCCATCTCCAAGAAATCATGGCCCCATGTTCTCCCGTTGGGTATGATCGACATGGCCGTCTCGTGACATCACGGATCGTGACATGGTATGGAGCCGGCCGCTGCGCTGCTCCCCTCGCAAATATGCCTCTCGCGAGTGAGTGCAAAAGCTTGGAGCAGGAAAGGGGAAATACGCTACTCATTGTGTCGGCCCCACGGTGTCAGCTTTTGCCCCCTCCCGCTGCATCATTGCTCCACCACAGCTGACTAGCAGCCGGCTACGTGCTCTCTTGCTCACTCGCATTCCTTTCTTTTCTTGCGTCCTCTTAACTGGGCTTTATAGCCCAATTTCTGGCGAGGCCTTACTATTGTCTTGCCAGCAGGCCGGAGAGGGAGCTGGGGAGAAAAAGAAAGGGCGGTGCGTCTGGCGTGAATGGCCCAACAAATGTATCATATTTTCGCAACGGGAGAAGCCCATTTTTATACTCTGAGTTGTTTTGGCCCAGCAAGGGATGCTTTGGATGTTTTACCCCCCGCAGCCCATTCTTGAGGTTAGGCTTTCATGGGCCATGCGGTCTGAGAACAGCGTAAAGCTACGCCCGGAGAAATAAGCAGCAGTAGTACTACACTAGTATTCTCCTCAAAAAAAAAAGTAGTACATGACGTACGTATGGAACAGTAACATGGGTAAATAAAAAACTAATTATATAGTTTTGATGTACACGATAAAACGAATTTTTTAAGCCTAGTTAGATCCTAGTAGGACAACATTTAACACGAACAAACGAAAAAGTGATACAGTCACCCTATCTTCCATTTGTCCGTCGCCATCTGTATTTGTGTTTGTATTTTATACGTACTACGCGGATACGCCTGCAAAAACTGCCCCGCATGGTCGGGGTCGGCCGGTTTAAAAAATTGAGAAGATACGGAATAATAGTCCAGAGAGTGACTGCACCAGCTACCGTGCAGGTTCCAATATCTTACATGCCAGGGCAAACAGAAGTGCAATGGCAGTGGCGAGCAGCGGACTGGTGCTGCCGTGCAGCAGATCGCAACCGCATCCGCATTGCCGCTTTCATGATGAACTACGGTCAGTATCTGCAACCCTCTGTCTTGGCGTGTAGCTCTTGTTTGTACTCATCCATTGAAATACGGAGTACTCCGTAAAAAGCAATCACCTGGCCCTTTGATCGCTGAGAAAGAAGATCCTGCAGGTAGGGTTACTCGAGCCTCTGCTGGTGTCTCCGCAATCGTGCCAGCAGAACCAAAAGCGACGAAAGCGATCGTCTTGGGATCATGGTTTCGAAAGGTGAAAAAAAGATTGCGCTGGATGACATGCTCGGTACGAGTAGTAGATGCTACACTTTCTTGGAGAAAGTAGCACCGCACAGTATCCAAACACGCGGATGAACTGTCTCCCACCGGACGACTGCTTTTTAAGGCACACATCCATTTCGAACCACGCTGCCACTGCATCTCCTTTCAAATTTCTGAACTGTCACGAGCTCACGGCCCACGAACATTGGCTAACACTACACTACTAAAAACGATTTTAAGGCACACCTCATTTTTTAACACGAATTATAGACGCGAATACTATAGCATTTGGTTCAAAGAGTTTTGCTGAAGCGAACAATATGAGGCCAGCCGCATTTAAAATCAGGATCCATTTTTAGAAGCGGGTATCTTTTATTTTTAACAACGGGCCATACCATCGCTGCTCCTGGAAATATGAATCATTTTTAGAAGCGAGTGATGGTTCTAGAGGCGGATGATGACATGACCCGCTCTTAGAAATGAATACCTACAAATGTATTTGTAGCTTTTTCATATAATTTAAATAAAAGCAAATTTTATATTAAAATCGTACTTGAATTTTTTTACTTGAATATTTTTCATTTAAGATCATTGAACAGTCGAGAAATTATTATAATGTATCTAATTTTAAAATCTAGAATGATTATAGTTATAGTGTTTAACAAGATCTAAAATTCTATAGTTTATATATTTTTTATTTAAGATGGTTTAGAATCATAAGATCGTTTATACACTAGTTCTGTCGTACATGACTATAACTATATGAACATGGATATTGCATTCATATATGCACTAAACTATACAATTAGATTGAACTGTTGTACTCGCAACTATAGATTGATTTATATAAACACACTATCTACCTTATTAGATATACACGTCTAGATATCACAATTGAAGTCCTGTACAGTATAGTATGAATGCATTATTTGTGAATTTTAATACAATTTGAATATACATACTGCGATTGTGATATTTTGATTACTTGAAAAACACACGAGGTATGTGAAAAATATTTTGAATGAGTATCTATAGATATATGTCTATATTTTTTAAAAAAGAAATGAAGAAATGTTTCTTGTATATATTTTAAAATTTTCTAGATATTGAATTCTAGGGGCAGATCATGCGTCACCCCGCCTAAAACTTTATAACCCTACTGAAGAAATTAATTTGCCCTGCGGGTTTGCGTTCGCGCCCGCTAATTTGCAATTTCTGATAGCAAAAGTGAGCGCAAGCATTCAATCCCCACTTCTACAAATATGTATCTAACTGGACCCGCAAATGCTTTGTGTAGTAGGAAAGAACGGGTGATCAAGTGCATTTATGAATTGTTGTGATTATTATGGAGTACATTCGATTATGAATTCAGCTATTTTAAATTTATATTGTACAAAAAAATAGAATTTATTGGCTAGATTATTAGTTAAAAAGTGTAAAATTTAAAAATCTTGACATATGCGCATGTCTTACAAACAAAAATAGAGAGAGGGGGTATATTGCAATCCCTGTACACTGATCATTAGGCGTGATTGTAGGACAAATCGAGATTGAAACAATGGAGAAGTGGACAGGACGGGCCACGCATGCATGCAGGACTTCAGGTAGTACTAGAACGGTGCGCGGCGCTAGTTGACCCTCCTTCCCTTTAGTGTTGTAACGTGAAATATTTAATTAATTATAATAAAATTTGTGACAGTTTGAAATGTATATCTATATTGGATAGACAATGCTCCATACCATATTTATAGAAATAGATGCTAAAAATTCATTGTTTCTATCTCCATATTTTGATAAATTTAGAGTTTTAGTTATATATGTATTTTTATTTCTATTATCATTGGTTTTTTATGTCAGCCTGTAACATGTCGGAGAAAAGTATATATACTTAAAAATACACATAGTTCCTTCGAAATGGTTGTGTACTATTTATTTAGTAGGACTTATTAAATGTGTAGGAGTGGTACAGTGAAATATTGGTTGTGCCATTTTTTAATTAGGTAGAGTTGTTTATTTGTACCATTATATTTTTTGTTTCACTTTTTGCTATATAATTCATAATTTTTACTTCATATATTTCCTTTGAGTTTTTAATAATAGAAAAAATTGGATGTTTACTGTTCTTCAAGCTAGAAAGAATAAAAGAGTGGATCGGATGACTTATAGCTAGCGGGGTCTTTTCTCAAGCTTGGAGCCCCTAGTCACAGAAGTTCTCGGAGCGATGGGTCGAGAAACGGGAACGCGGGATGGGGAACGTCGGTTTTGAAAATCATTATACGAAGGGATATACCTATTCGATATGTCTGTTCGAATAATGAAACATTAGATTTCGGGACGATGGTCTAGAACGATATCGAATTTTATAAAGCTATCAGTATGGAAACAATATGATTAACTAAATTTAGGTATGGTCCTTGTTGGACCTCGGACCGTCTACGACGCCATCGCCTTCGCGAAAGAGATGAATGTGCGTTGTGTGCACAACATAGTAAGATTCTGGATCATCTCCTTATTGGTTGTGTCCATAGCCGACGGTGCTGGTCCTTAGTGCTCCAACAGGTGGACCTTCAAATTCTTACGCCTCAACATGACAGCTCATTCGCAGAGTGGTGGATGGGGGCACGCAAAAGAGTGTTGAAGGAGAGGCGCAAAGGATTTGACTCTCTTGCTTGATTGGACGCTTGGTCGCTTTGGAAGGAGCTTAACAGGAGGGTGCATGACCGGGCTGCACTCATGCCAGTGGCCTTAGCCCCCTTGATTTTGGAGGAGGCCAGGGTGTGGGCTAGAGCGGGCTTCACCAGCTTAGTTACGCTTCTTAGAGTTTAGTTTTTCCCTTTCTTTGTCTTCCTCGCTCTTTGCAACAGCTCTTAATGCTTTTGTAAACAATAACATTCTCTTTTTTCTTAATGAAAACGTGCTACGCACGTTCTCAAAAATTAACTAAATTTATATATAATTTAGAGCTTAAACAAAAGAAATCAATTCAATAATGAACTTTTTAATAATGAGAAAGTCAGAGGTCTAAAATGAAAGAAGATGAATTCTTATCCACTCCCCGTCTCATGTACATCGGTGAAAAGATTCCCGTGGAAACGACCGAAGCAGCGGCACCGCCGCGAGCGCCGCCTCCATCTCCTGTCCCGTCGTCCCTCCGTTTGACGGCGGTGGCGATCCCCTAACTCCATCTCACAATGGGTGCAACGCTCCTCCATGGCCCCATCTTCATCGGCACAACCGGTGGTGGCGCTCCTCCATCTTCATCGGCAAAACTGGTGGTGGCGCTCCTCCACGCCGCAGCGCTTGATGCGGGTCGCGTCCCAGATGTATCGTCCCGCGTTCTCGGTGACTAAGGTGGGGCCCTCATCGACTTTTTTTTTGGGATTGGCCCACATCGACATCCTGCATCGTCTCTTCCACTATTTCTCGTCTCCCTCTCTCTTCCCCCCGCTAGTTTGCTGGTTTCCCTGTATGTTGATTCATGATTCATTTTTGCCGAGTTTACGATGAGTGAGCAGCACTTGATTGACTCGAAGTTCGAATGGTGGAGCAGTGACCTGAGGTTCTCCTCCGCGTGAGCGGCAAGCGATGGCAGTGGCGGTTCCGGCGGTAGAGCCCTGTCGATTGCAGCTCCGAAGATCGAGCCCCGTTGATTGCGGCTCCGGTTGTGGCTGCTGTGCTAATGCTTGTGTGTGCTTCTATGCCCGAATAGTGTTATAATTTTGTGATCTGAAACTGCACCATCATCTCCGTCGGGGGTTGGAGGCTTTCAATGTATGGCGCCACCACTCTTTAATCCTATACTGCTTTTTAATTTGTACAACTTCTAGAATTGTTATCTTTGATGCTCTAGAATCGTGTGCCAATGCTTTCAAGTTTGGTCGCTTGCTTCTACAATTTTCTTGTCTTCTCTCTTTCTATAATGAATAGAAGAGTTGATTTTCTCGTACTGATTATTTTGATTTGATCATTCTTCTGATCTTCTCCCATCGATGATTTTTTTTTTGGACAATTACCTCTGTAACATCTGCCATGGCCGGTGGCCCGTGGGCTCGAGAAGGTTCAAGTGCCATGCTTGCGTGTCTTTGTAATTTGAAAGGCACGTGCCATGGGTGAACTTCTTCTTTCTCTTTATCAGCCGTCAGATCGTAGTTATACGAACATTATTTGTTTGAATGACGTGGCCTAATATTTTTACAAGACCGCGATGCGGTTTCAGTCCAAGAAGATTCCTCTGGAGTTCCTTTCACAAGCACAATCCATGGCTCCCTGCTGGCAAAGTGACGAACGTAGGCCTTGTTTAGATCCCAAATTCAACCCCAAATTTCACTGTGTAAAAAGAAAATTCTCCATCACATCAAAATGTCATAACATGCATGGAGTAGTAAATGTAGATGAAATCAAAAACTAATTATACAGTTTTGTTATACTCTGTGAGACGAACATTTTGAGCTTAATTAATTAATTTTTGGACAACTTTTCACACATACAAACGAAATGTTACAGTGGCGCAATGATTGCGAAGTGACTCAAAACTTCCAAGTTGGCACTACCAAATTAGAATCTAAACGAGGCCGTAGTACATGCAGTTCAACAGTTGTATGTATCCCAATCCCTGATACCGTAGAGTGGCGAACTGTGTACGCGTAGAGATGAATCGATGGACGGATGCCGCGGCCGGCAACACATTTGTTCCGGACAGTCCAAGCATGGTTTGACTCGGGGAGTTCGGAGAGCGTGGTCCGGCGGCACAATGATGGCTCCAGAGTTCACTGCGCACGCGGGACTCGTCTCTCTCCCTCCGGGGAAATCGGCTGGGAGAAAGGACCCTTTCGCCCTCGGGTTTGGCCGGACTCTATTGGGCCCACTCGGCGGGAAGAGAAGTACGGAGTACTCCGTTCATGCAGCGTCCCATTGCCGATTTGCATGCAAACACATGCACTGCCGCCGCTGTTCTTGTTTGTGGCCCGTTTATGTCCATCGTGCCATTTATGCATCGTCGCATCATCGATGATGTTTATTTTTTAAAAGGAATTTTGTATATACGAAGTATTAAATAAAATATATTTGCAAAACTCATTTAGGGATGAGGATAACTTTGTGCGACGAATCTAATGAGCGCCATGTTTTGCTAAAGTGGTGCTACAGTAATCATCCTATAATCGTGTGGTTAAAGACTTCATTAGATAGGTCTCGCAACATAGTTGTAAACTGACTTTATTTAATATTTTTAATTATTGGTCAACCGAGATGGAAAAAATTTTCCACACAAAAAAAAACACGGCCTAGGCAAAGCGGACTCGTACGACGGTGGCGCGGGGGAGACCGCCCGGCCGGAGGGAGGGACCCGGCCGCTGACGTGCCTTCCGCCTGTCTCGCAGGCAGCCGCACCGCGCGGGATCGATCAGTCGGCCAGATTTGACGGGTGTCTCGTGGTCGGTTTTATCCGGCCGGGGAGGTAGGGCCTGGAGCGTCGACCGCGCCACTGATCTGCACTGCCGCTCGCCCCGTCCACCGTGCTTGCTGGGAGACTGGGAGGCGCTGCCGCTGCGTGCACGTTCCACGTGAATAAACGAGATGATCAGCTCGGTCAGCTGCTTTCCTCTTTCCAACATCTTTCTAGGAAGATTGCTTCAACTCCTTCAACCCCTCCTTTCCACTATCGGGGTATCCATTGAAAAGCGCAAACAGGTGACGTACAGGTCCTACTATTCCCACCCTCCAAGAAAGGTAAAAACTTCGGAAATGATATGGCAAAGAGGTGCAGCAGCTCCCCCCACCTGCACGGCTGCACATGAGGAACGAGCTTGTTCACGGCAACTTTTGTCAGGAAGCTAGTAGCAGTGGGCATGCAATGGTTCACGGTTCACACCACGGTGACCCTGTCGGGCCTTGCCGCCTGGGGCACAAAATGATGACACTGGAAATTTACCTCCCAAATTTACTATGCAAAACGAAGATTCTCCATCACATCAAAATGTCATAACGTACATGGAGTACTAAATATATAGATAAAATAAAAAACTAATTGCACAGTTTTATTGTACTCTGCGAGATGAACATTTTAAGCCTAATTAATCAACTTTTAGATAATTTTTCACAAATATAAACGAAATACTACAGTAGCGCAATGATTACGAAGTGACATCTTACTCTCAGATTAAACACTCCAATTCTAACATCTAAACAAGTTCTAAGCAACGCTCAAATCGTGGCATGCAGGCTGCAGCTGCCCCGAGAGATCTGCGCCACCTGCAATGCAATGCAACGGGTCAACGGCTGTGTTTAGTTCCAAAATTCCACACACCAAACTTCACTATTCACCCATCACATCAAATCTCTCTCCTCAGGCATGGAGCATTAAATATGGGTAAATAAAAAAACTAATTATATAGTTTTGATGTACACGACAAGACGAATCTTTTGAGCATAGTTAGGTCATGGTAGGACAATGTTTACCACAAACAAACGAAAAGTGCTACAATGATTTTTCTACCTCTTTTCACTCTTTTACAAGGAACTAAACACAGCCAACGACGCTGCCGCTCCCAGCAGAACTAAACGCCTTCCCCGGCCCGTGGTCGCGCACTCGTTTCAGTTTCAGTTTGACAGGCGACATTACAGATTCAACGCAAAAAAAAAGTACAGTTAGCTCAAATGCAAACCAGCTGGAACCTGTGGAGGTTTCTTCCAACGAAGCGAAAACACCGTCACTACTGTACAATTGCATAGATTCAAAACTCAGCAGCCAAAGCGTGTTTGCTTGACTTCCCTGACGAGCCAGGTTGCATCGGATGAACCAGGCTGGCCATAGCCAGGCTTGGCGCATGCAAGATCTATGTGTTTGGTTGCATGGCTCCTGTGAGCGAGGCTATACAGAACAGGTGTTTGGTTGCATGTATGTACAACAAATTTAAACACAGATACATCTCTCAGATACATCTTTTAGTTGCATGTGCATTGCCTCGCCCGCACGCAGTGAGCCTGGCTCCATAAAAACTGTGGAAATATCCACACGGTGAGCCTGGTTCGGACGGGAATCTTGCATCGGCTGGACCTGGCCCAAGAATTGATACAGGCAAGCAAACACGCCCCAAATGCATGCGGCGAGCCTGGTTGCGCTGTATGCAGGCAAGGCAAGCAAACACGCCCCAAATGCTTGTGCAGACGCCGAAAGGAAGGGAGGGAAGAAAACGGCCAAGGCACACGTCAAATCGGAGTAGTACAGACGAGAGTGAAAGCTGGTGCAGTATCGTCATGATTATGCTTTCTGCGGCTCTAGTTCCTTCCCAATGCACGATACTCGCTTCAATTCGTGATTTGCTTTGCCACGGCTGGAAGAGCCCCGGCTGAGGCTGCGTAGGGCGTATGGGCGTACGGTGGGAGGACGACGCTTGGGCAGCCGGGGCTTGAGTGCCCGGCGATGGGGCGACGGCGCCGTACTTGGTACACGGCGCGAACACGAGAGCACGGAGCGAGCGCTGGGTTGGCAAGGACCAATAAAGTGTTGATCTTGCGTAAAAACTTCATTAATCCACGAGTTGGCTACTTATAGCCTTACAAATCGATCTACTAACAAATCAAAGCAAATCCTAACAATCTCTAACTCACAATCCTAACTAACCTGGACTCTAGGCCAACGACGTCGCGTTGCTCCGCACGTTCCGCCGATGCCGTCGCGCGTTCCGTAGCTGCTCCACGCGCTCCATCCGCCACGCTCTCCCCTGGCACGCCGTTGGTAGGTGTGATTCCGGTCATAACAACAGCTCTCGAGAATATATTGTCAAATACGAAGTATAAAAATTTTTATCTTAAAATCGTAAACTTACTGTACGTACATCAAAAAATATCATTCGTGGATTAAAAGTTTTATATAAAACTACAATTATCTGAAGCACTGCCTTCTCGTTCTCTGATTTCTACAAATGCTAGATGGCCAAACTACCGCTAGATGATTTCGCGCTTACGATGAGATAACAGGCTCCTCCGAAATGATGCAAACAGTTCCTCTTGTGTGCACAGGCGGCGGCCTGACCTCTACTGCACTTATCAGTTATCACCGAAACCCTAAACCGTAAACTGTTATACATTGCGGTATTTTGCTGTTTACGTGGGGATCCGGAGTGCCTAATCAACGAAGACACCAGTGTTATTAAATGCCAAAGCACGAGTCAGACTGGCGGCATGACCTGCGAGTAATCCTGGCTGCATCTGCAAGCAGTCACAGGTTTAACATCCTAGGCGGTGTTCAGTTCATGTGAAAAGAGAAAAAGTGAAGTGAAAATGTCACATCGGACACTGTAGCACTTTTCGTTTGTTTGTGGTAAACATTGTCCTACCATGATCTAACTAGGCTTAAAAGATTCGTCTCGTCGTGTATATCAAAACCATCCAACTAGTTTTTTTATTTATCCATGTTTAGTACTCCATGCATGAGGAGAGAGATTTGATGCGATAGGTGAATATTGAAGTTTGGAGAGAGAATTTTTGAAAGTTTGGTGATGGGATGGGGAACTAAACAGGGCCCTAGTTGGTGTCTAGATGTTAGAATTGGAAGGTTGAATTTAGAAGTAAAATGTCACTTCGCGGTACTATAGTATTTCATTTGTATTTGTAAAAAATTGTTCAAAAATTGATTAATTAGTCTCAAAATGTTCGTCTCACAGGGTACAACAAAACCGTACAATTAGTTTTTGATTTCTCTACATTTAATATTTCATGCATGTTAGGGCATGTACAGCCCTTAGACGGCAGGTCTTTGTAAAACCTTAAACTGCGTATACAGATAGATGTACTTGTAAAACCTTAAACTGCGTATACAGATAGATACAGCTCATACACTCCATAGACAGAAACTGTCTGTAAGCTATTTAATGCTTTGTATGGAGCATAAGATCAATTACAAATATATTTGTATATACCATTGTGTGGCTATTTGATTCAATAATATCAAATTTAAATAATAGAAACATGGTTATAATAATTTTTAAAAATCATAAAAATAATAATTATATTATTTTTGTCTCGATTAGATCTTTTTGAGTTGCAAGAAACAACGTAATGGATCTCCATGACTTACAAGTGGCTAAACGAAAGAGAAAGTACTCTACAATTATATAAACAACTATTAAAAAAGAGACGGATGTTCTTATCCTTCGGGTCTCCTCTCGTTTCTCATCCGCTGGCTCGTTCTCTGCTTCTCGCTCTCATCGCCGCAGCGCCGTACTCCACCAGTCCGCCCACACTGCCTCCGTCACACTTCCCGCTACAGCCTCGCCTGCACTGGCGTGTTCTCCTGCCCCGGCCTCGGTTGCGCCGCCGTCTTCCCCGGCCACGATACCTCACGGATTTGCTTCCAATCTGTGTGGCTAGTTGATTCGCGAGCTCGGCCCGTCGCGGAGGACGGTCCGACGCCAGAATCGAGCGGAGAAGAGGGCCGGCGGGGCCATAGTGGCCTCCTCCTCCCGGCGGCGGGGTCAAGACCGGCGCTGCGCTCTATCACTTTAAGGCCCGTCGAGCGGTGCATCTTTGCGCGCTCCCTGCACCGCCCGACGACGGGGGTGGGCTCTGGCGTGGCGTGGGGGGGGGGGGGGGCTCGCTTCAATTCGTGATTTGCTTTGCCACGGCTGGAAGAGCCCCGGCTGAGGCTGCGTAGGGCGTATGGGCGTACGGTGGGAGGACGACGCGGTAGATATCTCTCTCTCCCCTGGGGCTGCGGCCGAGGATGTGACCGATGAGGGCCGCGGCAGAGGTGGTTTTGGCAGGAGTTGTCGTCGCGCGCTGGCGCGGGGGATCCGAGCGGGTCGTCGCCTGGAGAAGACGACGCGTACAGCCCGCCCGTAACTGGCTGCTCGGCCTGGGAGAACAGACGGCAGCGTCGCCTGGCGAGGCGACGGGGAGGCCGTCTGTAGGCCGCATTGAGGGGCGATTGGCAAATTTGCCAGTATACAGTCGGCTTTAATCGATGGGCTGTACATGTCCTTATGACATTTTGATGTGATAAAATTTTTTTTTTACATAGTATATGTGGAAGTTGTTTTTTTTAACTAAATATGACCCAAGTATTACTACTACTTGTACTACAGTAGTAATTGCTCCATCCTTTACTACAGTACTAAATCTAAATCTAGCCACACCAGAACCGGCGTATTTCATCAGTCACACGCCGTATTTCTAGCACTGAAGGAATCTTCCGACGCCATTGAAGGTCAGCATGAACTGTGACTGTAAGCAGCTTCTCCTCCGGTCTTCTCCTCCTGTACAGCTCACTGCCTCACTGAGCGGGGCCTTCTGCCAACCCGGGAAGAAGAGAACAGTCAGAGAACAGTCAGGAAGAGAGAGGGGCCTGCCGCCGATGCCCTCGAGAAGATGCACGCGAATCCCGTGCATTAATGAAGCGGATTTGTAATCATGCGCGCCTATTCGTCTACGAAAGCGGTACTCCGTACACCGGAGTACGCCATTAGGCTGTCGTGCTGGGCTACCCCTGCTCCTGAATGACAGAAATTACCCATTGTTAATTTCGTGTTCCGTCTCTAGCGTTTAGGGACTAGTAACATTGTTATTCCGCTAATATTTTTGTGTAACGGAAAGCGAGCTAATATGCGGCTTTTATCACGTTTGGCTTCAATTTGCTGCTGCTACTAGTAGTAGTACCTCATTTTCTTCTTTTATTAAGACACACACGTCCTAAACACCTAATCCTTGATTTTGACTTATTAATTTTTACTAATCTACAACCTAACGTGAATATTGTAATCTACAACCTAATCCATTGGAGAACTGCTATCTCATGTTACGACATACTCCAAACCTGAGTAAAAGTACGGAGTGAATATTTTCTACATTTGGAATACGCAGTTAGCTGTGTTTCGCCCAATCCCCCAAGAACGTCTCCCACGGTCCCGCCTCCTACCATGCTTCCCTATTTTCACTACCGAAAAAAAAACTATCTACTGATGTATCAAAAATCAACCAAAAAGACGTGATCATACAAAATTTAAGAACGAACAAAATTCTGTGCAGGAAGAAACAAAATGAGAAACTCAGCATGTTTATTGTGTTGTTTTTGTTTATTCTCGCATAATGTTTTTTCCATCCCGAAATTTGTATGAGCATGCATCTTAGTTGATTTTGTCTTGCACTTACATTGATAAATTTTTTTTGGAAAATAGAAGCATGAGAGCCTAGGAAGGGGTGGGAGCACTGGAGATGTTCTCCCCAATCTCCCCAAACAAGAGTCCACAGATCCACGTCCGGGCCATCCTTAAAAAAAGAAACAAAAACGTCCGGGCCTGCTGTCAGCGGCGCGCCTGCGTGCGCCTTCTTTTCTTTCCTTTATAAATACGCCGCGCCGTGCGCCTCCCTTCTCCCCGTCTTCCCAATCTCTGTCCACAAGACCCCTAAGGCCCCAACTCCCCAAGTAAGGCAACGGCACGAGAAGCACAACCATGAATCCTTCTCGCCTCCAAGCTCAGGCCGAGCCCTACATCCCGCTCGCGACAAGCTACGCCGGTCTTCCTCCGACGGGCCCGCCGCCGCCGAGCTTCTTTCCTTCCACGGCCCCGTTCGTGTACCTGGCTCCGCCTCCGCAGGCGGGCTTCCTGGGCGACGTCCAGGGTTGCTGGGACACCCCGATGGGGATGGCCCCCGGCGGCGTGGGAATGCAGGGCGCGTTCCGGCACCCTGCCTGGCTGCCCCTCATGCCAGTGCCGCACGGAGCGATTGCCATGCCGCCGGCGCCGCCCTGCCTCACGGCGGGAGCGATGCCGCAGGGCAGCGGCAAGCAGCCTCCACGCTCCGTGCGCGCCGGGCTTTCTCCCTGTGCCCGGCCGCGACCGCGCCTCGTCGTGCCGCCACGGATGCAGCCGGCGGCGGGTCCGAGAGCCCCCGCGGCGTCCCCCGGCGCGAAGGCCGCTGACGCCGGCGGTGACGGGGCCGCGAAGGAGGAGCCGCCCAACGAGCCGTCCCCGCGGTCCGTGCTCGTTACCCAGAGCCCGCCGGTATCTCCGACGACCTCCCTTCCGTCCACGTTCCCGTTGCCGTGCCTGCCGCCGGCGCCTACGGACCCCGCCCCGCCGACGGAGCCTCCCCACGCCAGCGCCGAGCTCGGTACGGTGAGTCCGCCTGTCAGTCCGCCAAAGAGGGTGCAGCCGCGTAGGGCTCGCCGTGCTCCGCCGCGTAGACCTCGCCGCAGCGTACCGAAGCCTCGGCGGCTGTTTGACCCGGATTCCAACCACACCTCTCTCATGATTCGACACTTACCAAATGATTTTACGTGAGTCCACTATGTTTCCTCGTTGATTTGCTTTGCAATTTTTTTTTGCTCCACTAATGAGTTGAAGCTCGTTGGAAATCGACTATTCGATTACTTTTCGCGCAGGAAGGAGAGGCTGATGGCCATCATTGATCAGCATTGCTTTATTGAGAATGAGCAGATCGCCATGGGCGGAGTCAGATCAGAGTACGATTTCCTCTACTTGCCGATCGATTTCAGGTAGCATCTGCCACAGTTTCCCTTCGGCTTCTCCCTCCAAAGATTATTCTCCCCGCCTTCCCGATGCCTCACCCGTGTTTTACTGCATTTGCCCAGCACCTTGGCCAACAAAGGCTACGCGTTCGTGAACATGACGTCGCCGGACGCGGCGCGCCGGCTCTGGGAGCACCTGCGGGGTCACCGCTGGGAGATCAGGCGCTGCGGCAAGACCTGCGCCGTCGACGACGGAACCATCCAGGTTCGTCGCCGCCCACTGTTTCCTTAGACTTGGCTGGCGCCGCCGCGGCGCTTCGAGCTGACTCTTGCTCATGGGTCCTGGACCTTGCAGGGGCTTCACAAGCTGGTGGATCACTTCTCCGGGTCGATCTTCCCCTGCGACACCGAGGAGTTCCTGCCGGCGCGGTTCGAGCCTCCCCGGGACGGCACCCGGCCGTATGAGGGCGTCGCTCGTGTCGTCGGTCGCCTGGCGCGCCGCTTGTGAGTTGCAGCATCGTCTCCTCGCCGCACTCCGGCCGCCACCGTATCTTGCATTCTATCTGTTCATGGGAGGACGGATAGAACGGGAGATACTATCCGCCCGGCGGTCTGGTTGCCTGCTTAAGAGTATAGTTTGCATGTGTTTCATTCCACTTTCATGTTATTACTATCAGTACTAGCTTAGTGTTAGATGTTTGGCCCATGTTTGGTTGTTAGCATGTGTGTCTGTCGTCGTGATCTGATGTTGAGTGTAGCAAGCCTGTACGAGTATCGTTGGAGGAAGAGGCTTTAGACCTGATGTTGAGTAGTAGCAAGAGCTAGAAACCCTGATGTTTCGTCTCCATATATGGGATTAATTAATTAAAAATCTTATATTGCCTTTGGATGATGTAACAGCATAATGCTGAAGTAATTAATCACAGTATTTGGTATCTTGAACTATCCAGTAATTTGCTTGTGATCGATCTTGCAACTTTATTCAGACTTTGGTTGCCGAGAAGGCAGCGTTTTGATCGTACTAGTAGTTCTCAATGGATGTTGTGGTCTGATCCAGAATTATAGCTCATCTGGGGGATGATGATGGAGCAATTGTTTCATTACAATTTCTAGTTCTATCAGAAAATTCTGGTTGTATGTTTCATTACAATTTCTAATTCTATCAGAAAATTCTGATTGTAGTGTTCTGTTGATCACCAGAATTACAATCAGGACACAAATGCTTGTGTTCAACTTTGTGTCCTGTGCATGTTCACAAAATTTTACAGATAGAAACTCTAGCGATCAACTTTGTGTTTTGTATTGGTGTTGTTTAAAACTGCACCCAAGAAGAAATATGTTCAGCCAGCAAAACTGTTTGTGACATTACCAAGTGCTGAATATCACCACTGTTCAATGGGAATTTCAAACTTATGTGACCTGCGGTAGTGTCATCTATATTCTGTTAGAATGTCTTTCATTTTTAGCGTTAGAACTTTTATCTGGTTGGCCGTATGTACTCCCAAAGATTATGTAGATTTGTTATGTTTCTTCCTTTGTACTTCCTCACTGGCAAAATTACACTTGGACGTAAGCTTGTTTGGTTTGAGATGCCTTGGCGAAAAGTGTTGCATAAAAGGGTGTTGGAAATTTGTTGTTTTTTTTGTCTATAGTTAAGTTTGGTTAGAAGCATACGCATCAGAAATCTCTTTCTCATCAAGAGAGAAAGATGGCTAACAAAATAGTGGTGTTTGTTTCTGCGAGGAACAAAATAGGTTTTTGATATGCAAAATATATACTAAGCGAGCGTTTAAACTAGGAGGGGTAATATTTTAATGATTTGTGGGTCCGTCAACGTAGCTACTAAGAAGTTCCCTTGATTAAAACGGTCAGCGTTTAAATTCTCTTGGCTACTTTAGAAAATTTTGGAGAAAGCCGGTCAGCCATTCCACAGTTGAATCAAAATATTAAATCAAATTGAATGTAATATACAGTACATTTCAAGGGACGTGGATTGCCAGGACGCTAATTTAAGAGGAAAAGAAATTGTAGGATAGGTCCATTTCCATATTTACACAATATAATTGTAATAGCACTATGAAGGGAAAACAGTCCAATGAATGAACAACAATCCTCTCTAAAATCATTTGTTTCTACAATACTTGTATTTAACGTACGTAGAATGCCCCCTTGTGCTCCCACCAGTAGTCCCACCACCACAAAGCACCGTACCACAACCATACCGGGCGAGTGGTTGCCACCTTGTGCTCCGTGCGGTCTTGCCTGCTGCCATCTCGTGTCGCCAACTCCCCTGTATGGCTGGTGCTGTAGCTGACGATTGTGCCGGTGGTCGACGGGACGGGCTGTCCTGTTGTGGTGATGCGCTTGCCATTAATGGGATTTGAGGAGAACTGGGCAGGAAAAGCACCTTTCCGGTCGTATCTTTTGTCCATCTACGGAGGACGTCTAGTCCAACGCCACTCCCTAGCCCTATTCGAATTGCACGTCGTCTACCGTAGCGCTTCTTCTGAAATTAAGCCCTTGTTTAGTTTTAAATTTAGGGTGTCAAATTTAATATTCCGTCGTAAATACATAACTGTAGCATTTTTATTTTTATTTGTGAATAATTTAATTGTTTAAATATTAATTAATTAGGTTCAAAATGTTTGTCTTGTAAAGTATAACAAAATTGTACAATTAGTTTTTAATTTTATCTAAATTTAATACTTAATGCATGTGCCGATATCTTGATGTGTTTCAAATCTTTTTATTTGTAGTAGAATTTGGGGTGGAATTTGGGAGCTAAACAAGCCTAAACAAAAATTGTGTACGCGTCCTGCAAATATGCACATGTTTTTTTTTTGTTTTTGAATTTGTGGTTGATGGTTTTATTTAGCATAGATCTGTTATGCTATTCAGGGAGTTGTTGGTGGTGGTCTCGTGGAGTACGACGCTTGACTTCAGAAAAAAAAATGCAGCCCTCCTACATGAACACGATTTGCCAGTTTTTTCTTTTTCGAATAAAAGGAGCTGAGGTTTTGAACGGTGTTTCATAACAACTGGAGTATACAGTTGTGGGACAGTGGGAGTACTCCGTAGGCAAGATCGAAGGCCTCGGACGGGACTGCGGGAGCCGGGAGGTGTATGTGCGGTGCTCCGACTAGGGGTGGATATCGAGCCAGCTCGGCTCGTTTTGGCTCGGCTCGTTCGAGCTCGTTAGCCAAACGAGCCAGCTCGGCTCGGCTCGTTAAGGAAACGAGCAAAAATTCTGGCTCGGCTCGGCTCATTAAGCTCGCGAGCTAGGATTAAATTAAAAATTACCATAATAATATATATAATATAAAAAATTATAATATTTATATGGTCTTAATACCTTCAAAATCTACTCTATCATACTATAATAATAGGATATAATCATAACATCATCTAGAACTACGCATACAGATACATATATTATTATTAATTAATAATTTGCTCATTAGTCTATTAAACCTTCTAACTCGTTTGGCTCGCGAGCAGCTCGCGAGCCGGCTCGAACTCGCTCGTTATACTAACGAGCAAAAACTCTTGCTCGGCTCGTTAGCAATATGCAACAAGCCGAGCCGAGTCGAGCCGAGCCGGCTGCGATCCGTGCGAGCTAACGAGTTTCGAACGTTTTGTCCAGCCCTAGCTCCGACGGACTCTAGCAGCTGTGCG
The DNA here is from genome assembly GCA_900205405.1 of Echinochloa crus-galli. Classification (NCBI taxonomy): domain Eukaryota; kingdom Viridiplantae; phylum Streptophyta; class Magnoliopsida; order Poales; family Poaceae; genus Echinochloa; species Echinochloa crus-galli. The sequence goes on from OAMR01000459.1 coordinate 428,693, forward strand.
CCTGTGCCCGCCTAGCTGCCCGGCAAGGCGCCGAGGTAAACAACGAAACGCATTGCGACGGCAGGAGGCAGGACGGGGGAGGTGGGTAGCTGCTGCCCCTGCGCCCCGCGTACCAGCTCACCGCATTGGCGCAGATTTCATTCGCTTGCCTTGCTATTTTTGCCGATTTTGTCCGGCCGGGACCCCGAGCCTAGCGGAGAGGAGCACGTTGCTGTCCCTTCCGCTCCTCTCTTCTCTGCGCGGCGACGTGCCCCGTGCCGGCAGCGGGTTCGGTTGGATGGCCCGTGCACCATGGTGGCGTACCTACGGTGCGTGCGCTCCGGCTCCCACATGATCTATTGCTCGCTGACGATAGGTTAGCCATTTTAGTCCTTATTAAATCATCCACCAAACTTCAATTTCGTCTCTTCGTTATTAAATAATCATTTTAATTCTTGTACCTTTTTGCGCAATTTATTTTCATCCACCATCATATATGTCACGCCGTGTCGTGACATTTTGAGTGTCAATACATACACAAATCATTGTATTTAATATTTTTATTGTATGACACTTGGAACCGGAAGCAAGTTCTGCACAAGCTGTATTGATTTATCATGGAAAAATTATACTACTCCCTCTAGCAAGTTCTGCAAAAAGAAAAAGAAGAAAAAAAAACGCTCACTACTACTCCGTGTGATTATCTTCATCCGAAGATCACCCGTCACGCTCTCACTCAGGTCTGACGAGAGGAAAAGCTGGTGCAGTATCCTCGATTATTTGGTTCCTTCCCAAATCCCAATGCATCAAGAAACAGCAAACACCTTCACACACCCCAAGGGCGAAGGGAAGAAGACGCTCCGATCGAGTCTATAACCATCGATTGCCACACCTATTCAACAAACAACAAAAGTAACATGATTTTTTGAATAAACAAAAGTAACATGATAACAATAAGAATGTCCCTAAACAACAAGAGTATTAGCATCGAATTGATGCTCCAGCGTGATAACAATAAGAATTTCCCTAAATAAAAGAAATGGCATGTCTTAGAAAACAAAACAAAGACTTACTAATCGGTTCGAGTTTATTAACTTTAAATTTTAATATCCATGCACGTTATAACATTTTGAAAGAGTAGCAGGATTCACACTAAAGTGACATCATAAAAAAAAATAAAAACAACGTTCCCTCCTTTGCAAAGAAGAGTGATATTTCTGTAGAGGTATGGTATCTAAGGCTAGTCCCAGTGTGATTTCATTTTTATGTTTCCAAGAATGCCACATAAGTAAGAAGACAATAAATTTACAGATGAAATCGTTCATACAATGCAAAGTTTCATTTTGATGTTTCCTAAATGATGCATGCAAGACACAGACTTGTTGGAAACTGTGTATACAAAGTTTCATCTAGATGAAACTCATTTCATCTCTCCTCATTAACTCCTTACCACATCATCTAAAATGCTGAGTTGGCACCCTATTTAACGTGTATGAAACCTCATGAAACCTTGCACTGGGACTGGCCTAAGCTCAACTTCGTTGAAATTTGCTCCTTTACAAAAAAGAGTAATATCTCACTTCGAAGGCTGCTTCCGTGAAGTTTGTGTTGTACCAGCCTACAGTGAAACCACTTAAAACACAGTTGCATTATTAATTGTAAAAGCACACGTAAGCATCCATCTGACTAATTCATTAGCTGACTAATATAAATAACTAAAAGAAAACTAACTAATTTAAATTGCTAAAACATAATAAACTGAGGGATCATATATAGATCAGTTGGTAATATACTAATATTCGTCGTGGTGGAATCTATCCATCAGAATTTGAGTTCTCAATCTAGCAATGGTAGACGACATATCCGTCGACAGTAAGACACGTGCGCGACTTCGTCGACATCAATATTTACCGGTCCAGTCTCTCAAATGTTACATACGTCAATACGTGTACTCTTAGTGATGAGCATATGTGCATTGTAAGTATCTGCGTTTGTAAATGTATTTTGAAAAAATGCTAAAAACTACTATAACTGGTAAGTGTTACTAGTCTTTCGTAAAAAGAATTACTAATAAGTAACTAGCACCAGCTAATTGCTATTTGCAGTAAAATTATTCGTCATGTTCGCTTGGCTGGTGGCTAGTCGCTGATGCTGATTTATACTGAGAGAAAAATACTGCTGACTGGCTGTTAGCTGGTGGCTGGTGCTGATTTGTACTGAGAGAAAAATACTGTTGGTTGTGGCTGATTGTGCATATCTCGGAGGTCTTTAGCTGGCTGTAGCAGCAATACGGACACCTGCCACTTGAAAATAGAAATACAGCAGTGAGACTTCTCGGGTTCTACTCGTAGTGTTATCAGGCCTTGTTTAGTTTTAAAAAATTACTTCTAAATTTACTATAAAAAGAAATTTCTCATCACATTAAAATGTCATAACATGTATGGAGTACTGAATGTAGATGAAATCAGAAACTAATTGCACAGTTTTGTTGTACTCTACGAAACGAATATTTTGAGCCTAATTAATATTTTTTTGAATAATTTTCGCATATACAAACGAAATGTTACAGGGTGCCGAATCGTGACGCCGGCAACTAAACAGGGCCTTAGTTCCCAAGTACGAAAAGCCGGACCGGAGATCGAACCGGTCCGGCTACTGGTTCACTGGTTCACCGGTCCAACCAGTGGTTCACTGGTCGAACCAGTGGTTCATTATTTATTAATGTAATATTTATTTCACATTATTTATATAAATAATATGCAAGATCTATTACCAAAAGATATCACATATAATATAATATAATATATGGTATAACATAATTGTATCATAATAATCTATTGTTTAAAATTGAAAATCAATATCTAAACATCAAATTGATAAATAGTTCACGAAAAAACCGGTTCACTGGTTCACCGGTTCAACAAAAAACCGACCGGTTTGACCGGTTCGCACCGGTTCATACCGGTTTAATTATATGACCGATCTTTTAAGTGAACCGGACCGGTCCAGCCACTGGTTCACGATTTTTCCTGTTCGACCGGTGAACCGATCCGGTTTTTTTACTAGGCTTAGTTCATACACCTTCTCCAATAGTCGATTATTATAAAATATTTTTTACATTTTATTAATAGAAAAAAGAGAATGCCATATACAACAGTAACTGCTCCATGCTTAGTACAACGTGCTGGATTCAATTGCAGTCAAATCGGAGGAATCTTCCACTGCTTGCTCCGGCACAGGCGTACTACTCCGGCACTCGTGGTTCATCGGAGAGTGCACCCAAGGCGAATCTTAGTGCATTCATGAAGCCGATATGTAATCATTCACGCCTGCTTGTTCCGGCCTGTCCCGAGAAAAAAAAAACCCGTTTTCAATCCACGTTCCATCTCCCCGGTCGAACGCATCGATACCCGATAACCTGTACGGAGTATGTACGCAATGCTACTCCCTTTAGGGCATGTACAGCCCAAGACTCGCCGTCTTTAAAATCTCGAATTTAACGTATAGACATACAGACAATTCATACAACACACAGACATAGAGGCTATCTGGAAGCTGTTTAATACTTTGTATCTAGCTTAGGATCAACTATAAATATATTTCTGTATACCATTGTATGGTTGTTTAAATTAAAAGATAATATTTGTATACTATTTTGTGATTTGTTTAAAAAATGTATCGCACATAAAATATAAGGGCTAAACTGTAATTTTTTTTATTTAATTTATATCTAGTTTACCATCTAAAGGACCTCAACGTGAAAATCATATTCATAAAGATCTAAAACGTAAAATTTCTAAAATATCTAGTACCAAGCGACCGGCATGTACAGCTCGAGCTTATCCCCGTCCTGCATCCCTGCACCAAACCAACAGCCACAGCCCATGCCAGAAAAGAAAACGGCCTTGGCGGAGATCCTCGAAGCCGGAGCAGAGCATGGAGGAGGCGGAGGCCTCGGCCTGGAGTGCGGCGGCGGACCGCGCGGAGGTGGCGGGCTCGGTCTGCAGCGCGGCGAGGGAGCCCTCGGCGGCGCAGCGGCCGCTCCTCCTCGAGCTCTACGCCCAGGTCCAGCAGCCGCTGCTGCGCCTGTGAGTCGGCCGCCTTGAGGAAGTACTCGTCGAGCTCGGTGGCAATCTCTGCGAAGTCCTTCCTGGCGCCGGCGCGGGGCACCGCAACGACGGTGAGCTCGCTAGGGGTGGTGGAGGTTGGTGCTGACCGTGGTGATGGACGGGGGCGCGGCCACCGCCGCGGCGGCCGTGACCACGGACGGCGCGGGCGCGATTGGGGCGTCAACGACGGTGGCGGCGCCGTCGTCCAAGTCGGCGTCCTCGGTGGCGGAGCGGAAGGAGGATGGCGCGAAGGCTTGGCGGGGGAGGAAGAGCGCGCGCGAGAAGAGGAGCACGCGTGCGGGGAGGAAGAGCGCACCCGGGATCCAGCTGCTGCGGCGATGTGAGCAGACGGCTGGTACAGCGCGTCGTCCCCAGCCGATTCGGCCTCGTGGAACGGGAAGGAGGCGTCGCCTCCGGAGGCGATGCGCGGGCCGTCGACGGGAGGGTGCGGGGAGTTTTTTTTGCAAAGAAGCCATCTTACAGACGCTCGTTACAGATGGGCTGTACATGCCCTTACATGTACACCACGTCTCTTTGCCCCGTCTGTATGAAGTTTTTTTCAAAAAAGCTCCCACTCCAGCATACCGACGGGGCCAGCGTCGCCTCGCGAGACGACGGGTATGTCCCGTTCTCTCAGGCGGACGAGACGGGGCGGGGCTCCGCTGTACAGCGCCGTCTCCCCAAAGCGACAACTACTGGGATCCTGTGCGCTCTCACTAGAGTTTTGCGCGCGAAATCCACCGGGTCCTTCGTGCCCAGAATCGAGCTCCACCGCACCGTGGAGCAGGGAAGCTCACCATCATAGCCGCCGCCGCGAGCAGATTCCAGAGAGGAAGATCGGGATCCGCCCGCGAAGCTCGACGAAGAAGCCACCTCAAGTAGCTGGGGCCGCCGCCGGAGCTCCTCGCGCCGGGAGGAGCACCGCGGCAGGGGCGGAGGCGATCGGAACTGGGCGCTGGAGCTCCGCCGACGCCACTGCCGCCGTGCATACCTCAGGCTCCCCCACAGCGGCTACGACCGCTAGGAGCTCGGACTTGACTAGATCTGGCGTCGCCGACCTCTGCCGATCAATTAAATCTTCGATCAATTTCAGCAAATCTAGAACTCCAAATCGAAAAAAGTCATATCATCGTAAGCTAAAAAAATCAACCAAAGAGGACCACACCACCGCATTAGGGCGGAGAACGCTCTTCGCCCTTCCACAATACGTAGATCTGCAGCCCCCTGCATCATCATCGTTACAGGGGAGAGGGAGGGAGAGCTCATCGCTACGGGGAGAGAAGGGGAGAGCTTTGGGATTTTCTTTGTTGTGGTTCTCGAAGAAGAATGGATGATACTGGTTCGATAGGGAAGGCAGAAGATGATAAGAACCGTGGCATGCGGTGTACTATGGATGGACTTGGTCCATGGGCCATGGGTCTCAGTAGCAGAAGCGTCTCTGGGGTGTTTAGTTCCTGAAAAATGTGGAGTGAAAAAGTCACATCGGACACTGTAGCACTTTTCGTTTGTTTGTGGTAAACATTGTCATACCATTACCTAACTAGGCTTAAAAGATTCGTCTCGTCGTGTACATCAAAACCATGTAACTAGTTTTTTTTATTTACCCATATTTAGTACTCCTTGCACGAGGAGAGAGATTTGATGTGATAGGTGAATAGTGAAGTTTGGAGAGAGAATTTTTAGAAGTTTGATGATGTGACCGGGAACTAAACATGGCCTTTGTCTGTTAATTGCCGTCCATGTAATCAAATTGGTACACTGATTCAAATATTCGCAAAAAACATATATACACTCAAAGACGACAGATTGACGGGGGTGCCCCTTTGGGGTGTTTAGTTCCTGGAAAAAAGGTAAAAAGTGAAGTGAAAAAGTCACATCGGACACTGTAGCACTTTTCGTTTGTTTGTGGTAAACATTGTCCTACCATGACCTAACTAGGATTAAAAGATTCGTCTCGTCGTGTACATCAAAACCATGAACTTAGTTTTTTATTTACCTACATTTAATGCTCTATGCATGAGGAGAGAGATTTGATGTGATAGATGAATAGTGAAGTTTGGAGAGAGAATTTTTAGAAGTTGATGATGTGACCGGGAACTAAACAAAGGCCAGTTTGGTAAAAATGTCACATCCGACACTGTAGCGCACCAGTTTTCGTTTGTTTGTGCTAAACATTGTCCTACCATGACCTAACTAGGCTTAAAAGATTCGTCTCGTCGTGTACATCAAAACCATGTAACTAGTTTTTTTATTTACCTACGTTTAGTACTCCATGCACGAGGAGAGAGATTTGATGTGATAGGTGAATAGTGAAGTATGGAGAGAGAATTTTTAGAAGTTTGATGACGTGACCGGGAACTAAACATGGCCTTTGTCTGTTAATTGCCGTCCATGTAATCAAATTGGTACACTGATTCAAATATTCGCAAAAAACATATATACACTCAAAGACGACAGATTGACGGGGGTGCCCCTTTGGGGTGTTTAGTTCCTGGAAAAAAGGTAAAAAGTGAAGTGAAAAAGTCACATCGGACACTGTAGCACTTTTCGTTTGTTTGTGGTAAATATTGTCCTACAATGACCTAACTAGGCTTAAAAGATTCGTCCCGTCGTGTACATCAAAACCATGTAACTAGTTTTTTTATTTACCTACGTTTAGTACTCCATGCACGAGGAGAGAGATTTGATGTGATAGGTGAATAGTGAAGTATGGAGAGAGAATTTTTAGAAGTTTGATGACGTGACCGGGAACTAAACATGGCCTTTGTCTGTTAATTGCCGTCCATGTAATCAAATTGGTACACTGATTCAAATATTCGCAAAAAACATATATACACTCAAAGACGACAGATTGACGGGGGTGCCCCTTTGGGGTGTTTAGTTCCTGGAAAAAAGGTAAAAAGTGAAGTGAAAAAGTCATATCGAACACTGTAGCACTTTTCGTTTGTTTGTGGTAAATATTGTCCTACAATGACCTAACTAGGCTTAAAAGATTCGTCCCGTCGTGTACATCAAAACCATGTAACTAGTTTTTTTATTTACCTACGTTTAGTACTCCATGCACGAGGAGAGAGATTTGATGTGATAGGTGAATAGTGAAGTATGGAGAGAGAATTTTTAGAAGTTTGATGACGTGACCGGGAACTAAACATGGCCTTTGTCTGTTAATTGCCGTCCATGTAATCAAATTGGTACACTGATTCAAATATTCGCAAAAAACATATATACACTCAAAGACGACAGATTGACGGGGGTGCCCCTTTGGGGTGTTTAGTTCCTGGAAAAAAGGTAAAAAGTGAAGTGAAAAAGTCATATCGAACACTGTAGCACTTTTCGTTTGTTTGTGGTAAATATTGTCCTACAATGACCTAACTAGGCTTAAAAGATTCGTCCCGTCGTGTACATCAAAACCATGTAACTAGTTTTTTTATTTACCTACGTTTAGTACTCCATGCACGAGGAGAGAGATTTGATGTGATAGGTGAATAGTGAAGTATGGAGAGAGAATTTTTAGAAGTTTGATGACGTGACCGGGAACTAAACATGGCCTTTGTCTGTTAATTGCCGTCCATGTAATCAAATTGGTACACTGATTCAAATATTCGCAAAAAACATATATACACTCAAAGACGACAGATTGACGGGGGTGCCCCTTTGGGGTGTTTAGTTCCTGGAAAAAAGGTAAAAAGTGAAGTGAAAAAGTCATATCGAACACTGTAGCACTTTTCGTTTGTTTGTGGTAAATATTGTCCTACAATGACCTAACTAGGCTTAAAAGATTCGTCCCGTCGTGTACATCAAAACCATGTAACTAGTTTTTTTATTTACCTACGTTTAGTACTCCATGCACGAGGAGAGAGATTTGATGTGATAGGTGAATAGTGAAGTATGGAGAGAGAATTTTTAGAAGTTTGATGACGTGACCGGGAACTAAACATGGCCTTTGTCTGTTAATTGCCGTCCATGTAATCAAATTGGTACACTGATTCAAATATTCGCAAAAAACATATATACACTCAAAGACGACAGATTGACGGGGGTGCCCCTTTGGGGTGTTTAGTTCCTGGAAAAAAGGTAAAAAGTGAAGTGAAAAAGTCATATCGAACACTGTAGCACTTTTCGTTTGTTTGTGGTAAATATTGTCCTACAATGACCTAACTAGGCTTAAAAGATTTAATTGTTGTCCTACCATGACCTAACTAGGCTTAAAAGATTCGTCTCGTCGTGTACATCAAAACCTGTACTTAGTTTTTTTTATTTACCTACATTTAATGCTCCATGCATGAGGAGAGAGATTTGATGTGATAGGTGAATAGTGAAGTTTGGAGAGAGAATTTTTAGAAGTTTGATGATATGACCGGAAACTAAAAATAATAAGATCACAATAGTATCAAAAATAATCCATAGTTGATCTTAACTATATGCAAACAAAGTTCTATATATTTTTCTGAGTATGTAAAATCGAATAGCCACACAATAATATACACGAATGCATTCGTAATTGATCTTAAACTCTATACAAAACATTAAACAGCTTACATACGGCTTCTATATCTATGGATTATATGAGTTGCCCTTTACATCTGTTTATATACTGCAACCGAGGTTCTACGCACTGCCGTCCCGGCCTGTACATGCCCTTTAACCCGGCTGCTTCCGCTCCGGCCGCCGCCTCCAAAGTCCAAAAATCTCTCCAAAACCTCCCCTCCCGGTAGCAACCATGGCACCCTCCCAGTCCCGCCTCCAGGTTTCCGCCGAGCCCTTCGTGCCCTCGACGTCCCAGCCCTTGCTCGTGACGTACACGGGACCTCCTCCGGCCGCCCTGCCGCCGCCTGGCTTTTACACGCTGCCCGTCTTGCTGCCGCCGCCGCCGCAGGGTTTCCCAGGTGCGTCCCTGGGCTGCTGGGGGTTCCCACTCCCGCAGGGCCCCTGCGTGGGGATGCAGGGCTCGTTCATGCACCCTTGCTGGCCACAGCCCACGCCGATGGGCGCCGCGCCGCCGGCGATGCAGCAGTGCGCCCCGCAGCCGCCGTCGCCGGGCACGACGGCGGCTCCACAGGGCGGCCGACACCGATGCTCACCCATCGCGCGCGGCATGACCGCTCCCGGAGCGAGGCCGCTGCCCCGCCTGGACCTGCCGCCTCGGATGCAGCAGCGAGCGGCGTGTCGGGCCCCGCCGTCCCACGGCGCGAAGCTGGAGCCGGCGAACGAGCCGTCGCCCCGCTCCGTGTTGCCGACTTCGTTCCCGTACCCGGAGTTGGGATCGCCTTCGCCGCCGGCATCCGCGCCTTCCTCCGTGTCCGTGCCCGCTGGCGGAAGCCAGCCCGTGGTCCCGCCGCCGAGGAGACCACGCGCGCCGCGTCAGGTGGCCGGAGGCGCCACGCGCCGCAGCGAGCCCAAGCCTCGTCTTCGTTTCGACCCGTCTTCTAGCAGCACATCTTTGATGATTCGCAACATCCCAAACGATTTGAGGTGAGGCTGCTGTTTGTTACCCCCCTCGTTTTGGTTGGAGCTTTGATTTGCTGTTCTTCACTTCTCCATTGATCTGATCTTAGAAGCTTGAAACTTGATGGTTAATGGTTTCAATCGTGTTCACGCAGGAGGACGAGGCTGATGGAGATCATCGATCATCACTGCTGTGAAGAGAACGGTAAGATCACGTCGAGCGGTGTTCGATCTGAGTACGACTTCCTGTACCTGCCCATGGATTTCAGGTATTAATCTCACCACCTGGTGCTATTCAGGCTTCTACCTGTTTAGGTTTTTTTTTTTGGGTGATCCATCCGCCATGCGGCATCCGTTACCTTGCTCGGTATTTGTCGCAGAACCGGTGCTAACAAGGGGTATGCCTTTGTTAACCTGACGACGCCGGAGGCGGCGCGGCGGCTCCGGGACTACCTGCACGGCCGCCCCTGGAATGTGATGGGCTCTCGCAAAACTTGCGAGGTCGATCACGCCTACATCGAGGTAAATCCAAGTCCACCGGCTCCGTCTCTTGGCTTGCGCTCGTTTTGGCCGGCGATGAACTTGTGAATTCGATCATGTTGGTCTCATGGAAACTGTAGGGACGGGAGAGTCTGGTGAAGAACTTCTCGGATTCGCGCTTCGACTGCGGCGACGAGGAGTTCCTGCCGGTCTGGTTCGAGCCGGCTCGCGACGGTACCCGGACGCCATCGCCGCACCTCGTCGGCCGCATGCTGCGCCGCTCGTGAGGAGGCTCTATCATCCCCGTCTCCTCGATCGCCGAACGCTGCCGGCCGCCTTATCTTGCATTCTATCGGTCCGTGGATTTCATTGGAGGATCGGATAGAATGGGAGATAGGATCTGCCTGGCTTGGTTGCCTGCTTTCTTTTACCTCTCTCTCTCTGTGTGTTTTCTTTTCAGTTGCATGTGTGTTTCTATATTCAGGCTGTGTTAGCTGACGGAGTTGTGAGATCAGGTTGTGTTAGGCTGTGTTTCTTTCCATCCGGAAATTTATTTCCAAAGGGAATCTTGCATGCATGACGTACTAAATGAAGTCTATTTGCAAAACACCTGAGCTGAGTGCAACTTTGCGTGACGAATCTAATGAGCCTAATTAGTCCATGTTTTGCTACAGTAGTGCTACAGTAACCATTCTCTAACCGTGCGGTCAAAGGCCTCATTAGATAGGTCTCGCGAAATAGTTCAATGTTGTGAAGATAGTTTTGTAAACTGACTTTATTTAATACTCTTAATTATTGGTCAAAGGGGTGGAAATATTTTTCCACCCCTAAAGAAACACGGCCTTAATTAGCTGGCGGTACTAGTTGTGAGGTCTGAGTAGAAGTAGATGTGTTTCGAGTGTTGTAAGCTTGAACGGTAACATTAGCGCCCCTAGACGCTCGCAAGTGCTCAATGAGTTAAACTTGCTAGTGTGCTTGGTCATGGAAATTGGAAATAATGGGCGCCATCTATGTGTACTGTGCTGGACATACACGGTTTCGTGTTTAGATTTATCCATTAAATGTTTTAATGGCACTTGCTTTTATTTGAGAATGCGTTTTAGGATTAGTAACATTTGTGAGCATATTCAGCGTGTTTGAAGACCGCAATTTATTTGACTGTAGCACAGTCATGTGCAACGATATTATTTTGCTTCAATCGTCGAAAGTATCTTACTTTCTTGAAGTAATGTAAACAATTAGGGATGCAAGTGTATCTACTTTTAAGTCATTGAGTTGACTATCTCCAACAAAGAGACCCAAAATACAAGACCCATTTTGCATTTGCATAGCGCTACAGTTAAAGAGTTTCATACCCATTTTTGTCTCTTCCAACAATAACACCCAAAAGAGAACCCTCTCTTCGAATGGATCTTCAAGAGAGAGGATACTCAAATTTAGGTCATGTCTCTCCTGAAAACCTATTTTAGGTTTAGGTATAGGTCCTCTGTTGGAGGCTCAAACGGTCCTATCGAAGACCCTCTCTTCGAATGGGTCTTCAGGAGAGAGGATACTCAAATTTAGGTCATTTTTCTCCTGAAAACACATTTTAGGTTTGAGTATAGGTCCTCTATTGTAGGCTCAAACAGTCCTATCGGAGATCCATTTTAGATTTGGATCTTATAGGTTATCTGTTGGAGCTAGCTTAAAACTTAGAAAAATGAATTAAAATAGTATGACATCTAAATAATTTAGAAGGTGAAATAAAATAATTTACAAGGTGAAATGAACTAGGGTCTCTGATAAAAAAACACTGTTAGCTAGTCACTTGCATCCCTAGAAACCATGCTGTAGATTATCGGACAATATATTTTGTTGCATTTTGTTCAATACTGTTTTGGTGTTCACTTGGATCTTTGTGCAAAGATTTGATATACATTGATGATTGTTCAGCCATGTTGATTGTTGATGAAGACTTAAGCAGTTACCGGGGTAAGCTAGGGCCTCATTTAGATCCCAAATTTCCCAAATTCCATCTTCAAGGTTCGTTATGTAAAAAAAGATTCTCATCACATTAAAATATTGGTACATACATGGAGTACTAAATGTAGATGAAATCAAAAATTATTTGTACAATTTTATTGTACTCTAGGATACGAACATTTTAAGCTTAATTAATCAATTTTTGCATAATTTTTTACACATGCAAACGAAATACTACAGTACCAATGATTACCAAACTCCAAATTTGACACCCGAAACTTGACATCTATACAAGGGCCTAGTTGCTGTGTACCGTCTACGGGGGTAAAGCAAAATTTGGTCTTGTATAGAGAATAAACCTGGCCTTATCTTTGTATATGGGCCCATTAGAGCAAAGGAAAAAACAATGAATCTTGGAGGATTCTAATTGAATTTTTGTTTTGTATATATTTCTTTGTATCGAACCTTTACAGAAATTCCTTTGGATTCCAAATGTAATGTGGGATGCATGACCGAGTTCATGCGAATTTTGGACAAAAACCAACGTCAGATGAGAATCATCATGAAAGCTATATATTTCATTCTATCTACTCCGTATCTCTTTCTTTAAATTTCTTAATTTTTTCGTGTGCTGCATTGAAAGCCTATTTTAGTAATTTTTTGCGTTTTGAATTCATGTGATTATAATCGAGTTTCGTACAACTCCAATTTCGAAAAGGGCGTAACTCCAATTTTAGTAGTTTTTTGTGCGAACGCATTTTGGCCTTGAACGGTGAAATCATGGAGCTGACAGCCACATGAAGGCTGAATACGGCTACAACTCGATCCGACGAAAATAACTGTTGTGAGAGAAAAATACTTGTGGGTGGTGCAGGCATACGTGGAGCCAAAAGGAGGAAATGAAATGACAGAGCGTCGCGTCGCACCTTTTGAACAGTCCGGCAGTGGTTGCCGCTCCGGTGCTCCATGTCCACCGCGGGCTCGCTCAGCTGACGATCAACATGACTCGCCGCTGAAGTGATGCGTGCGCTTGCCATTAAGGGGATGTGAGGGCAGGCCTGGGCTGATCATCTCTGCTGCTCCTTTGCTTGCCTCCATCTCTATCAATCAGTCCATCGGCCTGTTCAATCAGCATGTGTTTGGTATAGAGGATGGAACGGGACGGGGCGAACCTCTTTCTAGGGATGTTTGGTTGTGGGACAGCGAAGGATGGGGTCGTGCCTTGAAGGAATATTCCCATCCGGGACAAGCCCGTCCGTCCAAAACGAGCGGACGGGGTCATCCCACTTCCTCCTCGCCTGGCTCCGTCAACTCCCGTCTGAGGCGGCGGCGGTTGAGCTCGGCGCGGGAAGGGAGCAAGCGGGGACGACCGAGCCTAGTGCCGCCGGTCGTATCCAAGGGCGGCGGCGGCGGTGGTCGAACTCGGCGCGGGAAGGGGCAACGGCGGCGGCGATAGAGCCCAGCACGGCCGGCCGTAGCCAAAGGCGGCGGCGGTGGCGGAGCTCGGCGCGGACAGCGGCGGCCG
>OAMR01000459.1:444029-461192 GCA_900205405.1 Echinochloa crus-galli
GGGCGGCGACAGGGGGTCGACGGGGCGGGTGGAGGAGGGGATGAGGGAGGTGGAGAAGATAAGGCACCGAGAGAATGACAGGTGGGTCCAGCAATATAACACGTAGGACCCACTGAGTGATGTGTGTAATGGTGTTAAAAATCCATCCATCCTATACTTTCAATCCTTCGTACCAAACGAAAAATTGGGATGAATCTATCCCTCTAAACCAAACACGATATAGGGACGATGCCATTTCAATAAATAGGGACGGGACCATCCCATCCTACCGTGTCTCCAAACCAAACACACGCTCAGTCTATCAATCGTAGGCGTTTCTCTCGCGGTCTCGCTCGCTCCCTCTTCCTTTTTCGCCTCCGGATCTCTTCTTCGCTAGCGAGCGCTGCTGGAGGAGAGGACAATGGTCTGCTTCGCGACGTGACTGTGCGTGTGCCTGTGCCCTGTGCGGTGCGTGCCCAGTTCGTTCCGCCGCGCAACGCGTGCTGGCTAGCAGGCTACAATCTCCACCTCGCGTTGAAGTAGCATTGGGAAATCGCGAAAGGCGCGTGTTTGCTGCCTGGCGCCCCTGTGCTGTGCCAGGCTCTCTCTGAGCCTCGCTGCAACCACTCGATTGCACCTCCGGAGTACGCAGCTTCTGTGAAACTCATCTGCCGCGCTATGCATTTGCATGGCGTCTGCCGCTTGCTTGCTCCTCCGCCTGCCGATGTACCTGGGGCGCAATGAAGTCTACTCCGTAGGCTGCTAGCTGCTGCTAGTACTAGCTATTACTCCCTCCGTTCAATAATATTAGCATTCCATGTATTCAAACTCAAGAAACAACAGAACTGTTAAAATACCTCTATACCTCTCATTTTACACTATCCATCAACTCTCACCTACCTCTACCAACCTATTTAATTTTTGTCTTATCTGTAGAAATGTTTATATTTTGATAAAAAATTTGAGATGCTTACATACGGGGGGACGGAAGGAGTACCGCGTAGAGACCAGTGCAGTGTCCAGCGGTGCTGCTTCTTTGTCCCGGAGCAATTATGGCTGTACAGTTTGAACTTCGAAACGGAATGGGTACGCGTGGGAATACGGAGTACGGAGTATACGGAGTCCAGTGGTGTCTCATGTCCAGGTCAATCTGAGAGTGATGTGAGAGTGGTTGAGACCGGGTGTGTTTAATTCCAAAAAGAGAAGAGAAATTGTAGTGAAAATGTCACATCCGACACTGTAGAACACTGTAGCATTTTTTCGTTTGTTTGTGTTAAATATTGTCCTACCATAATCTAAGTAGCCTCAAAAAATTCGTCTCGTCGTGTACATTAAAACCATGTAATTAGTTTTTTTATTTATCAATGTTTAGTGTTACATGCACGAGAAGAGAGATTTGATGTGATAGGTAAATAATGAATTTTGGAGAGAAAATTTTAGAAAGTTTGGTAATTTGATGCGAACACAGCCGAGGCAGCCGGCTGACGGAGTAGCACTGTACTGCTTTCCATACGGGTACACTAGCGAGCGGATGGAAGACAGGAAGACATTCTACAGTTGCTATACAGTACGATCACCTTATTGGGAGCACATGGCCAACAGTGGTGTCATCACACGTCAGCGGCTTCGATCTCCTGCTGCTTCTTCTTTCTTTTATCAAAAAAGCCGGTCTCCTGCTTCGGCCTTTGGACAGCAGAGGAACGCCCATCAGTTTCGTAAAAGAAGAATCAGCCCTTGTTTAGACCCTGTTAAACAGTTCTCACAAACTTTTTAAAATTCTCTCTTCAAATTTCACTATTCATCTATCATGTAAAATCTCTCTCCTCATGCATGAAGTATTAAATATATAGGTATATAAAAAACTAAATACATAGTTTTGATGTACACAACGAGACGGATCTTTTGAGCCTAGTTAGGTCATGGTAGGACAACGATTACGGTAGATGTAGAAAAGTGTTACAGTGTGCTACAGCGTCCGATGTAACTTTTCGACCAAATTTTACCCACTTTTTTTACAACTAAACACACCCTAGATGCAAAATAGAGGGCGCAGGTTTGGGGTTATGTCTCAATCATTGCATCATTGTAGATGTAGAAATTACGGTTGAATTGTTTTCGCTTTCTAGATGTAGAAATAATAAATAAAACAATATTATAAGAAAATGGTTAATGGATTGAATGTGGAATTATACGATTGTTACAAGAAAATAAATTAGTTATGGACAAATAATCACGTTGGTAAAGTATAGGCTAGTCTGATATAGTATAAGTTTGCGGCTTCTTTGGTAAAGGTTCCCCTAGACTTGGGTGTTCATTTTTTGTACGATTAAATTACAGTTCGAAATGTTGCATACATAAATATGAGCGTGTGTTTAGTAGTAAAATGTATGACTAGGCAAACTGAAGGCAGAACTCCTGTTTTATGTGTTATATGGTGTATCCATATTGGGTGCATGTCAGTATTTGTATGATGCAACCCAGTGGATACCTTACAATTGTTCCTCCTCTCATTTCTATAACAAAATGGGTTCCTAAAAACACTCAACATCACACTTCCCACCGTCTCATTGTTCAGTATGCGTGCACACGTTTTTGGCTAATCATCTTTTAGCAGTAAGGTCTTTTTAATTGTTGATGTTTAACTAACTTATACAATATTTTTTCATAGTTTAATATAAGAAAGAATAGCTATTTCTCAACGAAGAGATAGTCTTATACACGCACTTCAAGATTATGTGAGTATGATGTGTATGATCATTTATATATTATGAGCCATATGCTAAGAGCCATATCATTATAAGAGTTGTATTTTAAAGTGTTAGCTAGGTATTAGTTAATATCATCGGACAAGGCCTATGTATGTTCATTGATAGCAAGAAACCTTGGTTTTCATGAATCGAGTACGGTATGCATTACAAGTTTTCCTGGGCGGTGTTCACTTCCCTTCAAATTCAAAACTTCCCCCAAACTTTCTCTCTCTAAACTTCACTATTCAATGTCACATCAAATCTCTCTCCTCATGCATGTAACATTAAATGTAGGTAATTAAAAAAACTAAGTACATGGTTTTGATGTATACGACGAGACGAATCTTTTGAGCCTAGTTAGGTCATGGTAGGACAACGATTACCACAAACAAACAAAAAGTGATACAGTACGCGTGTTCGATGTGATATTTTTACTCAAATTATAATCCCTTTTCAGGGAAGTGAACACGGCCCTGGTTAAGTGAGTTTTTTTGTTTAAAAAAACAAACTTTACAGTCAGTGATGGTGCAATGTCTTATCAGAACTGTAAAGCCTGCTTGGACGTTGGGCCGTTTGTGGGTTGGGCTGAGACAGTCAAATTGGCCGGCACAATGGACTAGTGCTGGGATCAAATCGATCGAGTGCCGCCTGCAGACCCCGAACGTGATTGGCGTTTAGCGAAGCTCAGCGGCGGAGCCAACGGGGGGGCTGGGGGGCTCCAGCCCCCCTACCGCCGGAGCCACCATGGAAGCCCCCCCTTGGCTGGAGGTTGAAGATGAAGAGGGAAGGGGGGCTGGAGGAGGAAGGAGGAGGCAGCAGCCCCCCCTTGGCTGCCATGCTGGCTTCGCCACTGGCGAAGCTGGCACAACCCCCTCTGCGTTCTTCTACTGCAAGTGCAAATCACCGTATCGGCGGCACACTGCATGTGGAGTTTGCAGGTGCTATCTATGGCGTCTGCTAATGAGAACTGCGACGAGTACATGTACCTCGCGAGCGCCTACTGCAACTCTCAGCTCTGGGCTCTGACTGGTTTACTCATTTCTGGCAAAAAACGATCTTTACTGTTGCGGGACTAGGGGGTTTCGATCAATGGCTGTGTTTAGTTCCAAAAAGTATAGGAGAAAGTTCGGGAAAAATATCACATCGGACACTGTAGCGTACTGTAGCACCTTTCATTTGTTTGTGGTAAACATTGTCCTATCATGATCTAACTAGGCTCAAAAGATTGTCTCGTCGTGTACATCAAAACCATGTAATTAGTTTTTTATTTACCCACGTTTAGTGTTCCATGCATGAGGAGAGAGATTTGATGTGATAGGTGGATAGTGATGTTTGGAGAGAGAATTTTGAGAATTTTGGTGACGGGATGGGGAACTAAACACACCCAATGTAGTTCCAGCGTAATAAATGCCATGTGCTCCAAGTCTAAAAAAAAAAGGCGAGCACCGAGCAGGCAAGGTGAAGTTTTCATTGGTAATTTTCCCGTCACTCAGATCGATCGTCCGTTACAGCTTGTTTGGCACACGTCATTTCCTCGGCATTTCACATATTAAGGCCTTGTTTAGATGTAAAATAGGGGGCTAAATTTGAAGGTTTGGGGTCACTTTACCATAAATACGTTACTGTAGCATTCCATTTGTATTTATGAAAAATTATTTAAAAATTGATTAATTAGGTTCAAAATTTTCGTCTCACATAGAACAACAAAACTGTGTAATTAGTTTTTGATTTTATCAACATTTAGTACTTCATGCATGTGCTGATATTTTGATGTGATGAGAATCTTCTTTTTACATAGTGAACTTTGGGGGTGAAATTTAGGATCTAAACAAGGCCTAGCAGTTTTACATGTACCAAACAGCATGATTCCGAAAATTTTCTAAACAACCGAATTAGTAATGAATAAGCGAAATAATTGAATATGTTGACTTAACTTTCTAAACTGTATTTTTGTCGCAATGTCCTTCACCTTTTTGGTGCGCCATATCATACATAAAATCCTCCCATCTGGTGGAGAGTATGTTGAGTTAAATATTGGTTGATAGAGTATGGCAGGCTTATCATATTGTGTATGAAAATCATTGCCACATCGCTGTCAGGGAGAAAAAGGTGACTCATAAAAAGCATCAATTCCCTGGGGTCAGGCAACAAATCCCGCAACAGACATACTGCTTGCATATGAAATAAAATGAATGGGTTTTTTTCCCAAGAAAAACAAAGATGTGACACTGCGATGTTTGTTTTTACTGCATACTCCATTCAAACATTATCGCTTATATATTTCTCAACTAATGACTTCATCTCTACACTGTTATTCGCATTCTCTATTTCATTGGTACTTCAATTTAAGCAACTTCTATAGAATTGAAAAAACAATATTATGAGTGTATTTGAAGGAATACATGCATTGCTTTAAAAGGATCACCATAAATTTAAATAAGTGTTTTAGCTCAGCTGATTTTTAATAGCATTATTTAAATATAAAACACATGAATACAACTCACGGAGGCAGAAGTATTTAGTACAGAGAATCCCAATATATCCTGGCGGAGGGATCTGATTGGTCCTAAATTAATAATGTGGAACAATTTGGTAGCAAGGTTGGAAAACATAAACCTCACCGATGAAGGAGATGAATTTAAATGGAGTTTGGACCCGACAGGTGTTTTCTCAGTGAAAACACATTATCTGGCCCTGATATATCAAAATATACCAAACACAAATAGAAAATTATGGAAATCAAAGCTTCCATTAAAGGTTAAGATTTTTATATGGTTTTTAAAGAGAGGAGTCATTCTCACTAAGGACAATCTAGCCAAACGAAACTGGAATGGTAGCAAACAATGTATTTTCTACCATGAAAATGAGTCAATCCAGCATCTATTTATTGAATGTAGAGTCACACGTATGGTGTGGGCTTCGGTCTATGCGGATTGGGGTTTACCTAAACCATCTAGTGTGTCTAACATATTCAACGGATGGCTAAACTTAGTGCCACAAAACTTTAAACCCCTGGTATTTGTAGGCGCGGCGGCCTTAAGTTGGGCGGTCTGGCGATGTAGAAATACAATGGTGTTTGATAACAAATCTTCAAATTTTTTGCAGGTAATCTTCTCAATGTCGCATTGGCTCCGCACTTGGTCTATCCTTCAGCAGCCTTCATCGCGGGACAGGCTTGTAGTGGCGTCTCAGTGCTTGGTCCAAGTGGCCAAGGTTGTTTTTGCCCGGGCGTTTAGGTGGCGGTCTAGTTTAGGATTGGCGGCTCTTAGTGTCCGGAGTTTCGACAAACATATGTGTTTTTTTGGTTGAGTGTCACTTGACATAGGCCGGGATCGTTTTTCAGATAGGTGTATCACCTCGATGTATCTAACTGAAAATTAATAAAGCATCCCATTTAAAAAAAAACTCACGGAGGCAATGAATCTAGTACAAGGAATAATCGCCCAAGCTTGTTACTTCCGCCTCCCCGTGTTGGAAGCGTAAAGCTTGGTACGTAGAGGCGGAACTGCAGCTCTATCTGCGAGTTCCATACCTGTGGAGCACAGCACACGTGCGCGCTCTCCACCTCTCCCTTCCCCTTCAACTCCACGGCTCCACCCCGCTTCCGTCTCCGGCCGCCGATGGCGACGGCCGCCGCCGCCGCCGCCTCCACGTCGCTCCGGCAGCTGAATCCATTCCCGCCTCGTTTCGCGGTTAGACTATCTAGTATTTATCCTGTTTATCCCGATTTCTCAACCCAATGAAATCATCGCTTTCTCGACCTCGGCGTCCTTTAAGTGTCCGAGCTAATGCTTACCAGAGTTTGTCCCGTCGGTGGTGTTGGGGGATTCCGGTGCAGTCCGCCGGGCTGAGTGCGCTCCATACGGGGCGCCGGAGGCGGTTCGTGTTCTGTGCTTGATCTCTGCTTTTAGTTACATTTACTTGTACGCACATGGTTGCCTGGTTGGTGCTTGTGGAGTAGAGTGAAGGCGTTTTACCCAATTGTTCAGTGTAACTGGTCAATGAGTATGGCTATTGTTTGAAAGTTTGGATCTGAAAAGTGATAACTCTGCTGCTGATGCAAATTTGTGATTAGTGTTACTATACTACTACCCTACTGCTCGTAATTCAGGATCTACGATGCAGCTTTCTAGAAGTTCGATGTGTAATTCATTAGCATGGCAGTTGAATATTCTTAATTAAGAACTCATGATTTCATTAAACAGGAGCACTTTGTTATGCGCTGCTGATAAAGCTCCTGAAGAATCCCTCAAGAAGACAATTGAAGTGGATAGGCTGATTGATATGCTGAGGGACGCAAATCCTAGAGAGGTAAATGTGATGTATATCTATCTGGCTGATCTGTGGCCATAATTAGATCACATTACCATGCTAAGTTTTGCTTAGTTTATAGTCTTCACTAGATTTCATCCAATTTACTAGTTTGCACTATGCTAAGTTTGGCCTTGCTTCCTTTATACTTGTCCAAAATCTGCAGAGGCAAATTGGGAAATGATTGATGAATCTACCACTCGTCCTTAAGTTTGATCAACTATTTTGAACTATAGAAGCCAGTTGACAGTTGACTTATAAACTGTCAGGTTGCTTTTACTTTTGTTACTGTCCTGTTCTACATGCTTCTACAGTATTTGAAGTTTGCCTATTTGTGCTACTATATTAGACTAGTGTGTCTACCATATTTCTAAAGTATTAAGTTTTCATTCTCTGTTGTAATACTGTCTCTCATATCTGTTTACGTATGAGAGATAGAGGTTGTTGTATGGGAACTTTATTCTTCTCTCTAATACAATGAAACACAGCTCTCCTGCGTTTTCCAAAAAAAAAAAGTTTTCATTCTCTGTTAAAGCAACTGGGATAGTCCTTGTTCATTTTATTAGACTAATGTATCCACATATTTTTGATACATTAAGTTCTTATCCTCCGTTAAATCAACTGGGATAATCCTTGCTTATTTTACTGTTTGTTTTGCCATAATGTCTTCATCTAATTAAATTACTAATACAACCCTTGCTTGTAAACAGCTTGATCAAATAGTGGTCGAAAATGTTCTGGCGTTCGATGCTGGTTTCTGGGTCCGGCTGGCAGCTAGGATTGATCTCTGCAAATCGGATGATGATAAAGCATGGTTTTACATATAATTGCAGTATGCCCTCCTATGGATGTTATTATCTTCTATGTCAATTAATTTAACTTTGTGATTGGTTTTTCGTTTTTGTCTTTCAGAAAGATTATGAAGAGCTGGCTGAAAATGTCATGAATATTGTTGACCGGCTTGTTCACAAGACTGATGTAAGAACCATGTTCCATCATGCATAAGTCGTCACATAGCATAGCTGCCTATGTCTTGATGTGAAGTGCTTAATTTTTTGTTACAGGTTTGTTACATGCTGCTAATTTTTTCCCTTATGATATACAGCAAAAGATTGAACAGTCAACTGATGTTCTGAAGGCAATAATTAGTCCTGCAATGCATGAAGGAGATGTGACGTGGCCACCAAGAGATCCAGACACTCTCAAATTGATGGAGAAAGTAAGGCCACATGTCTTTCTACTTTTCTGCATATCTGTTGGCGGTGGAGCTGAATTTTACATGCATTTTGTCATGGTCTCTGTATTTGCAGTGCCTGCAAAGTTGAACTTTGTTACACTGTCATCTCATCTGCATTAATTGACAAAATGTGCTGTGTAAATGTGATGGTCAGGGCAAAGGTTCAAACATCTCTTATGAGACAATGCTGTTCAGATTATGCTTTGCCCATGCCTGTTGTTACCGTCGTCTCTGCTTTTCAACCAACATTTCTGGGGCTTGAGAGATTCGATTGACAAATCTGTCACATTGTCTACATTGAAATGCCAAATTGCCAGTTTTTTTTCAGAATTCTTATATGATTTTTTATGCCGTCCTCATATTCCCAGGAAATATCACGCCGAGAGCAAGAGGGACAGCTTGATGAGGGATTTCTGTCAGAAGTTAGTGCTCAGTTGAGGCAAGTAAGTATTATTTTCTGCTTTTTATGCTAGCAAGTTGTGTATTGTTCCCCCTAACATTGCATATTCTATTTTTCATGTCATTTGTAATATATTTATTTACCTGCGTATAGGCTAAACAAGATGGAGATAAACCGGGGCTTCAAGCTATGCTGCAAAAGGTGTTGCAGTTATATGCGTCCACATCTCTCCAAAAACGTAGTTATGCTTACAAAGGTAATCTTCTTTATGCATTACTTTTAGGCTGTTCAATTAGAGATGTCGGAGATGGTCTACACTTTCATTTCTTTTCCTGAGTATCTTTCTTCTTTTTTTCAGGGGGACAAGTTGTAGTTCCTGAAAAGTTTCTTGAATCTGTAATACAGGGTCTGGATTGCTGCTCAGGATTCTTTTCTCGTTCTTTTGCATTTGCTAGTACTTGTATCTGACAAATAGAGATTGTGTAATGCAGCGCCTGCGGATGAGTGGAGCAAGCTGCTACTTGATGGACTTACAGTTGGAAAAGGAGATGTTTCACCAGACGAGTTTTATGCTGTTATTAATAAGAGAATCGAGAGAGCCTTAATTCGGACAGTAAGATTTACAAACTTCTGGGTTCTACAAAGAGCAGGGGGCCTATAATGTCCATCTTCTCAACCCTTCCCCCTTCCTTCTGTTTTTCTGTTTTACAGGAAGGTGGTTCTTATGAGCAACGCATTCTTGTCGAGTTTCTAAAAGAGATACAAGCTAGAGCAGAGGAAGTTGTTAAAGTGCTTCAAGGACCAACGATCTAAATTCTGATGGCCCCATTTACAGGATACACGTTTTCATCTTTTTTTAGCATAAATAATCTGATGAGCTACCTGGCTGAAGATTCCTTGAAGCTGTTTGACAGAGAACTACAAGCGGGTAGCCAGGTAAGTACCCCAGTTCTTTACACACAGAACCTGAAACACTGGTCTTCTCGTCTGCATGCTAAAAGACTCCTTTCGGTTTCAGACAAACTTGATGCTGGGTCCTGATCGCAATGGATCACAGAAACTGAGCAGAAATGACAGAGTGCAGATCTACTATCTCAAACAAGAACGATATAGAGTCAGGAGCATTGCGTGATTACAGACTTACAGTGTATCGTGTGTGCTTATTCTGAGTGGCACGCATTCTAGTTTTAGTAGTACACCTTGAACGGCTAAGGTGTGCTTGCTATTGGGATAATGGGACTTTCTGGTTTCTTGTCTATTGATGATAACTGTTATACTACGCAGAACTTGTATGATCAAATAAGATCAGCAAATGGAGAGACAAAAAGAATATACTCAACGATGGCTGTGTTTAGTTCCCCATCACATCACCAAAATTCTCAAAATTCTCTCTCCAAACATCACTATCCACTTATCACATCAAATCTCTCTCCTCATGCATGGAACACTAAACGTAGATAAATAAAAAAAACTAATTGCATGGTTTTAATGTACACGACGAGACGAATCTTTTGAGTCTAATTAGGTCTTGATAGGACAATATTTACCACAAACAAACGAAAGGTGCTACAGTACGCTACAGTGTCCGATGTGACATTTTCTCCAAACTTTCTCCTACACGTTTTGGAACTAAACACAGCCGATGGAGAACTGAAAGTCTGCTATGTTATTTTTTCTCCGTTTTGTGGTAAAAAGGATCAATTCTGACACTGAAGTTTCAGTGGAATTCTTGGTGGCTCTCTCATTGTGTTGCGTTTTGTGGCCGTGGATCTGGAATTATGCATCCTTTTTGTTTCGTAGGTAGATAGATAGTATACACGCTATGATCTGTCAGTTGTAGATTCGGCTTTGTCAATTATCGTCGTCGAAATTAAAGTCACACCGATCAACTTCGACTCTTCTACCAAGGGCAGAGAGATCAGAGGTGAATCATCAACAAACCAAACGCGAGGTGCCGTGTGTCAGTTCGTTCGTCCGCGCTGGCTTGTGGGAGTTGGACTCTGACCCTCCAGACTCCCGACCCAATCACGCAGCCTCCTTCCCCTTCCGACGCCCTCTCGCGGCTGTATGCTGGGCGCCGTCCTCCGCGTCCCGGCCCCGATCCCCGCGCCGACGCGCCCTCTCCTCGCCCTCCGCCGCTGCCGCAGCCACTGCCTCCCGCCTGGGACGCCGATGGCCTCGGCCGGCCCCCGCGACGGCGGCGGCGGCGGCGCCACGAAGCCCGACGCCGCGCCATCGCCGGCGCCGGCACCTGCGCCCGCGCCATCGCCGGTGCCGGAGCCGCCCGAGAAGCCGCTCCCGGGCGACTGCTGCGGGAGCGGCTGCGTGCGCTGCGTCTGGGACATCTACTTCGACGAGCTCGACGCGTACGACAAGGCGCTCGCCGCCCACGTAATCCAATTATAGATTACTGGCCGAGGCTGATATGCCGCTGCCAATTCTTGACATTGTGCCTGCTGGCTGTATGTTCCTGGTGTTGTGTGTGCTAGATCGAGATGCTTTGTTACTTCAACCTCATTCTTGTGTAACAAGAGAAACTTATTATTGGCAATCAAAAGAAAGATTCGACTTCTCTTTGCATTTTATTGATTTATTCATCTCAATCAGCAGTTGAATTCTAGTCAAGCAGGAACCCCAACCAATCACCAATGCCATTAGAATCAGGAGAAATTAGTTAGAATCAGGAGAAATTAGCGAGTTACAACTTGTCTGTTTCACCGTAACCGATGGTGAATGAAAGGCAACACACACAGACACTGCCTTATGCATTGACATAGAACTTACTGATCATTGTCCGAACCACAAGAGGGATTCTCACCGTGTGGGTGCCATCCTCCCATGTCAGGCTACCAAAGGTGTACCTCCCTTGCACCTTCAGTTTGGCCTGGAATGTCACCTTGAATGTCAACCTTTTCACAGTCGAGTTGAAGGTCAGGAGTGAGGGGCTCACGGTCACGTCCACCCCTGGGGGAGGTTCCACACGAGCTCTGTACTTCGACATGGCTGACCCAACATTGGTGACTGATCTTGACACTGTAAGCTTGCCCCTTAGTTCCGGAATGGTGATGGATGGCAGATTCAGGTTCAGCTGCGTCTTTGGTGTGTGCTGACATGTTGCGTGCTGTTGAGTCATGGAGCTGATGGCCGAGCTATTGTAGCCCATGGAGCAAAGGAAGCGCACATGATCGGATGTTCCCATTTCATACACAAGACCAGGGTGTGCGGCCCTGTTTGGATCCACATGACCGCCTCCGTAATCAAATGGGGTTGCCTGATTGTAGGGTGCCGCCTCAGATATAATTTCAAACCCATAATTGTCATGGACATCGGCTGCAAGATGTTGACTTGTTAGGGTCAAAAACATATTTAATTAGAGATTTAGAGAAGCAGGCGAGGCCTTTACCTGTTGTGACAAGTGCTGATTTTACTGCAGCAGGACTCCAATTAGGATGCATTGATTTGAGGAGAGCAACCACGCCTGAAATGTGTGGGCAGGACATTGAGGTTCCTGAATCAATCTTGAAGTTCACAGATCCAATGGCGGATGATATTGCGGCAGCAGGTGTCCATGCTGCCAAAATGTTGACACCTGGGGCAGCAATGTCTGGCTGCAAGAAGGTGCATAGGTTTTTCAACCAACTAGTACAAACACTAATATAAGGTTGAAGTTTTTTATCAACTGGAGGATATGTTTTACCTTCAGAACAGAGGGTGACAGAGAACTTGGACCCCGAGATGAGAAATATGCAACTTCTGGGCCTATCAGTTCTCCAAGAATTGTTTTTGCTGAGCCAAACTGAACTGTTGGGTTTCTGTGTATAGAAAAGATTTTTTCAGGAATTTGCCGTCATAACAACTTATTGCTG
Organism: Echinochloa crus-galli; assembly: GCA_900205405.1. Taxonomy (NCBI): domain Eukaryota; kingdom Viridiplantae; phylum Streptophyta; class Magnoliopsida; order Poales; family Poaceae; genus Echinochloa; species Echinochloa crus-galli. The sequence continues at coordinate 456,570 of OAMR01000459.1, forward strand.
GATTCTTACAACTGTTGAAACATAGTATAAGGCATAGTCTGCATACCTCATGCTAGTTGTGTATGCAAGTATAGCTGTTCCAACCTGATAGTCTACTTGAACACAGGGAATGTCGAATGAAGATGCAACATCCTTTGTTAAGAACTGGGCGAAGATGACTCCAACGCCACGAGCTTTCTTGACAGTCTCTACTGCCACTGATGGTGATCTCTGTGCTCGTGTTTGGAAGCAAAGCACAACATTTCCCTTCACTAGAGTAGAATTCAGAGATCCTGCCGTGCAGCTTCTGCAAAGACATCAGCCAATATGGAAGCTGAACTCAATGATTTATCAGAAGAGATTTGAGGACAACAAAGCTTACCTTGCATCTGTATCATCTGCATTATTAGACGCAATATCTTCAGCATATACTACATGCGTACTTTTGGCAGGATGCTTTCCAGAGTACAATGTTTGACCCTGCACCATCAGACATCAGAATGTGATGCACAAATATTGGTATATCATGTGCTTGCATTAAAACCTCAAGTCTGAAAACACAAATTCAAATGAAACTCTTACCACATAGGTGTTATTGTTTCCAAGAGTGATCTTTGTGAGGAAAGTCCTATCAATTGTGCCAGCAGCAACAGTCACAATCCAGGGCGCCGAGTTGATCACTGTCTCTGAATAAGGCCCAGAGTTTCCGGCCGAGCAGACCACAACAATCCCTTTTGCGACAGCATGGAAGGATCCAATGGACAAGACATCATCAACATAAGCAGGGAGGGGTGGTGCTTGCCCCAGGGACACCGAAAGCACATCGACTCCATCATGTATAGCGTCGTCGAAAGCCGCAAGTATATCTGCAGAAGTGCAATCTCCAGTGGCCCAGCACACTTTGTAAACGGCCAACCTAGCCCTCGGTGCCCCTCCCCTTGCGACGCCACTGGCAAGGCCCCTGAAGTTTGCATCAGCAACCAGAGCGCCAGCAGCAGTGGAAGCCGTGTGGGTGCCATGCCCAACGGCATCTCTAGCGGACATGAACTCATAGATGTCGGTTGTGTTCATCTTGCCATACTCAGCCTCGTACCCTTTGATGTACCATTTTGCACCTATTATTTTCCTATCCTATCATGAATTTGAAGTCACTACCAGGACAACCAGCAGAATTCAAGCAGTGATACAATCTCTCACAGGCAAACAGTAAGGTGAAACTTTAGTGCAGGCCAACCTGTTGCAATTAGAAGCGTTGAATCTGTCTCCGGATACGCATCGCCCTTTCCACCGCCGTGGAACCTCGCCGATGCCATCGTCTCTAAAACTGGCCGACTCCGGCCATATTCCTGTGAAATAGGAACCAAGAATTCCTCAGTCTTAGCATTGCAATGTCAGTCCCAATCCCAAATGCCACTACACACAATGAAGAGAGAATCTCACCAGTATCTAGCACGCCAATGATGGAATCCTCCCCAAATCTACTCTCGGGGAGGATTCCAGCCGCGGGCGACGGGTTCACTCGCATGAAATCCCAGCTCCGGGTGGTGTGCAGGTCAAGAACACGATTCCGCACCACTCGAACGACTCCAGGCCAATCTTCGACACCGCAATTTTATCGTAGCCAGATTAAAAGACACAATAAAGCAGCAGGGAATTCGTCAGTGTTAGTGTATCACACACGGAGCAGAACACGAGGTCAGCGAAATGCGAGCTCACCGGCGAGCCGCGCCGCATGCCTGTCCGTGAGCACGGCGGCGAACCCGGAGAAGCCGTGGCGGTAGCTGTAGAGGATGGCGTCCTTGGCCGCCAGCTCGCTGCAAATAAACCTCGTCGCCATGAGTCGTCGGATGCGACACAGCTAATCCATGGGCAAAAGCAAAATCAATGGGGAGCTCACCTGCCAAGGACGGCGGCGAGCATGCCGTGGTGCGTGTCCCGGACCAGCTCCGGGTGCAGGTCGGGGCTCCTCTCCCCCATGTACACAATGTACACCTGCAGCGACGACGCCAGGAAACGAAACCGTGTCAGAGGCAAGAACCGCTCATGGAGCAGGAAGCTGAACCACGAAGAGGACTCCGTCCAGGTTCACTCACATTGCTGCAAGAAGAGGGGCCGAGCTGAAGCAGCAGCAGCAAGAAGAAGCCGAGCAGGGCGGCCATGGCCACCGCGTGCTCGCCGGCAAGACGAGGCTGACGCAGATGGGAACCGGAGTTGGAGTGGTTTGAAAGGGAGGCCGGGCCAGAGGAGGAGGGAGCTTTAGGGGGGTTGGTGTGTGGGTGTGGCCGTCTCCTTCCTCGCGCTACAGTCTACAGGAACAACAAGGAGGTCCCTTCCCTTTTTCTCAGGTCTCGGCTGCTGCCTGCCTCTTGCTGGACCGGATTCAAATCCCGTGCTTACTTACTAAAATTATATACTGCCGCACTGTTGCGGCTCGGGTTGGGATTGGTTTGTTTACGCTTTGTGCTCCCCTGCCTCCTCTGTTTCTTTAATGGAGATGCTCGCTCAGTGACTCACCGGTGTCCTGTCGTCCACCTCCCCCCTCCGCCCAGCCATAACCTGCGTGTGTAGTGTGTGTTCTGCGTGCGCGCCCCCGGTGTGGCGTTCGGCCGAACGCGTCGTGCTCGTTGCCGGAACGCCGAGTGCTCCCCCATGCTCGCTTGGTGGTGGCATGGTGGTGGTGGAGGCCTTCCCTTCCCCCTTCTCTTCTCGTGTTGCTTTCCCCGCGTCTTCGTGATGGGTGGACGGGAAATTTGAAGAAAGGCTTGCGTTGGGGTAGGCTCGCCGGCACGTTGTTAAGATGTTACTACGGTGCTTCGGTGCTTGTGGGGTTGAGTTGAGTGACTTGGTGATCTTGCTTTCAAGTTTAGTTTATGGTTGGGTGTTTTGGGGATCTTGCTTCCCGGCCCGAAGACGGGACGGGATGTGCCCGACAAGTCCATGGAATCTCTCGACACATGGACGTGCTGTAGGATCCTTTGCTTCGTGGGCGTCGGACCACACGTGTGACCATTGCCTTGCTTCCTGGTTTGGAAGAAACACAAGCCTTCGAACAAGCGGTATTAAGGTTGCCATTTTTGTTTGTAAAGAAGAAGAATCCTGTGGATAATTAGAAGCCAACGAACCAGGAGAGCTTGTGGATTTATGGTGTCATGGAGAAGCAAATCCAAGAGAGAAGAGACCAACCAACATATCTCCAGGTAGATGTGCAGTTACACCATGTGGAAGTGGGGACTTCACTTGGTGAAACATAAAATAGAAAGACTAGTTTATCACATTTTTTTCTCTGAAAATCGCCCTAAAACTCTTGGATTCACAAAAAAAAATGTGATGGGCGATCGAGAAATAAACCCAAATGTGGGCCAAGAAGACCAGGGTCCCTATATACAAAAGGATAAGGATCCTCTGCTTATAGCTGCTGGGTACTAGCAGTCTGGCAGTGCAGAATCCATTATCGTAGTAAGGTGCATTAAGATCCTAAACTGATGATCCAACCTGTACAACAGTCTGATGGCACGACGACAATGGTTCTGCTATAACTCGTTCATGCATGCTGCAGGCACAAAATACTGCTTGCATATGCAGTACCACAAATGATCAGGATCTGAATGGACCGAGGTTAAACTAAACAACCTCCCTATCAGTTGTAGCCCACTGGCTCTAAGATACATTTTCAACAAGGAACATTCCAACGCACCACTCGGATCTTCACTCACGCATTTGGTAACTCGGGATCAAGTAAAATAACAACAGGGACGCACTAAAGAGACAACCAAGTTGACCTAGCAGTGGACTTTGGCATCGCATCGGTGGGAGCCTCTTTCATCTTTCCGTGCTACGACCAATGGGTGATTGATTTGCTTTCAAGTCCCTACCGGGCGGCTTTGAATATATATTTTTTTCAGATGATGACCGGGGCCCTGCTTTGGTGCTCTCTCCTTTTGAGCTTTACAGCAGTACAGTACACGTCGCTAGATCCTGCTCCCTTTTCAATGTTCAAACCGCAGGCCTCTTTACTGGCGTCGGCGTCGTGAACTCGTGATGCCATGCCTTTGCTGCGCGCTGATGCCTGATGGTGTTTGGTTAGCAAGGAGCGTGGGCCGGCACTCGGCAGTGGGCCGCCGGGAACCGCGGGGAGGGGATGAGATCACCGGCACCGGCCGCCTCACAATTTGGAAGACCGGCAGCTTTGCTTGCTTGGGGGCCTGGCTGTGGCTGCAGCTTGTGTGAGTGCCGACTGACAAAGGCCAAATAATTCGCACCTTTTGAGCAAATCATTTGGAATATTTCCTCCCCTTTTTTTGTTCGCAGCCTCAAGTACAGAGTGGCAGCGCCAAAATTCCAAGGATAATACGGGTGCATGGCCTGCTTCAGGTCAATGCTCGGAGTGATGGTAGTGCCTGGTGAGTGGCCGCTTTTCAGAGTAGCGTGACACCAGCCAGCACCCCCAGCAGCAGTTCGTAGTACGAGTAGTGTTTTACGCCAACAAAATCCATAAAACTCACTCAGCAGAAAGCCGAGCAGTGGCCGAGCCACCTCCGGAGGCCGGAGCACGGCGTTTGGGCCGTGACCGGAGGAGCGTGGAGGCAGGGAGGAGCGTGGTGGGGCGAGAGGGCCTGTGGCAGAGGAGCGGAGGCCGGCCACTAG
>OAMR01000459.1:489941-500061 GCA_900205405.1 Echinochloa crus-galli
GGCGCCTCGCCCATATCGAGGTCCACCGGGCGCATGCCGTCGGGGAGCTCCCAGTCGAAGTGGCGCAGGAGGCTGACGAGCGCGAGCTCCAAGACCGGCAGCGCGAAGTTGATGCCGGGGCAGATCCTCCGGCCGGCGCCGAACGGGATGAGCTGGTAGTCTGTCCCTCTGAAGTCCACCGGGGGCTTCCCGCCGACGACGAACCGCTCCGGACGGAACTCCTCCGGCGCGTCCCACGCCGCGGGGTCTCGCCCGATCGCCCACACGTTGATGAAGAGCGCGGTCTTGGCCGGGATCTCGTAGCCCTGCACGACCGCTGGCGTCGTCGATTCGTGCGGGACGAGGAGCGGCGCCGGCGCGTGGAGCCGGAGCACCTCTTTGAACACTGCCTTGAGGTATTCCATTCGGTTCAGGTCCGATTCCGCTATGGTCGGCTGATCGGCGGTGGCGACCCGCGCGATCTCATCTCGGAGCTTGGCCATCACCCGCGGGTTGGCGACGAGCTCTGCCATGGCCCATTCCAGCGTTTGCGATGATGTCTCAGTTGCGGCGGCTATCAGGTCCTGCGGACGCAAGAACAGAACACAGATCAGGAATTCAGGAGCACACGATCAGTAGACATTTCTTGAAAAATTAAAAGAGATTATCTTCTTTGAACATTAGTACTTCGACGGTGGCTTTGATGCGATCGTCTGTGAGCTCGAGCCCGTGGGAGCCTTCTCTCCTCAGCCGAAGCAAGACGTCCAAGAAATCCTCATCGTCCTCCCCTGCACCGTCGTCAGACCCCTTCTCCTTGTGCGCCGCCACTATCTCGGACAGGAACTTGTCCCACACCTCGGCCATGTCGTCGATCTTCTTATCCAGCCCCGTCGCCCATCGCACAAAACTCGCTGGCGCATCCGGCAGCACGTCCTCCGGTTGGAAGCCCGCCATCAGCGCCGCGGAGTTCCCCATCAGCTGCTTCAGCTTCTCGGCCGTCGCCCCGGCGGCACCGGTCGCCGCGCGGGTGACCACGGCGTTGAAGAGACAGTACATGAGCTCCCTCAGCTCCACGGCCTCCCCCGCCTCCGCGGCGCGGCGCGTCCGGGCGACGAGCGCGGCCACCTCGGCGGCGCGGGGAGAGGAGGTGGACCACGGCGATCTTCTTGCCCCGGCGCCAGTTGTCGCCGTACGGCGCGAACGTAATATTGCGGCAGCCGTACATCAGCCTCTCCCCTGCCACGCTGCGCGGGCGGGACGCGAAGGCGAGGTCGTGGTTCCTGAACAGGTCCGCAGCCGCCGCGGCCGTGGACACGACCAGCGTCCGCCTGCGCCCGAGCTGCAGGAAGAGGAGGCCGCCGCCGCCGCCGTGGCGAAGCTGCAGCTCGTGGAGAGAGCGGTGCGCGAGGCGGCCGATGAGGTGGAGGTGGCCGATCAGCGGCATCGACGGGGGCGACGGCGGGAGCTTGCTGCGCCGTCGGTTCTTGACGACATGGAGGAAGACGATAAGCACGCCGGCGGCGGCCGCGGCCGCGGCAAGCAGGTAAGGAGACATCTCCTGCTCGGCTGGCTCCTTTACTGATGAAGAAAAGATCGTATATTGCTCAGTTTACAGAGATCATTGCAAGGTTAAAAAAAATTGTGGGTGTGTCATACGTGAGCTCTGAAGAGTTGAATATTTATCCGGCTCCTTGTGGTTGTGGTGACTGCGGAGCAACCACGGCAAGTTTTTGTTTGTCTGCTATCGGTTCGGACGTGACTTCATTCGTTGGATTGATCAGAGAAGTCGCCTGCTAGTCTATGACGAAATTTCAACAGAGAAATCCCAAGCTCTTATTGCATGATCGGTTTGGTTCTAAAAGTCTGAAATCCCCCTTTGCATGATCGGTCTAAAAAGTCTGAAATCCCCTCTTGATATCATGTCCGAGAGCCCTTCTTTGGTTTTCAGGCCCGAGACCGAAGAACAGTGACGTTCTTGACCTTTGGAGTCAAGAATGACGGCTGAAGCAACACAAATTGTCCTAGAAAAATTGTAGAAATTTTCGAGTGCAAATGTCAGTGGCCCGTCACCAAGACCACAAGGGTAGCAATTTCCGAGCGCGCTATCAATGAGGAGGCAAAACCTGCAGTAAAACAATAGCATAGCATTAGCAATTGGATCTGAATGGACAATGAGGCGTAAACATGAGATGTTATGTTTGACAATGTCCCAAATTGATGAGCAAAGCATAGGAGGCTAATAAACAGAGTCATATTCATATGGGTTCAACATTTGAGTTTATATAAATCCAGAAGTTCAAAAACATGAGAAAAATGTATACAAATATCCCCCAAACTCCATTTCAGTGTGCGTCTGGGATATATGGTCATTGGTAACCGGTGAACCAAATTGGCATTGATATCTGTCGCTGACAAGTTGCAGAGGCATTCTGTTCACGTTTATTTAGGCCCTTTTTAATCCAGAATTTCTACTCCCAAATTTACTATGCAAAAAGAAGGTTCCCATCACATCAAAATGTCATAACATGCATGGAGTACTAAATGTAGATAAAATCAAAAATTAATTACATAGTTTTGTTGTACTCTCCGAGACGAACATTTTGAGCCTAATTAATAAATTTTTGGACAATTTTTCGCACATACAAACGAAATGCTACAGTGACGCAATGATTACGATGTGACATCATACTCCCAAATTCACACATCCAAAACCAACGTCTAAACACGGCCTTAGTTTTCAGCCTACCAACTATAAGCATAATGTAATACAATGGCCCTGTTTAGTTCCCGGTCACATCATCAAACTTCTAAAAATTCTCTCTCCAAACTTCACTATTCACCTATCACATCAAATCTCTCTACTCGTGCATGGAGTACTAAACGTGGGTAAATAAAAAAACTAGTTACATGACGACTTGGTGGTGCCTCTATCATTGGTGTTGAAAAAGTAAGTGAATGGAGGAGGAGGAGGAGGAAGGAGAGGTGGTGACTGGCCAGCTGAGATGGCAATGACCAATGGCCAATAGGCCGTGTGATTAGCCGGATCCGGCAGAACTAAACACCCCCAATATGCTAAACTTAAAATTGATTTGGAACTCATTTCATGTTTATTGGAAGCTTTCCAATATGCTATGTATCTTAAGCTGACTGCAATAACAGGCAACCAATCTTCGACTCTTTGAGCAATACACCTTCCAAACCGGTGAAGTTTGCATTCCGTCTTCCAATTTGTATAGCCTTTCAAATATGTATACTTGGTCATTGCTGAAATTGTTTAAATAATGTGTAGCCTTCTTTGAAATTGCATAACCGAACAGCTCAAGAAACTGTCCGTGAAAATATACTCGAAATGAAACATTAACATCATATAGTGCAGTCCTGACAAGTTTAATCAAGTTTAGACGTCACTTACTGATTTAGTTAGAATGAAGAACTGAGGAAGTTTAGTGATGGGCTTAGTGTTGAGGATTTGAGCAGCCGGCAACATTCTCCTCTTAAAATTAGAAGCAGTTCGCAATTTCGGAATATTGTGATAGTCAAACACTCTTCCATATGAGTATCTTCAGAGCCTTTCCATGTCAAACACAAAAGTACAATTTGCAGTGAAAAATGCCACTTGCACAAATTCACCCAAATTTAGTGCAAATCCAACAACAAAAGCAAAAGGAATATACAAGACAAACTCTTCTTATCGCATAAACTCCACTCCTATAAATATGTAATTCCATCTAAACACAATCCTACTTGCTTGTTTCACTTGCACCTGTTTATAACTCCGTCCCTGTTATATATATCTACATGCCAATGTACTGACATCTGAAGCTCAATGTTTGATATGACCAGGGTTAGGGTTGCCAACGAGGAATGCTAGCACTCCTACTAATGGAGCATTGATATAGGTGGTGGGTTCAGATTTCCTGAAATCTGCACGGTCGTCATCATAAGCATCATCCTCCCCTGGCCCTCCAACGACCGCTCCGATCAACGGGTTAGGGTTCGATCCAGACGAACTGTAATAAGGCGTGCCTTCTTTGCACGCAATGCGCTGCGGATGGTCCTTAATCGAAGGCAATGAGGATGCCCGGTGATGGATCCGCTGAGGGTATCGGTCACCGTACCCAATCATGTATGACATTTTCATTGGATTATCTCCTAACAGATAATCAACCTGCAAATATGCGTGCAGCAGTTCGAATTTTGTTCAGAGGGTAATCTGTCTGAATTGGCTGCCAGTGATACAAGTATAAGTTGTGAGGAATGTGTGAGATGTTAGTGTACCTGCTTTTTGGCTTGCTGCTGTAGAGTTACAGGGCCGACTGAAATGTCTCCACAGTTGACAGTGTGAGATGATTTGGAGAGGTACTTGGCATATGTCAGGAGAAGGAAGGAGATGGAGGTGACATGCTGCATGTTGCTGCCTCCAGGCTTGTAGAGCATGCCCCCAGGGGTGTACGTGATGTGTGGTGAAGAGGACTCCGGAATGAGTGTGCAAATGAAGCTGTCTGCGAACTCCTTGTAGGACTGCAAAGATAGCATCTCGCCATCTATGAACTCCTGCAGATCAATTATAGTCCTCAATTTCATGTACCAATGAAACTATGTACTGTTATTTGTCAGTATAATTTTCATTCAGAATTGAAGGAGATCGATGGAAGCAACCCGACCTTGGAAACAAGAACATTGAGGCCGGCGTGCTTGTTGTCCCACCCGAACTCGTTGCTGCTGTCTTCTGCACCGAGGGTCTTGCCGTTGTTCTGAATGTACTGGAGGAATGTGTCATCCTTGGAGGCTCTCCTTAACCATGCCGCCCCCCACAGTAGCTCATCCTGCCAAGAATTTTCAGTATGTGCTTTAAGGTACCAGCCTGATCAAGTCTGAGCTTCTGTTTTCCTGAATGTCTAAATTGTACAATCAGTAGAAGCAGTCTTCATTCTCTTCAGTTCCATATGAGCATATTCGACAGTGAAATAGTTTGCTTTTTGGCTGAGTTGCTACACTAAATCAGAAATTTTGGAAGCCTAGCAATGGAAACCCAAATGTTTGTTGCTCTCTGCTCTGTTAGCACTTAGAAATGCTAGTCACTTATGATGTCCTACCGTCTGGTCCAACACGTAATACATGAGCATTGAGCAGCGTGCAGTGAGTGTCTGCACCCTGGAGGGTGATCTATCAAAATTGCTAAATTTGGGAGTCCTGGAAGTTCAGGAGTAGAAACTCCAGAGTTTGTTGTTATATTGAAATGGCAGACAGTTGGGAATTGCAATTCTGGCACTATTTGCATTGGTATTCTTATGGCACAGATGTCCACTAGTATCTGCAATGAGCTATGATACAAGGTAGCAAAGTACTAGGAACGTTCTATCGACACGTAACGTAAGCTACAGATGTAATATGATATTCAGCAGTTACGTTGTTCCATTCTGCATTCATGCTGTTCGTATTTAGAACAGTTGTATCTACAGACAAATAGGATACTATCTAGTGAACTATGAGCTACCAATTGCCAAAGTAACATTACTGCAACTGCAACACAGAGTAAGCTGCCAGAGGTCATTTCGCCATCTGCTGACAGAGACGAGGAAACGAGACAAGCATCTGACCTGGTAACCATTGAAGTCGCAGTAGAACGGGCAGCCCCCTGCCCTGAGGTCCGGGTCGTCGCTGTACGCGCCCTTGTACGTGTCCGCGAACTCGAACGCCTTCCTCGCGTGCGCCAGCAGCGTCTCGGCGTACTCCGGGTCGTCGTCGCGGAACACCATGGACGCCGCCGCCAATGCCGCCGCCGTCTCCCCCGCGACGTCCGAGCCCGGCCGCCCCGCGCTGACGTTGTACACCGTGCGCTCCGTGTCCATGTCCTCCGGCCTCTCCCAGCAGTCGTGATCCTTCCACGGATCGCCCACCTGCATTGCATTGCCCGTGCACGGCACCGTGTCAATTCAGCGTCGCCTCGGCGGCATGAACGAACGTGGACGGCGTTGCAAATCGCAATGCGGCGTGCTAGCTTGCCTGCAGGAAGATGACGCCGGGGTGGGCGAGGGTCTTGAGGAGGTAGTCGGTGGCCCAGCGGAAGTCGTGCCGCCCGGCGAACGGGGGGAAGCCGAAGAACGAGGCCGAGCAGGGCGGCACGAGGCGGTGCGCCGCCAGGAAGGACACTAGTAGGATGCGCACGCACAAGCGGTGGATGGGAGACGAACTGGAAGCAGTGCGAGGCGCCATTTCGAGCTTGCTGCTGCTCACACACTCGCTGGAGCATGTCGTTGCTGTTTTGGCGCGTTTTTATAGGCAGCAGCAGGCCAGCAGCAACATGTCACAATGCACATGCTCATACTGACGAAACTGCCACAAGCTGCTCTTTATCCATGGCACTGGACACTGTAAGTTCGGTATGGGTGAGTTCTCTTTGGAAAGAAAATTTCAGTACTGATTAGTTATATGTATACTGCTGAGTACATACATACTGACATGGTCCTGACCAGTATGTACTATGAGCATGGCTTCATTCACTGGGACACTTGGGGGTGTTTAGATGCAAAATTTAGAGTGCAAACTTGGGAGTTGGGGGTCACGTCGTAATCATTGCACCACTATAACATTTTGTTTGTATGTGCGAAAAATTATCCAAAAATTGAGTAATTAGGCTCAAAATTTTTGTCTCACAGAGTACAAAACTATGCAATTAGCTTTTGATTCCATCTACATTTAGTACTCCATACATGTTATGACATTTTAATATAAAACAGAATCTTCTTTTTACATAGTGAATTTGGAAGTTCCTTTTTGGAACTAAACAAGGCCTTGGTATATTAAGTAGAAACCGCTGGTGATGAATGCTTGCAGCAAGTGTATGTTCGGGCCTTCAGGGCCTGGGTTTTTCTTGGATCTCTGGTAGGGAATGTGCGCGATAGTTAAAGGACAAAAGTTGGGTCACGGGAGTGGTGGTAAGAAGAGGTGAGGCCAAAGGATTCTCTAGGGTTGTTCTTGATGGCCGGCACGGGCAACCAGCAGCTACTGGCCTTGGTGTGGTCACATGCAGCGGTTAAGCTAGCGGATGGAAGAGCCCATGTAGGACCATCCTAAATTTGGCACTGTTCGTGCATGGAGCAGTAGACATTGTTTTTTTCTTTCGAAAGACATTGGGTTTATTTCATCCCATGATTTTATGATAAGTTGTAATTATGTTCTCTTAGAGCAACTGGAACAGCTTACTTAAAGTAAGTTGTTATACCTAAACACTACCATAATACCTAAAACACTCCAAAACAGTGCTCCAGCAACGTACCTATATGATTTGCTATTTTAGACTATGACCTATATTTTTCTCTACTTGACCCAAATATACCAATCCAAACATGCTATAATTTCTTCACTTATGCATATGCTGATGGAGAAGACAACTTTTGTATACCTATTTTTTTTCTCTCTTATACCTAAAACTAAAAGTGTTCTTAGGTCACCAAATATACATATGCTGTTGAAGATGCTTTACAGATTTAACTTTTCAAACCGGCTAACTTAGAGCCAGTTTGGAAGGGAAGAAGTTTCAGCCACTGATGTGTGGACCACTGGAGTGCACAGGCTACACATCGAAAGAATTGCATGTGTAGAATTTCTGAAATTTAGTTCAGATTTGCTTTAAACTTTTAGGGATTTGAATCCCCAAACACCCCTTTTAAATAGCTCCCCGGACATTGGCACTCGATTGGTTGGACAATGTCCCAGATATTGTTAGGTCTGTACAGCAGTACTAGGTGATACTCCGCGCGAGGCTGCGGAAATTTTTTAAACAAATTTTTAAGATGCAATGTAAAACTAGGAACATTAAAGTGATTTCATTATAACATTCTTTTGTTAACAACATTATACATGGAAGCATGATAATTTTGTTGAGAGAAAACCAGTCTAAATTATTGATCCTGCATTTTTCTCTACTACGAGAATTTTGTAGCATGCTACTCACAAAGGCATGATATTAACCATATATAAAAAATCGGTTGAGATAACATTCTTTTGTTAACAACATTATACATGGAAGCATGATAATTTTGTTGAGAGAGAACCATTCTAAATTATTGATCCTTTGTTAACAAAGAGAACCATTCTAAATTATTGATCCTACAGTTTCCTCTACTACGAAAAATTTGTAGCATGCTAATCACAAAGGCATGATATCAACCATATATAAAATATCGGTTGAACACATAAATGTATGATCTAGTGGATGGTGACATGTCGTATAGTGAATGATGACGTGGAATGTTTGCATGTTGAGAGAAATCTATCCATGACTTGTAGTGGGTACCAATTATATAGGTTATATAGATATAGATATAGATAGATTACATGGGGAAGAGTATTTTTCACCAAATCCCTGGAATATGTCTAGTGCACATTACATACTTGTTCGAGCAAAAACATCAGCGGTGCATATAGTATCTTCCTTTTCTCCTTGTTATAGGGTTTATTTACTTGTGTACACCACCTTTAGGAAAAGCTTAAATCTTATCAAGGTATCTATAATTAGGTGAGGTAAATCTACATTAATATAGAAATAACAGCACAAATAGATTGAGCATAAATAATTAGATATATGTTCCAATATCAAGTGAAGGGAAATCGTTGATTCTACTAGTAAATATGGGTTCTGAGCCTACCTTAACATTCACTATCTTCCTTTGAGATTGGTGAGCTCGCTCTTAAATGCTGTATACTCGTATTCAACCAACTCACTCACTGGCGCAAAGAACTCAACATTTCCCATTACATTGTTTTTTTTTGTTTTGCTGACTTCATCCCTTGCTTCTGTATCTCGCAAGATCAAGTCCAGCTGGGATTTTCATGCTTCCACTCAATCGCTGCAACGCCATCCTCATTGCAGCCTCCAATCCAGCAAGCGGACAACGCCGAAATTCCTGCTGATCTGCGTGAAAACGTTAGTTCGTCCGAAAGAGGCGCGAGAGCATGTGTCTCGCTCGAGATACGGACGAATTTCGTAACTGGGCGTAACAACCGACCACATGGATCGATACGGCAAATGTGCGACGTTTGCCGGAAAAGGGAGATGTTAAGGTTGTCGAATCGGGAGGCCACGGTCCTCTCCCCGTTGGACGTGGCCACTGGCTTAAAAAGGAACGGGATGCAGAGGAGCACCGGTGCTTGATGGGGACCCTGGTCCATGTCGTTCAGGCCTTCAGGGATGCAAGCCTTCTTTGCACACGCAACGGACAAATCGTGGTAAGTGTTTTGAGTGCCGGCGTCCACAAATATACAGGCTCATGGTAATTTTTTTTTGTTTTCATATAAGTGGGGTTACAGCTTCGAAATGGCATTTGGCCGAGGAAGTTTTCAGTGAGTGTAGTTTATTTGCAGTCACCGGTGGCATGAAAGCAAATCTCGAAAAATCAAACCACGGTGCTTCGGTCACTTTGTTTTCGTCAGCTGATGTGCTGGTAAATTGACGCAGTTCAGCTACTCATGAAGTAGCACCTGGGACATTTACATGCAGGGGTTGCAGGATTAAAGGTCGCAATTCTCGTAGATCGATCTTCCTTAAAAGAAAGGTCGGTAGATCGACGGATCGAAGCACTTTCTCACGGAAGCAGAAAAGGGGCACATCAGGCCTCGGTTTTACGAGACACCATGCGTGGCGCTCCAGTGCGACTTGCTGCTGCTCTTTGCGTGCGCGAGTCCAAAGCCTAAGATCCTGACGATCGAGAGGAAGGAAAGCCGAGCCGAGAGCATGCAGAGGAAGGCGATCGGTGCGAAACGCTGGCGTTAACGCTGTCACAGACGGCACAGTTTGCCACCGACAGAGACATCACGGGAGGGGACTGGTGTTTTTTTCTCGCAAGGGTGCCTCGGCTTCGGCCCCGTGCTGTATAGGTGGCCACCGTGCCGTGCCAGGCCGTGCTATGGGCCAGGCCTTCGGCCCATGGCACGGTCCATGGGCCGTTTAGCCGTGCCGTGCCGGCCGTGCCGCCCATGGGCCACGGTGCACGCGTGCCACGCTCCGCCGCGCCGGAGCCATTCCCGCCGCGCTATGCCTCGCAGCCTCGGCCGCGGGGGAGAGGGAGAGGTGAGGAGCGGGCGGCCCCATCAACCCGTCATGCTCGCGACGCCGCTCGCCGCCCGCCACGTCGGAGCC
>OAMR01000459.1:509280-527184 GCA_900205405.1 Echinochloa crus-galli
AGCAAAATGGCTGCGGAAGAGGGGTTCAAACCCTGACCACCAGCTTCCCAGGGAGCGCACACACCACTGCGCCATCGGTCGGCAGGTGTTGTACTATAAAAATTACATCTATTTGAACCGTATGAACCGGACAGTTTAACGAGTCTAACCAGTGAACCATTGAACCGAGCACCCGAACGGTTCGATTTCCGGTTCGGTTCAAATAACTAGGGCTGGCGGCCGCGGATTTTATGGCAGAAGCCGAGAGCAGTATTGGGAGAAGGAGGATGAAATGGACCACAGCGGGGGAGAGCGTTCTGGAGTGTCGTCTGTGGTGTGTTGGGCTGAAGCCCATTACATCGACTGCATCCTGCCATCAACGTCCGTGATGGTAGAGGATCTCGTTCCTAAATTTCAGGATCCCCTTGTATGCAGGGATAATTTGGTAGCATCTTCAGGTACTACTTGTGACTAGTGAGTACTAGCCAATGTGTAGTACTCCTTATCTCTCTTTGACAGAGAGGAGGAACAACAGTAGAGAATCACTGTAGCCAGCAAGCCAGCCCAGGATGGGCTGTTGTGTTGGCACGGAAGCCGCCACAGTTGATCCGGATTCTGGAGAGGGGGTAGGGAACAGCCGCCCCGCAAGTGGGCGCGTGCGAGCCGGGTGCGTGCATGTTCCTCCGCGACACGCTGAGGAATGAAGACCCGAGCCGGAGTATTTGTATGTGCATGCACGCGGACGCAGCAGCCGCAACAACGTGCCCGCACCGCACGAAGCCAACTCGGCCTCCTCCTCTCCCTTCTGCCTGTCCCGCGGTGCCGGGCCCTGGCTCGACAGCCCGGAGGCCTCGCAGCCGCCGTGCCGGGCAAAGGGGTTCACTGCTGACTGCCCGTCGCGGGGCACGGGCATCGTGCTCCGCGCGCGGAGCAGAGCAGGACCGGGCGGCGGAATTCGATGCGCCGGGCTGCCGGCCTACGTGACCGTGCCTGTCGCGCGCGACTCGGCTCGGGAGCGGACGGCGAGACGGGCCGTGGGGGGTGGATGGGGGCGCTCCCCCTCCCCCTTGTCCTGGCGCGCGCCCGGTGTCGTGCCCCTGCTGGGAGAGCAGCGGGTGCGTGTGGCGGCTGGTCATTTGTTTCTGCCCGCGCCTCCCCGAGACTACACGCGCCGCGGTGTGCGATTTGTTCGCGGCCCCCGCTGCTGGCAGAGGATTAACCTCGTAGTTGGTGGTGGGAGCGGCATGGGTTGGATAAAAGCTCCAGTTCTAGAAGACATCGAAGAGCCTTTTGATGCAAGTATGCAGCCTATGTTTTGACTGAATACTGTACTCAATTTGAAGACCAATGTTTGACCAGCTGTCCAGCTCGCTCACACGCGCCACGCGGACAAGCCCTCGGAAGCAATGAAACGTGTCGAATGGACGTCCTAAGGAAGTCTCAGTGGGGTTTTATGGAAGTTTCATGGCATTTAATGTGCTGATGTGGCAGATGAGAGAGAGCGAAGAGTTTCATGGGATGTAAGGCCAGTCTTAGTGCAGGATTTCATCACACGGTTACCTAGACCAAAAACTAGGTAACTGTGCCATATGAGTTTCATGGTGATGAAACTCTCATCTCATCCCATGAAACTCTTCACTCTCTCCTCTGCCACATCAGCGCATTTAATGCCATGAAACTCTCATGAAACCTCCACTGAGATTGGTCTAAGAGGAGTTTCATCACGTGAAACTCATCTGGCACAGTTACCTTACCTAGTTTCTGGTCTAGGTAACTGTGCGATGAAACGCTGCACGGAGACTGGCCTAACCATACAGTCCCAGCCTCACTTATGTGTTATTTTTGGTAAGGGCATTATCAAAAGTTCACCTGTTTTGCATCATTTACGTCAAAAATCAAAATTTGCTAAAATAAACAAAATGCAACGCTACCTAATTAATTTAGACAAGAGAAATGTGCTAAAATCATACCACATGATTAATTAGAGACAGAAAAGTTACATGCGACGCAATTAATTAGCGACTGAAAAAAACTCTTTCGTTATCTATTTGCGTTATCCTTATCTGCTTTGGATGATAGTCTCTGATAAAGACCACAAAGTTTACTAAACTGGGTACCGACCGACCGAATCGAACTGGACATATGCCATCACAGAAAAATGAGCTGTCCATTGATCTTTTGTACAGTTTTTTTTTCCAATGGCATACAGCACTACAACTCCAGAGCACAGCACAGCACAGCCTGCACAGGTGACAGCCGCTGCGCTTCTATACAGCGGCAATGTGGCAAGTGACATGAGTTTTGACAATCGCAACGAGAATAGACTTGACAATAAATATCGTCTAGGGCACGACAAGCCGAATTGAGATGCAGTCGTTAGCTCCAACTCTGCCAGAAATGTACTACTAGCA
Source organism: Echinochloa crus-galli (assembly GCA_900205405.1). NCBI lineage: Eukaryota > Viridiplantae > Streptophyta > Magnoliopsida > Poales > Poaceae > Echinochloa > Echinochloa crus-galli. The sequence continues at coordinate 511,671 of OAMR01000459.1, forward strand.
ATAGTAACTGAGAGACCAATGCTACACCCCATGTTCTGCCCCCCTAAGCTGCTATAGAGCAGCATATATAGCTGAAGAAATGTACATTCCGAATTTCCCATGTTTACTTGTTGGCGTCTCCTTTGTAATTACTTGTTGGCACCACCCCTGGAGAGTCATGGTTGTTCACGTTAAGATCCACCCCTTGAGTCTGGATTTGCCATTGATACAAGTGAGAACTGCAAGTGCCAATCAAAAAGTGCAGAATAGATATAGAAATACTTCAACAGTAGTGAGCATGTGACCGACCTGGGAATTTGATCCTTGCCCATTAATACGAACTGGTCGCATATTAAGATCGATCATTTTCGAATTGATGTTACCCTGGTCATCGCAGTTTCCATCAGATGCTGGATCATCAGAGGCGTTATGGTGGTTTGCCATTTGCTCCTTTGTTACTGGATGAGGTGTCTTATTCTGATCTCTCTGGTTTTCAGGATCTTTGCTTTGCATAGCTTCATCATCCATATGGCCTAGTTTATCTCCTGGAAGCTATCACAGTTTCATACTTTGAGAACAAGAAAAATACAAAGAAATTGCAATCTAAATACACAGAATTTTGCAATCCGAGGCTGGTTAAAGAATACAAACTTACTTCAACCCTTTGCCTTAGGAGCAGGTATCTTTCATGGGTTCGTTTGCCACCAACATGAACAGTCATGTCACAGCTCAGGCAAAGTGAGGCGCCATCTATCTCACAGTGGAAGAAAGCTATACCCAGGCAAATCAAGGTTTAGTGGACCAATTACTAAAAAGAAGGAAGGGGGGTGGGGGTGTTCATGAATCAGAAGCCATACCAGGAAAACTCTCACATATATCGCAACGGGCAAGTTTATTAGAGTTTGCAAGTCCAACTCTCACATGCCGACTAGCAAGCTTGTTACACATGTGTACCTGCAACGCAACATGGAAGAGATCAGAAATAGTGAACATTAGGGTGATCTGTTTGACAATCAAGGTGTCAGGAACTGAAGTGATGGTATGAAACGAGGTATTGATGTAGACACCAAATATGGTACACTGGAAAACACTATTTAATAATGCAGGATGAGCCCACATCTAAAGACTAATTCCAAATTTCATCAGTTTAATACTGAATCAAATTAGGTACTTTTCCGTCTTTAGAAGGTTGGTAGTTTTTAGAGGCAGACTTCTGGTGACAAAAAATGAAATGCAATTATTGAGCCAAAGCTAACTTCTCCTTGCATCGGATTAGTTAAAGCGACAAAATGATATTTATTTATAAATGTTCCCATACACTAATAGGAGTGATAATTTGTCATCAGCATCTGAGGAACACCCACACTGCATGTGTTTTTCTGAGGACATGTACCTCAAATAGCACTGTCAAAAGGTTACTGGAAGATGGAAATCAAAGAAAAAAATAATTATAAGATGATAATAATACAGATGCACCCTGCCTTAGGGTGAGTATTTCGCAACGTAACATCAATATCAGACACTGAATCAGCCAAATTAGGGTTTCTTGATCATTCTCGAGGCTCATTTTGCAGCCCTGGAGGAGGTCCAGAAAAAAGCAAACCGTTCTGAAATATGCACTAGAATGCAGAAGGATAAATATGTGTTCCCAAAATGAAATTTCTATTTTTGATGGTATACTTACAAGTTACAACTGCTATCATTCCAAGCGTATCAAATCCATATTTTTACCTAAATAAATATGTTCTGAGTAGGGGTAATAAAATGTTTTGAGTAGGGGTGGGGATCTAAAATATAATTTCAATAATCCTCCGTCCCACTAGACCTGATTGGAACTTGTAATATCATATGACTTCTTTGGATAAATGAATTCAACCCTGTTGTGCAAAGCTAGATTAGAAAATGCCCCCTGTGCACATTACATTTTGTATAAAGAAACTTATACAATTTTATAGGTAGTACATGGTCAAATGGAATAAGTACTAGCATTTTTTTTCCTTCACCCTTGTGCATGTGTACCAGGGCACGTCAATATAGCTTCATCCCTGTTAGGATTGGCAGGCAACTCAGTTCTTTTGCCCCCAATCCAAAGGACTACTCTGTTGATCTTCCTCTATGTCCGAAAAAGGCTTATAAGCTGGGATGTTGCAACATCTTCTCTTCCTGTGGCATTGCCCATGTACTCATCTAAACTTACTGCACAATGAATGTTTTTGAAAATATTTCCTGAAAAAGCGAACATAGTCTTCCATTGTCATGACATATCAGCAGTCAGTAGGATAAGCATTGGTGTAGCATTCCAAACACAGAGCATAACAAACCACTGCTAAATTATTCTTTACACAATGATCAGATTCATAAAAGATGAATTTCCCCCCTTGCTGTATGCATGTAATAAGCATATGGTAATTCTCAAAAATATATGTTACTGATAGGCATAACTTAAACAGGTTTTGCGTATGACAACGGTGAAATTTAAAATATGAAGATCACTGACACTGGATAAAAATGGTATTTCAAACATTCTTGAAAGGAAATTTATCCTTGAACAACTCACGGCAAATGGAAGTAAACACAGAATGGACAGGAAAGTGCTTGAAGGTCGAACAAAGATTTTGTAAGGACAGAAGAGAAAAAGGAAATTTATTTTCTAAGGGGTATCGATGAAACACGATTCATAATATAACACACGCTCAATTTGCATTTTCTAATTTTAAATGACACACGCTTAATTTGCATTTCTATTTTTTAATCAAATTATTACATAATGAGGTCTCTCAACTGCTTGTTGTCGGTATGAAACCAAGTCCAATCACATCGGCAGTCCCTCCTTAATAAATAATCATGATTCTAAACCAGACAAACATAGACATATGATGTTGATAATTTAAGTAGCATCAGGCATGGTTGATAAATACCGCGCTACATGCGGCAAGCAGCACCAGAGGAAGAGGAACCAGGAGCCCAAACAATTGTGTTTGATAGAGATTTGCTCTCGAGATAAGTACAGTTTGTATTTGATAAGATTGGTTAGCATGGATTTGGCTTGTTAGTTTGAGGAAGTTTAGATCGAGTTATTGGAGTGAGTAAGAGATTGATGTAATCTTGGCAGGCTACATATGTGGCAGCCACAACCTTGTACTTGGCAAGGAAGAAGTAAATCTATTACTTTCATTCAGGGGCGAAGCTAGAGCACGAAGGACCCGAGTGCACACTTTCAAGGGCGGATACCGAGGAGCAAGGGACAGTGCAAAAGGCAGTGTAATTTCCACTAAAACATTGCAATTTGAAGCAAAATTTACTGGTGTTGGCTGTCTTGCATGGAGCAGAGAGTGCAATCGTGGACCACTGGGCCGGTCGGTGGTGCACACAGTGGAATTTAGGGAGTGCACAAGTTATGAAAATTCACTGCTAACCATTGTAATTTTATTTTTTCCCTGGTGCATGTGCACTCGGCAAGCGTAACGTGGCTTCGCCCCTGCTTTCATTCCCCTTTCTCTGTCTTCTCGCCTCCCTGCTGTTCAGCGCCCTCACAACCACCAACACCACTATAGACAGGAAACCAGCAGCCCAGTGGCCAGCGCCACCCACACCTACCCGAAATATTTTTCAAAATAAATCTATTCATATAACTTTTACAATTTCAAACTCAACAACTTAAGAATTATTCATGATTTATATTCCCAAAGTTTTACTCAAACATTGTCCTAAACGACTTTCTTTACCAATACGGAGGGAGTACGAGTTATAATTTATCATCAGCATCTGAGAAACACCCACACTGCATGTGTTTTTCTAAGGAGGACATGAACCTCAAATAGCACTGTCAGAAGGATAATGGAAGATGGAAATACATAATTATAAGATGATAACAATACAGATGCACCCTGTCTTAAGGTGAGTATTTCACAACGTAACATCAATATCAGACACCAAATCAGCCAAATTAGGGTTTCTTGATCATTCTCGAGGCTCATTTTGCAGCCCTGGAGGAGGTCCAATACACGCTACTTGGCAGAGAAAAGCAAACCATTCTGAGATATGCACTAACATGCAGAAGGATAAATATGTGTTTCCAAAATGAAATTTCTATTCTTGATGGTATACTTACAAGTTACAACTGCTATCATTCCAAGCGTATCAAATCCAAAGTTTTGCCTAAATAAATATGTTTTGAGTAGGGGTAATAAAATGTTTTGAGTAGGGGTGGGGGATCTAAAATATAATTTCAATCATCCTCCATGTCCCACTAAACCTGATTGCAACTTGTAATACCATATGGTTTCTTTGGATAAACGAACTCAACCCTGTTGTGCGAAGCTAGATTAGAAATGACCCCTGTGCACATTACATTTTATATAAAGAAACTTATACAATTTTATAGGTAGTACATGGTCAAATGGAGTAAGTACTAGCATTTTTTTCCTTCACCCTTGTGCATGTGTACCAGGGCACGTCAATATAGCTTCATCCCTGTTAGGATTGGCAGGCAACTCAGTTCTTTTGCCCCCAATCCAAAGGACTACTCTGTTGATCTTCCTCTATGTCCGAAAAAGGCTTATAAGCTGGGATGTTGCAAAATCTTCTCTTCCTGTGGCATTGCCCATGTACTCATCTAAACTTACTGCACAATGAATGTTTTTTTAAATATTTCCCGAAAAAGTGAACATAGTCTTCCATTGTCATGACATATCAGCAGTCAGTAGGATAAGCATTGGTGTAGCATTCCAAACACAGAGCATAACAAACCACTGCTAAATTATTCTTTACACAATGATCAGATTCATAAAAGATGAATTTCCCCCCTTGCTGTATGCATGTAATAAGCATATGGTAATTCTCAAAAATATATGTTACTGATAGGCATAACTTAAACAGGTTTTGCGTATGACAACGGTGAAATTTAAAATATGAAGATCACTGACACTGGATAAAAATGGTATTTCAAACATTCTTGAAAGGAAATTTATCCTTGAACAACTCACGGCAAATGGAAGTAAACACAGAATGGACAGGAAAGTGCTTGAAGGTCGAACAAAGATTTTGTAAGGACAGAAGAGAAAAAGGAAATTTATTTTCTAAGGGGTATCGATGAAACATGATTCATAATATGATACACACTCAATTTGCATTTTCTAATTTTAAATGACACACGCTTAATTTGCATTTCTATTTTTTAATCAAATTATTACATAATGAGGTCTCTCAACTGCTTGCTGTCAGTATAAAACCAAGTCCAATCACATCGGCAGTCCCTCCTTAATAAATAATCATGATTCTAAACCAGACAAACATAGACATATGATGTTGATAATTTAAGTAGATTTAAGTAGCATCAGGCATGGTCGATAAATACCGTGCTACATGCGGCAAGCAGCGCCAGAGGAAGAGGAACCAGGAGCCCAAACAATTGGGTTTGATAGAAGATTTGCTCTCGAGATAAGTACAGTTTGGATTTGATAAGATTGGTTAGCGTGGATTTGGCTTGTTAGTTTGAGGAAGTTTAGATCGAGTGATTGGAGTAAGAGATTGATGTAATCTTGGCAGGCTACATATGTGGTAGCCACAACCTTGTAACTGGCAAGCAAGAAATAAATCTATCACTTTCATTCCCCTTTCTCTGTCTTCTCACCTCCCTGCTGTTCAGCGCCCTCACAACCACCAACACCACCATAGACAGGAAACCAGCAGCCCAGTGGCCACCGACCACCCACACCTACCCGATCAGGTCACTTAATCATGGACATGGCAATGACATACTAGTGTATTCTGTTCCATATATGTATTCCTTTCAGCAACTGCACTTAATTGAACTTAACTTAGTAATATTCAAGCATAAGTTTAAAAGAATTACGAACAGCTTAACTACCAATACACACATGGTGGACAACCAGCCAAAAAGAAAAAGGAACATGTAGCCAATAAGAGTAACTGTTACCACCGCCAAACACATGGCAAACTCATCTCCGCAAATAGCCATGCATGCTGGTGATGTCGACAATTCATTCCGGAACCTCGAGATAGGGTAAAATTTTGTGTAGAAAACCCCTCATGCAGCAAATAAATAATTTGCAGATAATGCCTTGTCTCATACTCGTAGAAAAAAAAAACATGTAAACATGCTTTGCATTCCTATATATTAGGATAAAACCCGATTGTATGTGTGATTTAAGCCATACTTCAGATTGTGTGTATGGCTTTGATGCCTGATCACAGGTGCTCAGATATGCTGCGGCTGATTCTGTGATTCAGAGCAACTACATACATGCAAAATCTCGTTCGAGATCTCGAAGCCGTGGGGCGCGGCATGGCCGTCACGCGTTCGAGCTCAGCCCTCTCGCCTCGCACGATCGCATCACCCGCATCCTCTTGCACGAGGACACAAACATCCTGCGAACCAAACACGCGCATTTGCCATCTGTTAGAACCTATCATCTTCATCCAAAACTCCAATGGCAATAATGGGAGTGCCATCGGAGAGAGATGGTGTGTGTGCTTACTCCCACGGCACGTCGCCGACGAGCATCCAGTCGCCGTCGCCGTCCTCGTACACCACCGCATGCTCCCACTCGCTGTACCCGTCCATCAGCCCTGCACGTACGACGCAAAACGGAATGCGAGTTCTTCAGTTTCAACTTTTTTGCCCCGTGGCTTATGCAGCACTGTGTGGGATTCCGACAATTAATTTGGCGCAGCAGCGAGCGAGAGCTTACCGATGGAGCAGCAGCAGAACATCTCGTTGAGCGCCTCCACGAGCTCGCCGTAGTCGTCGTACGCCGCCACGTCCACCTTCCTCAGGTACGGCGTCCCGTCCATGCTCACCTTCACGAACGCCTGCATCCTGCGCACGCGTTATATATCTCGGCCGGTCAGACACACAGAACCAGTACGTACGTGCCAAGGAAACGTGAACAGGAGACGACCGAGGCAAAGTTGCGTACGTACATGGCGGACGACGACGACGGCTGGCCGTTCTTCCTCGCCCGCCTCGCCTTGCGCGCATTGACGCCCGGCGGCCCCAGCGTGAGCTCGGTGAGGTCGACGCCGTCGTTGCCGTAGCCCGCCATGCGCGCCAGCTTCGTCCGTCCCAATCAACCGCCACGGCCTGTGCGTCGATGAGACGATGTCGAGCGGAGATGGTCTGAGTTGGGGTGTGAGCTCCTGAGGCGTGAAGGTGGTGGGCTGATGGAGCTGCGACTCCGGGCCGTATATATACCGTTGGTGCGGCGCAGAGGATGTCTGGGCGCGCGATCCCCTGTGCCGGGAACTGAACTGGTAGGGGCAGGTAGCATCGTGCCAGCCGAGACGATACGATACGGCGGCGGGCGGCAGGCGGCACGGTGGCTGCGGTTGCAGAGGATCCGGTTTCCGGTGGGGTCGTTGGGGCCGGGGACAGTAGCAGGGCTGCGGAGCCTGGCGGGAGCGCCGGCGGTTGGGTTGGGCGCGGGCCGGCACCGCGGCCTGCCGGCGTCGACCCTGGTATGTTTATCACTATCAATGCACAAGGGCGTCCTGTTAGAATGTTCCATATTTTTTATCGGTCAAAAACTTGGACTAGTACAGACCTCATGCCATGTCCAATGACTTCCACCTCTGCTACCGAAATCGACCCAAACAGAAGTAGGATCGTCAAAACTGGAGAAATCGGGACAAAATTCTGTAAACTAAGCTGGGCAGCCCAGACAAACACCACGCCAGCTCGCAATCAGTAGTAAATCCCCGAGATCTCAGTGCGCGATTGATCGATTATACCAACCATCGCGCTGTGTGCCACTCCAACGGAGCAGCGCTCTAGTCCGATCTGCAAGAGGGGACGAGAGGCTCCGCGGATAAGAGGAACAGGGAGCGGAGATCACCTTCTCGTCGCAGGACCGGCAGAGCGCGGCCTCGTCGGCCGCGCAGAAGAGCACCGCCGGCATGTGGAACGAGGAGGCGGCCGCGCAACAGAGGCCACACAGGAGTTTGGGCGAGCAGAAGAGTCTCGCGAGGAGGAGAGATGTGGCAGCGACCAAGCGAGGAGGAGGACACGGCGGAAGCTATTATTTTGATTTGGCCATTTGGATGTGGTGGTGGTGGGGCGTCCGTCGAGGGGTTTGCCTTGGTGTGCTGGGCCCATGCTTCTCGACCCGTCGTACTTCTCATGTTTCCTGGGCGCGGTCTATGCACCAGCCAGCTGAGCCACCAGGAGGCGACAGGCGATTTGTTTCGCTACGCCTATGAACCGGGTGCACGATACTTCGAAGTCGAGCGGGCCCAAATGCTATTTGATGCTCCAGGGCCGGTTCAGCTACAGAGGATGCCGTCGTGACCGTCACCGACAGGTGGAGTAAGGAAAAGTGGGGCCCCGAGATCTGTTGCTTGCGCCAGGAGTGGATGGCTCGGTGGGAGTTAGTTAGGTTTTGGATATGGGGATTTAGGCGGAGGTGGGCCCGCGAGAGGCGTCCACCACAGAATAGAAAAGGAGCGGGATTTTGGGGTTGTGGCTCCGAATCATTTGCTTGGCTGCTCTGCCGCCAACGGCCGCAGTCTTCCCTGCCTGCCTTTTCTTTCTTTCCACCTGCCTTCCGGCCGCGGCCAGCATTGCCCCTCCGTGCACCGAGTGCATGGGCTGCCGTCGACTCAACGCCGGCGGCGTGACCCGTGTGCTTGGATGTGAGAGCAACTCACGCACGTCAGACTCACAGGGGCGAGGGCGAGGGCGAGCGCCGTGCCTGGGTTAACTACGAAGGGTGTGCTGTTGCAGTCCCATCTGACTTCACTGGTGTGTTTAGTTTCAAAGGCCTGTTTAGTTTCCGGTCACATCATCAAACTTTTAAAAATTCTCTCTCTAAACTTCTAAAAATTCTCTCTCCAAACTTCACTATTCAACTATCACATCAAATCTCTCTCCTTCATACATGGAGTACTTATCGTGGTAAATAAAAAAAACTAGTTACATAGTTTTGATGTACAAGATAAGACGAATCTTTTAAGCTTAATTAGGTCATGATAGGACAATGTTTACCACAAACAAACGAAAAGTGTTACAGTGTCCGATGTGACTTTTTCACTTCACTTTTTACCTTTTTCCAGGAACTAAACACCCCCAAAAAGAGGAAGAGAAAGTTTGATAAAAATGTCACGGACGCTGTAGCGCACTGTAGCATTTTTCGTTTGTCTGTGGTAAACATTGTCCTACCATGACTTGCATAGGCTCAAAAGATTCGTCTCATCGCGTACATCAAAAACCATACAATTAGTTTTTTTATTTACCTATATTTAGTGCTCCTTACATGAGTAGAGAGATTTGATGTGATAGGTAAATAGTGAAGTTTAGAGAGAGAATTTTGAAAAAATTGTGGAAACTAAACACAGCCCATCAAGTTTGATGGTCGATGTTGATGGTTACTGGGGCCGGCTTAATCCATACTGTACATCGGATAGAAGAATTTCACAGCAAACATATAAATGGCCTACTGTACACCTGATCCTACGCAAGGTCTGGGCCCTATACTCTGATTCTCTAACCTCGCTCTTTTGGGGACCATTTGAAAGCTGTGGAATTTCGTACAAAATTGCAACAAACGTACCGTACGCTTTGGATTCCTGCATCTTGGCCCAGCATGTTCGTTAGTGTACTAGTACATCGACAGCTCAAGCGTTCATTGCAAGACCGTGAGGCTAAGTACTGGTGTGATTTTTTGTTTATTTGTCTACCCATTAGACATGCTAAAATTTGAGCTACTTCTTTTCATTTCTCAAAACCAAATGGTCTATTGCACCATGCTAAACCCAGCTCAACAATTCGTTATTCATTTTTACTGAAAAATAACAAGAAACCAGCAGAGCCTGGTCTAATAGTGTCCCTGCGCACGAATTCAGCCCGAATTAAAACCAGTTCTTTTCTTTTTTCTGACCTGAAAAATGTCAAGTATAAGGTAGGCATCATGCAGGTCTACTATTACCCATTACCATTAGTGACTATACACAGCAAAAAGGGTGCTTATACAGTTATACTACGTAGTACGTACAATGCACATACACACTTCATGCAGGTCTACCCGTCTTAGTGCCATGGACGTCGGTTGGCTGGTGGCTGGTGCTGGTTTTTGCTGAAAGAAAAACACCGTTAGCTGGTTGGTGGCTGGTGTTGGTTTTTGCTGAGAAAAAAACTGTTGGCTGGTGGCTGATAATCCAAAGGAACAGGGTGATGGAAGAAAGCCTCGGTATGCGTAGATGGTCCATAAACTAGTTCCACCGAAGGTGCGCAAATAGGTTTGTCTTTTTTTGCCTGCGTGGTTGACGCCACGCCAAACTTATCAGAACGCCATCAGCATCAGTCGTATCACGAACTCACCTGAACCACACGAGCACGGCACGGCGAGGCGCGTTCTTGTGGCAAAGCTTGACGCCTTGTCCTGGTTCCCTTGCTCCGGAGGGCGACGGCCGGCAGGGCGCCGATGCTCCACCGGGTGGCTGCACAAGATCCGATCATCCGAACGTTTCGTTTCAACAACCACGAAAGCGACGGTGACCGCTGTTCTCAAACGACACCCAGCCATTCGGATACCGGATGGAAATGATGGATGAGCAGCAGTAAGGAAAGCCGTCGTGAGTGAATTCGTGATCGTGACTCGTGAGCTCTGTGGCGCAGCGTGGGGGAGCGGGAACCAATCCGTAGCGGGCTTCTGTTGGGCTGAGAGGGGCTTTGCGGAGTTGAGGAACTATGAATGGGCTTTGGCACATTTGTCTTGGGCCCTTGCAACAACCCTGCTGCTCGCTTTCCACTCCCCTTCCTCGTCTCGCCTCCACGGTTCAAGCGGGCGATCCAAAGGCTGCGGCGGCGGCGGCGGCGGCGGGCACCGAGCTTTGCGGCATGGCGATGCGGTTGGCGGCGTCGGCGTTCATGCGGCGCCTGGCGCCAGCGCGCCCTCCCACCCCCGTCCCGGCGGCGGCTTCTGCGGTGGAGGTGGAGGCGGTGACGTGCGGGCGCGGGGACAAGAAGACCAAGCGCGGGAAGCGGTTCAAGGGCTCCTTCGGCAACGCGCGGCCCAAGCGGGAGAAGAAGATCGAGCGCATCAAGGACCGCGTCGAGGTGCCCCGCTCCACACCCTGGCCCCTCCCTTTCAAGCTCATCTGAGAGGGGGACTCCCTCCCTCCCTTTCCCTCGGTTCGCGAGGGTACCTAGGGTTTACTGTAACAGTTACTGCTATTTCTCCGTTTCCAATTAGCTGCTCGCCTGCACGGGCGTGTGTTTTCCGTGCTTTTTTACTCGCTTGTTTCTCAAGTTACCTGTGTCAGATATGTACTGTCAAGCTGCTGTGATTCAACTTTGGCCAATGCAATTCTTATGGATGAAGTGAAATGCGTTTCTTTTCCACCATTCAGTTCGTGTATTCAGTTACCTGCATGCTGAAAATTGGAAAATGAATTGGTTGTTTATTTATTTATTCATTCAGATGTACATGTGCTGTCTATAGAAATGTAGAAGGATATCAGCCTATATTGGGGTTTTTCCACTCTTTGTTGTTTTTGTGTCAGTTAGTTCAGTCACATGACTGACACTCAACTGAAGTGACAAAAATCGCCGAGTAACTGGTCTGGTATGTCTAAGATAACAAATCCAAATTATATGTGTTATCTTGAATTACAAAGTGTTCAAGATACATGCTCGTATACAACATTTTCTTTTTACTGAAAGTGCAATTTTTTAATGTATGAACATCTTATCCTTTTTTGCTCTGCAATCGTGTGCCCTGCGTTATGGGGTAACTATTAAAGAAAAATGAGTTCTTCCTCCCCACGTCTACTCTCCCCTTTCCTTTTTTTTTTCTTTTCTTCTTCATGACAGAAATTCTCTGATTTCTATCATTACCTATCATGCTGTGTCACGGAATTAATCCAATCAAAGCTGGGACACAACACAAGGGTTTGCCCCTCAAGTTGCTTGGGACAAAAGGCTATGTTGTGGTTTTTGTTGTAAAGCTGGGACACAAGGGTTTGCTAAATATGCATACCTTCCACTGAAGCATCCATTCTCTGCCCCTCAAGTAGTTAAGCTGTTTCTGAATAATATAGTGGAACTGCATGTAGTGCTCAAGCATTGTGCCTGGACTGAATTGTTCAAGTTCCTTGACACTAATCTGCAACTCAGTACTGCTTACTATCCCAAGTTGATAGCCATACTGACTACTGAGCATGCCAATCAGTGAATTCTTGTGCTGCATGGGTGATGTGTCATGATTCACCCAAAAAACAGATGAAGTGTATGGTTTTAGCTGAGTGTGCGACACTTCATTTAACTCTGCACCTGGGTGTTCACCGTTTAAGGCATCATATGGTGTTGACCTGCCATAAGGGGCTGTTCCTGTTTTGTCTGAAACCTCGCACAAATCGACTGCTGAAATGCTACTCGAAGAAAGCAGTTTCCAGATTTGATGGAACAGCTGTTTGGGGATCAAAACAGGATAAAACCATATATTTTTTTTCCTCAAACACGCAGGAGAGCTGCGTATCAATATATTAAGAAGATTCAAGGGTTTAGAAACCCAGAACAGACATACAGGTTTAGGGAACCTGTACAGACCCCAAAGAGATAAAACCATACATGTTGGTAAGAACAGGTCTGATCGCCACTTCCAAATTTGAGAGAAGGTTTATCTTAAGCAAGTCTTGTGCTCAATCTTTGGCTGGTCTATCACGTGTCTCTGATGAATACTTGAATTGAAGTTCCACTGGTCTTTGTTGATGCCCCTGCTGGATTGTCTGGTAGTCCACTGAGGGTATGCCCAAATGGTTGATTGTCCGGAGGGGAATCACCAGACCAAGAGCTTGATGGTAACACAGGTTCGGGCTACGTCCTGTTTGGGGGATTGTACCGCACCTTCGTTCGGGTGTAGATTGTTGTGGTTTCTGTTGGTTCTCCTAGGGATATCCCCTGCCCCCCTTACTCCGAAGGATAGGATATGTTTACATGGTAAGGCCCCTTGTTGGTTACAATTGGGGAAATCTGGTCGGATTACAGTGCATGTGGGAAACCCCTAGTAGGACTCTATCTTCTGCCTTCCTTGTAGGTAACCCGGGGTTCTATCTCCGTTAGTCCCTGCTGTACTAGAACTGGAGCAAGTTATTGTTTTCCTGAAGAAGAAAGGAAATCCAATTACTGTGCAAATCCTGGTGAGATGGCAATCCGACATTGTGCTGAAGAAGGCTTTCCCAGTTTGCTTCCGCCTGGGGTCAAGAAGATGAGGGAGAACACACTCCTGGAAGGAAAATGTGGATTGCATCGAGACGGCAGTGGCACATTTCCAGAAGAAAACAGATTCCGTGGAGAGAAACAATTTGGAGGTGACTGGTTTAGGTACTCACGCATATTCATGAGATGTGTGAGTATGCCAGTGGACTGTGAGGTCCTATGTGTAAGGGGTGTAATCAGCCAATCAAACCGGATGGCTGTGTATTGTTCTAGTTGGGCCTCATCCTTTTGTTTCTTTAGTCATTTTCTCAGCCGAAAACCTCTACAGAGCAAACCGACCAGTGCTCCTGCAGGTCTAGCCGCCCCAACCCATTCATCAACTCCCCACTCCACCCCGACTGATAGACTGAGTCCCAGTTCTACCGATTGGTACTCGCTGCCTCGCAATTCCCCTTTATTGTCTCCCCCAAATTGCCAGATAGAAACCCTAGCCTTCTAGACAAGGCTACACAGGGTGCTTGTGGCGACCACCGAGCGCTGGCAAGTAGCGGCACCAGTCCTGCTGGCAGGTTGCGCGCACAGCGGGCCAGCCAGCAAGGGCGCAAGGTAGGTGAGCGGCAAGCAGAACCAAGTTGGGATCGGACAAGCCCTACCAAAATCCGGAAGCCAGGAGGTGAGAAACAGAACAATCATCCTGTCATGAACTTTCCGTATGTTTGGATTGAATATTTCCTTTTTTGGCTTGGGGATACTCAACTCCAAAATTCTGGATCCGCAACTTTGCACCTTGAACCTGCGTGGCTTCTTTCACGAGGTTGGCTAGCAAAGATTCATGGTTAAAAGCAGCAATGGCTTAGATTGCAATTTTGTTAATTTGCTAATAAAATATAAATTCCCAATCTGTTTATATATCACTACAAGATGGATTCACACAATTGAGATTTCTAAACCTTGAATGCTATGTGCAAACAAACTTCTGTTTGCAGTTGAAAATAATATCGATAGATTATATTCCATAAGATTGTCTAAGTTAAAACACAACCTATGATGTCCATACTTTGTTGTATTTGCATAGTAATAGACAACAACAACAACAACAACAACAACATAGCCTTTTGTCCCAAGCTAGTTGGGGTAGGCTAGAGGTGAAACCAAAAAGGTCAAAAAAAAAAACAGAAAAAGAGTTAGAGGAAAGCAGAAAAGAAAGCAAAGATCACGGCTCAGGCACATTAATTGCTAGTCTCCAAGCGCTCCTATCCATAGCTAAATCCTTAGAGATTCCAATGGTATCTCATGCAGTTAAATAATAGTTCAAAAATGGCGTACAGATTTCTGCACCAAGAGCACATTAATTTTCAGGAGAGGCACACAAACCTAACGTATCGACCATGTATACCCTAGTGCTTGAAGACACCACTTCATTTGTTGACCTCAGCACAAAATTGAGCTTACGTTTCTTCAGTGCCTGTAACAACATGTACAAAGATATGGTTCAGATATGTTGGAATAACAAATTGAATGGCATCTGATACCAGTCCAGAGTTGGAAATCCAAATTAAAATGCATGACAATCTTCATGCTGAAGAAATTCAAATTTCAAACACTGAAGGTTACACCTGTAACTCTTTTGAGTATTGCATTGTTTTGACTTTTTAGTATCCAACAAGATATGATACAAAATAGAGGTAAGAAACAAGTAGTAAAATGACAAATGTCTCATAAACTACAAGCTGATTAAAAGGGTAAGAAAAGTGTCATTAACATACTAAGGAAAAATTCTTGCAGTCCTGAGGATGTCTTGGCACAAGAATTAGTAGTAGCGTGGGATACATCTTGATTAACTCATCATGAACCCGGAGAATGACTGAAAAAATAAAGCAAAAAAAAAAACCGATGGCCTGTGACAAACTGAAAGCCCATTTCTTTATGTTGAGAACAAGTATAATAATGCATGAATGCAATGCCTCAAAGTTACTCCACATTGAGATTGAAAAATGCAGAAGGGATGAATAAATAACTGAGATACACTTTCACAAATGATACTCCATTTTTCCTGATCAGCATACTGACGGAAACACAGAAGAGTAGGAAGATTAAGGATATGACAGAAGATCAGCCATAAGAACCTACCATGAATGAAGTTATGGAGTAGGTAACTCAAACAAAGAAAATTTAGGGCCCGTTCGGCATGAATCCAGATTCTATCAGAAATGTTTCAGATTCAGATTCTCATTTAAAATGTTTCTCTGCTGAAACAGAATCACCTGTTTCGCTGCCAATGGTTTCAGTCCAGATTCTTTCGTTTGGCACACCACACAATGATTCTAGTTCATTTCAGGGAGAATCTGGACCTGAAACCAT
>OAMR01000459.1:528003-561591 GCA_900205405.1 Echinochloa crus-galli
GCGGCAAGCGGAACCAAGTTGGGATCGGACAAGCCCTACTGAAATCCGGAAGCCAGGAGGTGAGAAACAGATCAATCACCCTGTCATGAACTTTTCGTATGTTTGGATTGGATATTTCCTTTATTGGCTTGGGGATACTCAACTCCAAAATTCTGGATCCTCCACTTTGCACCTTGAAACCTGTGTAGCTTCTTTCACAACGAGGTTGGCTGGCAAAGATTCATGTTCAAAAGCAGCAAACTTGGCTTAGATTGCAATTTTGTTAATTTGCTAATAAAATATAAATTCCCAATCTGTTTCTTGAAATGTGATGTTCGCATTATATATCGCTACAAGATGGATTCACACAATTGAGATTTTTAAACCTTGAATGCTACGTGCAAACAAACTTCTGTATTTTGCAGTTGAAAATAATATCGATAGATCATATCCCATAAGATTGTCAAGTTAAAACACAACCTATGATGTCCATACTTGTTGTATTTGGATACTAATAGCCAACAGAAAAAATCTATATGTTTGCGGTAGGTGGTACATGCTACTTATAGGAATAAGAATTCCTTTTTAGGATTGTTAAACGGTGTTCTGGATGTTGGAATTTACCTTTTGTGCAGGCAGGATTTCTTTTGGTCATCTTTCATGATGCATTTGTATTAGTTAAGCAATATACTGCAGTACAAAGGATACATTATATATATTACTTACTTTGGATTAGCTCTTTACATGTTGATACTTTATAGAATTGTTCCCAACTCGGCTCATGATCAGTTCATTATTTCTTCATGTCTCGAAATCTGATCTTTTGTTTGCAGACTGGGAGATATGAAGCAATCAAACTGTCTTGGAACTGCTTATCAATCTTGTCAGAAGGTACCACTAAGTTCGTCTATGTATCAATCAAGAGTTCTTCCTTGATAAATACACTACCAGAAGGTTGCATAGCTGAAATATTCAGACATTTGGAAGACCCAGAAGATCGGCAATCATGCGCCTCTGTATGTTGGAAATGGGCCGAGATATTGGTCTCTCAGTGACCAGACTTTTGGGGGCCCTTCAGTGTTCATCAAGCTGTTCACCATTGCTTGCACCTGTCTGATGTTGATGATGTCAAGCTCGTGGAAGCTGTTGTTGGCATACACAGAAGGGATGTGGTGACTGATCATGATCTTTGGCAAGGGCTAACTCTGGATGAGCTCACTGATAGTGGTATTCGTTTCGTAACTAGCGCATGCTGTAACCTCAAGTCGATTTGTCTTGTGAACTGCTTATCTGTCACGAACGAAGCTGCATGGATCATTGCTTCAAACTGCCCCGGGTTAGAAGATCTCGTGATATTAGGGACTTCAATCAGTGATGATGGTCTTTCACAGGTTGCTAAGCAATGCAGAAGCTTAAAGTCCCTCCGTATCGAAGGGAGCTTTGACATCACTGAGGTGTCACTAAGAGCCCTTGTGCAGGATGCCAAGAGACTTGAATCTCTTACTCTGGGAAGGTGCCCTAAAATTGGAGGAGATGCCATCTTGTCCTTTCTAATGAACCAACCTTATCTAGACAAGCTTGAGCTCAAGGCCATGATGTTTGGAGAGTTGCATTGCAGTGGTGCAAGACAATCATCAGGCCTCCATAGGCATTTTTGCTTATTTCGGCAGCTCTCTGTCAGGGTTTACAGGATCTGCACTTGCTTCATTTTGGTAGAATTCACTTTCAAATGCCACAACATTTGGTGATTGATGACTGCATAGGAGTGACAGACCGTGGCCTGACGTGGCTGGTGGGTAATGCCATGAATCCCATAAAGCTTAAAACAATTAAACTTGCCAGGTTCCACTTTCGTACATCTACAGCTGTAATGGAAGTGATGTCCTTGTTCTACGAAACAATTGAATCAATAATTCTGGATTCATGTGATTATGGCATAATGACACCACTCCTCGGTGAAGCTGAGCTCCGGAAGTGTCCGGAGCTGAAGGTGATCAGAATGGAGCACTGTGGGAGAATTCTGCACCCCTTCTTGTCATGGGTCAAGATAGTGTGCTGTGGGCTTAAGGAGGTTACGCTTATTGGAGGTTATGCTGAGTGCTATTGCATCACAACCCACTTATGCAGCGTCCTGCATTGCAATAGGATCACAAAGATCGAATTGAGGTTCTGCAATGTTACAGACGCACATGTTTGGGATATAGCTACATCCTGCAGGGAAGCTCTGCAGGAACTCATCTTGGATGCATGCCCGGAGATCTTAGGCAACTTTGTGCCGACTCTCAGAGAGAGTTGCCCCAATCTGATTAGGCTGTGCTTGAATTTTGCTCGAATCAAGGATGCCCATATCAGGAATCTTATGCTTGAAGGATTTGAGCACCTGAGGAGTTAAGTCTAATGGGGTGAGTCTAATGGGGTGCCCCTTGATCACGGGCATCGTTCTGATTATCTTTGCCACAACACCCTTGCCTAAGCTTAGGAAAGTGAATTTGTCAGGCTGCCCCAATATTACTGAGGAGACTATTGATGAGTATGTGCTTCTCTGGGAGATCGAGATCTAAGGGAGCAGGACCTCCGGAAGAAAAAATAAACTTGGGTGCTTGCTGGCGTCGCCAGCTTTTTTCATATATCTTATCTGGTACCTGGTTCATGTGTGGGTCATCTCTTAAACTTCTATTTTTCTTGGGAAATTTTCTTGCCATGTTGAATTGAAGCATGGAACCGTATTTGACAATCTTTGGTCCTGTTGCTGCATGTTTAGTTTGAACTCCTGTGAGATTCGTGCTTCTCTTGTTTCCGGTTTGTATTTCTGTAGTTGTGCAGTGCAGGTTTTGTTTGTCATCACCAGATCAGATGAGATGTGTATAAGAGACAGATCTATCTCACAGTGGCCCCCGTGCATGTGTGCACGAGGCTGACACAGTGACACAACGTCCCAACCCAACAACGAACTACCAAACCGCAGCCATGGGGGCGTGGCAGAGGACGGGCGTAGGGTGACTGGGTGGGCACAGCGAAAAGGCGTCCGAGGCACAATGGAAAAGGGATCGCGGCGCCGGATGTCCCAAGCACATGTTGCTACCTGTGCAGCTAGCCGGCTGTGCCTGCGTCGGCGCCGCTCAGCTATAGGGGCAGGTCGCACAGGCCAGTCGCGCACACGCACATCCCGTTACCGGATCACACGATCATGCCTCCATTCACTGTAATCTACTGCGGGATGCTCCGGTACTTCGCCCCACCAGATGGCCACCAACCCTAATGACCCGTGGCCTGACGTGGCTGGTGGGTAATGCCATGAATCCCATAAAGCTTAAAACAATTAAACTTGCCAGGTTCAACTTTCTTACATCTACAGCTGTAATGGAAGTGATGTCCTTGTTCTACAAAACAATTGAATCAATAATTCTGGATTCGTGTGATTATGGCATAATGACACCACTCCTCGGTGAAGCTGAGCTCCGGAAGTGTCCGGAGCTGAAGGTGATCAGAATGGAGCACTGTGGGAGAATTCTGCACCCCTTCTTGTCATGGGTCAAGATAGTGTGCTGTGGGCTTAAGGAGGTTACGCTTATTGGAGGTTATGCTGAGTGCTATTGCATCACAACCCACTTATGCAGCGTCCTGCATTGCAATAGGATCACAAAGATTGAATTGAGGTTCTGCAATGTTACAGACGCACATGTTTGGGATATAGCTACATCCTGCCGGGAAGCTCTGCAGGAACTCATCTTGGATGCATGCCCGGAGATCTTAGGCAACTTTGTGCCGACTCTCAGAGAGAGTTGCCCCAATCTGATTAGGCTGTGCTTGAATTTTGCTCGAATCAAGGATGCCCATATCAGGAATCTTATGCTTGAAGGATTTGAGCACCTTGAGGAGTTCAGTCTAATGGGGTGCCCCTTGATCACCGGCATCGTTCTGATTATCTTTGCCACAACACCCTTGCCTAAGCTTAGGAAAGTGAATTTGTCAGGCTGCCCCAATATTACTGAGGAGACTATTGATGAATATGTGCTTCTCTGGGAGATCGAGATCTAAGGGAGCAGGACCTCCGGAAGAAAAAATAAACTTGGGTGCTTGCTGGCGTCGCCAGCTTTTTTCATATATCTTATCTGGTACCTGGTTCATGTGTGGGTCATCTCTTAAACTTCTATTTTTCTTGGGAAATTTTCTTGCCATGTTGAATTGAAGCATGGAACCGTATTTGACAATCTTTGGTCCTGTTGCTGCATGTTTAGTTTGAACTCCTGTGAGATTCGTGCTTCTCTTGTTTCCGGTTTGTATTTCTGTAGTTGTGCAGTGCAGGTTTTGTTTGTCATCACCAGATCAGATGCAAAGGTGGCTGTTGCCGGCGAAGGAAGCCAGATTTTGCGTCTGAATCTGTGTTGGCAAAGGTGCCCGACAACCTTGGGTTACTGTTCTGAGTTCTGGTACCCATCAATACCATCGATTTGTGCTTCTCTTGTTTCCGGTTTGTATTTCTGGAGTTGCGCAGTGCAGGTTTTGTTTGTCACAAGATGCAAAGGGCGATATATGTCAATCTGTGACCGCAAAGGTGCCGGCAGCCTGGGTTATTGTTCAAGTTCTGACTTCTGATCGGCAATATCACCTACCAATACCGTTGGTTTGAGCGTCCTGTCGAAATGGAAACGTCCATGGCAGACACGGAGTGCTCCTGTTTGATATTTTGTGCAGGTAGCGAGTGAGGTCAGACAATACAGGCCTCAGCTACCAGGTAAATGTGCAGGCAGAGTTTGGAAGGGGGTTTAACACCTTCCCGCCGCGGCTCGAGCTGACGGCCGCGCCCTCGCGGTATGATGCGGGGCGCCGCGCCGTGCGGATGGGCTCCGGCCCCCGTGCATGTGTGCACGAGGCTGACACAGTGACACAACGTCCCAACCCAACAACGAACTACCAAACCGCAGCCATGGGGGCGTGGCAGAGGACGGGCGTAGGGTGACTGGGTGGGCACAGCGAAAAGGCGTCCGAGGCACAATGGAAAAGGGATCGCGGCGCCGGATGTCCCAAGCACATGTTGCTACCTGTGCAGCTAGCCGGCTGTGCCTGCGTCGGCGCCGCTCAGCTATAGGGGCAGGTCGCACAGGCCAGTCGCGCACACGCACATCCCGTTACCGGATCACACGATCATGCCTCCATTCACTGTAATCTACTGCGGGATGCTCCGGTACTTCGCCCCACCAGATGGCCACCAACCCTAATGACCAATGCTCAATCATGGTGGCAAAGGGAACAACTTTGGGCTGTCCAAATCGTCTTTCTGGGCCTCACACAACATACGAGTGCAAGAAGCAGAGAAGAGGAAGCGGAAACAAACAAAAGGGAAAAACAAACAAACAAAAGGGCTGGCTGATGGACAACTCTTAAAGCCCATGGGTCACAGCCCGTACGCACGTGCAGCCCAACTTGGCCTGTTTATGCCTCTGGTCTAGACGTTGCGCGTTACAGACTTACAGGCTTACAGCACCAATATGGTGTTGTTTTGTTTTGTTGGCCTGGGTTCAGTCCAGTCACACTCCTCCCTCTTAACGCACTGATAGGAATTCTTCTCAAAATTCCTCCACGAAAAAGCTATTCCTTCGTCTTTCTTTCGGACAGCGCTTCCCTCACCACAAATGGCGCCTTACCCTTGAATCCATATCTCTCTACCTGGTAGCCATCAGGTAATAGATCGCATGTCGATGAACAGCGCCTGATCATGACGAGTGAGCTACCACAAACACCGCCTGGCTTTCGTACGAGCAGTGCTACCTGCTACTTCCTCCTCATCTTTGTTCGTACTGTAGCTACCAAAGCAAAGAAAAGCTCCATGCCCATATGCCCATCAGAAATTTGGTGTCAATCCCTGAAATTTCTCCATCAT
Source organism: Echinochloa crus-galli (assembly GCA_900205405.1). Taxonomy (NCBI): domain Eukaryota; kingdom Viridiplantae; phylum Streptophyta; class Magnoliopsida; order Poales; family Poaceae; genus Echinochloa; species Echinochloa crus-galli. The sequence continues at coordinate 533,864 of OAMR01000459.1, forward strand.
ATTGACGCCACAGCCCACCAGTCTCGGCGAGTCACACATGCACCGATCCTAGGTTCCCGGTCAGAGCGTTGGCCATGGAGGTTTCAGATCTCGCAGGTACAGCCAGCCAGCTGCCGTACAAGCGTCACAGTGATCTTTGTCGTTCACCATGATACTGTATCATCCTCTCTTTCTGGAGGCTTAACGTGTCCAGGAGAGACGAGACGGTGGACGAGTCAACCACCGATCGATGGTCTCCGTCGATCCGGCTGTGCGGAGCGGAGCCCGCGTTGACTGTTGCTGTTCATCCCCGGGCTCTTGTCCTCGTCGAAGAAACCATCCGCGCCTGTCCGGGAGGGTCACGACGCCCGTCTACCCCCAAACAAAAACAAGCTGTTCCCCACGCCACGCAGCAGTTACGGTGTCCGTCATTTACTCATTTACAAGATTACCCCATCGCCAATTCACCGCGTGCAAATATAAGCTGTACGTACTGCCTCTCTGGCGGCATGTATGGTGTACGTACGTACTGTATACGGTACAGTTCAGTGAACAGGCCGGTCAGATCAGGGACCGGCCGGATGGATATTCGCTGCAGTGCTCCGACGGCGAGCGGCATGGACAGCAGGGCCCACCGCCAGTGACACGTAGAGGCACCTCGCGATAGGAGGTGTAGCTAGCTAGCTAGGCAGCTAGATGCCGGCGGCGGCGTAGCGCAGCCTCACACGCAACTCCGGGAGCCGCGGCCAGCTGCTGATTTGCTGAACGCCCCGATCACTGTAGCGGCTACATGCTCCCGGAGCAAATGGCCAGGCCCGGCGCGGCATGGGGCGCGGCCAATCGGGGAGGAAAAAGGTGGGTGGAGCGGGCGGAAGGGACCGAGCAGGCAGCGGGGCCGGCCCCGGCCGGCCAGCGGAGGCCAAATCCGGGCACTGTTGACGCCGACAGGTGACTGGATCGAGATGCGTGTACGTGTACGTGCGCACCGGTGGCCCTTGTCGATTCCGCCCCGCCCCGGCGCCCGCCCGGCGTCGATCCAGACCACCAGGGGCCATGCCGATGCCGCCGGTCGATCGATCGAGGCGCTGTAGCCGCGTTGCTGGCCGATTCCTCGCCTCTCGTCCGCCGCGCGCGCCAGCGCCAGCCCTTCCCTCCCATGCCGCGCGTGGTATCAGTGGCACCGCACCAGCGTGCCCGATGGCGATCGGCGTTGCTGTTGCGCGGGGGAGGGAGGGTCCATGGACACGAACAGTTCCATACCACCACCGTGCGGGCATTAATGCCGGGTAGGTTCTTGTTCGCCCCGATCGGTTCTATTTGCTTCGCCCGATCGGAGACGAAGGCAAGACACCAAGCAGCGATGGATTCTTTGGATAAGTTTGGATCGTCGGCGGGGCGGTCACGTACAGCTCCTGTTCAGGCATAATTCGTCTTCATTACAATTAAGGACACGCTCGAACTTTCACCGTTGGCTATATTTAGAACATACAATCCGGGCATTAAAGGAGGTGTTCCGGCCTGAATGGCAACAGGAAAATCCAGACACGCCGCACACCGCGCATGAACAGGAAAACTCAGAGTGCTGGTACCGAGTAGCACATCCGATACGATCCGATCGACGTTGCAGCCGAATGGAATTTTCTATGCGTTCGGTCCATCGCAAGAAAGGCGACGTGCTTTGTCGTCAGTCAACGATAGGTAACTTATCAAGACACCAAATTCCGAGACCTGATGATGATAAGATATTAACCGGGAAGGCATCAACCAACAAGAGACATCATCAGCCGTAGTTTAGGCGGGTTAGTGGACGCAAAAGGGCCAGCCGGGCGTGTGTGTGTGTGTGTGTGTCAAACTTTTCCACCGAGCGATCACACGGCCCAAGCGGAGCTCGCCAGCGGCGCCGGGAAAAGGAGGACACACCTGGGTGACATGTGCAGGGAGGCCGATAGCGTCGCTGGCTCCCGCCTCCGAATCCAGCCACGCCATCTGCTCCCTACCGTACCCCTGGCCTGTCAGCTTCCCCTCTCCGGCACAGGTGTCGAGGCTAACCAAAACATTTTGCGCGCGTCAGCATGCGTCCAAGATGGGGTTGGGGTACTGTGCGTACGTGGTTGTAGGCGCCACAGCGTACGGTGAGCAGCGTACCACGTATGTACTGTGCATAAAACGGTGATATATACGCGATGGTTGGTGCGTGATTCAATTAGAGAGAGAGCCGAGTCAAAAATGTACGCGGGTGATTATGGCTCTGTGAAGAAAGCTGGCAAGTTCGGTGACCCTGTTTTGCACGTATGTATCCGCACAGCGATTAACTCCGTCCCGAGCAGCGACCAAGCCAAAAAAAGACTTTGGTTTGTTTGGCCTTGGCCGGAGAAACAGCAGCGAGCGCCCGCCGGATGCAGCGAGCCCGGGGTAACCTGATGCCGGCGCGGCGCCTCTGCGGTCGCGTGATCGAGCACACCACGTACGCGGACAGCATCACACGGCCGGGCCGGTGCCATTCCCGCCGCCGCCGGGCCCGGCCAAATCAAGCGCCACGGCACCACCGCGCCGGCGGCGCGCGGCCACACCTGTCTCTTATACACATCTAGAATCGGGTCTCCTCCCAAGTTCTCCTCGCGCCGCTGCCAAGGTGCCTGGCACGCGCCGCCGTAACAACCTCTCTCCGCCACGCCACCCACCCGCTCGCGCCGCGGGTGAGTGGGCGCCGATAAATACGTGGCCGGCGCCGGCTTCCAAGGTCTCTCCTCCTACCCCCCGCGCGCGCTGGCGCTGGCTCTGGGCTCTGGCTGGGAGAGAGAGAAGCAGGGAGATCGAGCCGGAGAGGCCGGGATAGTGATCGAGAGCGAATTCTCTGCCCCTGCCCGGCCCGCGACAGCGACGCGGGGCACAGCGGGGCTCGCGACCTACAAGGACGCGCGGGGGTGAGGGAGAGGGACAGGCCGCGCGCGCACGCCACCGCGCTCCATTGGCCGCGCCGTTGCCATCACGCCCGATTAAACTAGCCGATCGCCCAGCTCGCCTGCTTCGTTCTCGCCTGTGATCCAGCTCTCCTCCTCTTCGTCTCCCAGCAGGGAAGGCAGCTAGCTGCTTCAGCCGTGCTCTAGCCGAGAGGGAGTGAGGCCGTGATCATCCAAGAGAGCGAGAGAGGGCCAGCCCCAACCCTTGGTGATGGAGGGCGAGGATGACGGGCCGGAGTGGATGATGGAGGTGGGCGGCGGCGGGGGCAAGGGCAAGGGCGGCGGCGGGCTGGACAAGAACAAGAAGCGCTTCAGCGAGGAGCAGATCAAGTCGCTCGAGTCCATGTTCGCGACGCAGACCAAGCTGGAGCCCCGCCAGAAGCTGCAGCTGGCCCGGGAGCTCAACCTGCAGCCGCGCCAGGTCGCCATCTGGTTCCAGAACAAGCGCGCGCGCTGGAAGTCCAAGCAGCTCGAGCGCGAGTACTCGGCGCTCCGCGACGATTACGACAACCTCCTCTGCAGCTACGAGTCGCTCAAGAAGGAGAAGCACGCGCTCCTCAAGCAGGTTGGTAGTCTTTATAATTTGGATATATACTACATACATCTCCTCTCTCGCGCGCGCCGTCGCCGGCCGAGTGACCACCGTACCGCGCGCGCGCTAAATATATATAAGCTGTTGTTGTTCATCTCGATCCATCGTCCCATGCAATCCATTGCTCATAGCAGTAACGATCAACCGGTTCACGCTTGCAGCTGGAGAAGCTAGCCGAGATGATGCAGGAGGAGCCGCGGGGGAAGTACGGCGGCAATGCCGGCGCCGGCGCCGGGGAAGACGTGCGCTCGGGCGTCGGCGGCATGAAGGAAGAGTTCGCGGACGCCGGGGCGGGGCTCTACTCGTCCGAGGGTGCAGACGGCGGCAAGTTCGCGCACTTCACGGAGGACGACGCCGGGGGGCTCTTCCGGCCGTCGCCGCAGCAGCCGGCCGCCGGGTTCACGTCGTCGGGGCCGCCGGAGCACCTGCCCTTCCAGTTCCACTCGAGCTGCTGGCCGTCGTCGACGGAGCAGACCTGCAGCAGCTCGCAATGGTGGGAATTCGAGTCCCTCAGTGAGTGATCGATCGAGCACCTAGCTACTTGATCGTCAGATCATGCAACGATCACAAGCGGATCACTCGGATCGGAGCACGTAAGGTCGAAGAACACGACGAGTTCGTAGAGATGATGATCGATCAATCACCCCACAGCGACGGTGTACATAGCTTCGTCAGTAGATAAAAAAGGTCCAGTTCTGTCCAGTCTGTTTCTTCTCCTCGTCACCATCATGCAAACGAATTTTTCTCTCCCCTCGTCTTCTTCCCTGTTGTCGCTACCACCGGACCATGTAATCCAGGAACATGTAGAGAAAGATCAAAGCAACCTATAGAGAAGGTCACATGCGAGCTAGTTGATTCGCCATGCATGTTCAATTGCTGCTTTCTTTCTTTAATCATTCCGTTGTTTCTTTCTCCCAAAGATAGCTGACGAACAGCTAGTAGAGTAGAGTAGAGTAGAGAGAGCATGGACATGAAAGTACAGGCTGCGAAAAAGATGCCGACGTGGATCGAGATTCTTAATCGAGCAGGAGAGGGGAAGGGAATCGAACAGCAAGGCTCAGTACAGTACGGGAGGGTACAGGGTGGCACAGATCACACAGGTAACATGCATGCAGCAGTTCTTTTATGCCGGATGATAAGGCGCGTTGTTTAGGTCAAGCCGAAATGGATATTGTAATGTTATCAATTAGATACGAGATCTCTAGTGTAGTTTAGTGAGTTCAGTCTGGATCGCACTCCGGCCAGTTAACGACACTGCAAAACGAAGGTACTACTGGAAGGAACGATCAGAATGTAAGATAAATCGAGTTTGAATGGGCTTACTATCTAGTTGTTCTTCAAAAACTTAACAGATCATATTCATTTTAGGATGTTACAGCTGCAGGCGTAGAGTATATGTAAAAATAATTTTAGCTTTCGCCGCGGAAATGATACAGATGGGTTTGTCAAAAGAAATGCTCCGATAATACGTACGGAGTATAAAAAAATTGAGTCGCTCCAAGTTAACTTCTCGGTCTTAATTTATGTAATTTTTCGCTGAGTGGAATTCAGATCAGTTACCTATCTATTCCGAAGAAATGATCAACGGGGACATGCGCTCATCCTCGTACAACAATCTTCATGTGGGCTTGCGTGATTATACTTGAATAAGCTTATATGAAATTCGAGGTCGTCACGTCGAGGGAGTGCAATGATGTTAAGTAAATCATGCATGCTGCTAGCTGATGCATGACTCTACCAGATTCATGTTGGATCATCATCAAACTATTTTTAGTACTGAAATCGCCACGACGCCATAGCAACAAATGAAGTCAAGACATGATGCTGGGGAGACCAAGACCTTAATTTGATCCTTGGCTTATCCTAGGTCTAGTTTCTACGAAGACTTATCCTAGGTAGAAGTGACTAGAGTTCCACTCCGCCCTAGCTACCTGACAGCAACCAACACAAACGTGGTAAAAAAAAGAGATGCCTAAAAAACATGGTAAAAGTACACATTTTGTTTGTTACTACGGAGTAGTCCGCATTCACTGATTGTACCTTGTACGAGGCCCAATTCTGACGCCTCCAACAAGATAACGCCCTTGAGAAATGCATTTACCCAATTACCCTTACCCACAGTAATTAGTATAAGACCAAATCACCCACTGTTTGTTCGGATACATACGCAACCCGTCGGATTCAAGATGTTTTATTCGGCGAGGTCATTTTCTCTCGCCCTCAGCTGGCTGCCGCGCGGGCCCCACGGCATATAATGACATGTCACTGTACCACACACTGACGATATAGAATCCTAGATACTATAAGGCGAGCTCCATTTGTGATAGCACTGCCCAGGGCCTAGAAGAATTTCAGTCGGGGGTCTAAAAGAAATTTCAGCTAGGGTCTATAAAAAATGAAAAAAATAGTTTTGGTGAGTGTGAGGCGATCGCCCCATGGCTCCAGAATATCACAGGTGCTTGTCGTGTTATCGTGAAGGTGGTTAGCGTTGCTTCCATCTAACCGATATGGGTTCCACTCAACGTGACAACTCATGACCCACGTATTATAAGCAACGCGTCCCTGTCAAAGCCAAAGACCCGATGGGGGAAGCGGAAGGCCACGCCAGGCCGCAGAAATAATTTAATCCAAATTAGTGGTATCAAATTCCTAATCCGGCGACAAATGGAACCACTTGTACAGGCTGTTGATGGAGTGAAAGATTTCTGGCGTCAGCAGATGTACACGTGGCCGGCTTATCACTTACTCAGTGCCATGGTATTATACCTTGGTACAGCTACTATGCATAGAAGACGCATTATTGTTCAGATGATGCTCAATACGTTCCCATCAAAGCCTTAACCACGCAATTAGTTTGACTCTCCCATGAGGAGTCAATTGGCAATAGGTGTCGACGCTAAACAGGTTACTGAGCACACAAGAAAGGGGGCACATGGTATAACAATGTGGAAACTGTGTACAGCAATTCAGATGATGTTTGCAATCCAGGTAGTATCACGCAAGCAATTTAGCAAGGCATCAAACAGTTGCTACAAATTTCCCCATTCAAAAGTGGAAACAGTTATCATCGACTTGATTACTGACTTGATTAGTGATGCATCGTAAATTATTAACTTACTAATTTTGGCATATGGCGCTACAATCTTATTGGCCAGGAAGCGTTCATCATTAGTTAGAAGCTCCAGCACCTTGGAGTTCGGAACAATCAAGTCCGAGTAGTAGAATGATCTTCAGAAGTTAAAAAACAGAGAAGATGATTTCAGCTATCCATATTCGGATGTACTATGAATATCTTTCAAAACAATATGAAGGGCTAGGTCATACGGTTGCTCACGAGTCATTCATACGTCTTAAAGATCATCTGCATCTTTGATAAGTTTATATATAGATTATATATATTCGGTGTAGATGTCAACATCAAGCTTACTTCATCAGCCAAGCAGAGTGACTATTAATAAATTTTGAGTGTTGGATCAGTCTCGTACTCACAATATCATATCCTTTTTCCCTCCCAAGTTTCTTAAGTCATTTAATGGCAGCTTACCATCATATCAGCTAGATTAAATTTTTATTTTGGTGATACGTTGAAGAGTGACAGAGATGATAAGTTATGAACAGAAGATACCTGTGCATCCTAAATGCCAAATAACTAATCATGATACAGTATGCAAGGCACCTTGATAAAAAATAAATCTTCAAAAGGGAAATCAACCACCTATTTGAAGCATAGTGCCAACCATTTTTCAATTATATTATTCAGAAGAGAGAAAAAATTCAAACAATCAACAAAAGGAAATTGACCCTATGTAGTATAGGGCACAGACTACACCATGGAATGGAATGAGTCTAGGGGCAGCCGCCTACTGGATTAGCATGTGAATGGAGTACAAAGCAGTACCCATAGGTCCATGAAGAGTTGATAAATCGAATATATTATTTATCAATCACATTATATCGCTACCCTAAGAAAGTATGCAGCACAACCCAACCCTAATAGTCGGTGATTAAAAACCTAAAGAAAACCAAATGGGGTAAAAACATAGCTACCACCATGCATTGTCCTACTTCACATTTTCTTGAGCAAGCGGAGCACCTAATGAACTAGCCATGACAATGCAGCATCAGGTAATTGATTTCAGTTATTGGTTAAGTTGAATATATTGTGCCACACATGTTATGATAATATGTACAGATTCACTGATCAATCATATGAAGGATGAGTGCATAGAAAGACATGCATGTTTCTGGTTAACAAAGCCATTCCCAAACTAAACAGAGAAAACAAACTTCCCCTTGCCCTCTGCAGTTGTATCCTTCTCTCAGTGCTCAGCTTTCACTTTGACATCTCCGTTAGGCAAAGTGCTCTGGGACTGGGCCAACCGTTTTGCCTCCTGCATGAAAATGGGGAATTACAAAGTTAACGCGGATACAAATGATGGCTTATTCTTACCGCCAAAACAATGATCCTAACAAGGAGCAGGATTTTGTGAAACCTACATATTTCTCACAGAAACCAATCGTTTTTCACCTTCTTTTACATTACCAATTGCTAAATTAAAAAAATGCAAATATAACAATCAGTTCCTGCTGTTTCATGAAAACAACTTGATACCACCTGCTCCAGCTGAGTTATAAGTTTATGAACATTTCAGGATAAAGAAAAAGATGTACCTGAACAGGAACTGTGCAATACTAGCCAGAACTAGCACAGGCAACTCCTTACGGATAAGATGCAAATGAAATCAAGTCCACGATACACTGATACTAGATGATCTAATCTTAAAGGTGTACAGTTCCAATGTAATTATGTCATTTAGTTCTCTTGATTCTTGAATCTCTAATAACAGCGCCGTTCTAAAAGGCGGCAACGTCTATTTGCCATGCCTAGGCACTAGGAACCTGCCGCCTATCCAGCCTAAGCAAATAACTAGCCCTGAATAAGCACAAGGCATCGCTTAGCCTAAAGCAATTCAATGATATCAAACGTTCAAACTCATAGGGAACAAGACTGAATGTGAAAATTTACAAATAGAGCTAAAAAACATACACAGCAAATTTTGGTGTCAGTTAAATTAAACCCTAAATACCAACAGTACAGTAGCTTATAAATAGGCAGCTTCTAGTTAAAGATGTATATATGGTTCATATTGTCCCCAAATTAAACTAGAAATGCCATTTGTTAACAATGGTCTAAAATCTTATTAGGCTCATAATGGCTTGGCTGCCATATGAATATCAGATAAGGTCAATCATGTTTTCACTTACAGCAGCAGAAGTAGCACGTATCTCCCTGTATTGCTCTACATCCTCAGGGAAAGCTTGTTCAAGCTCCTCAAGAAGATGCTTCCTTAGGCTCTGAAACAAACCAACTTACAATGAAGCAAATTCATTTTTTTAATAAGATGCAGTATTAATTGAATTGATCAAAGATAATGCAGTATCCACATAGAACAGCACCTATTTAATTACCAAAAATGATAATTTTTATGATCAATTGTTTGTAACACTGATAACCATAAGGTTAGAAGTGTTAAACAAACCAGGACTCTGTGGCCATATATCCCTTGCACGGATGATATACTAAGTATTGCAGTATTGCATAAGAATTTCCATCTAAGTGTACATCCGTACCAACTTCCAAATAGGCACTCGAAAATCTTAATCATCAACTTATAGAACAAGATAGCATGGTTCTAGCTATCAGCATGGGCAGTACTGCAGAAAACTTTGTTTCATGTTTCACCGAAATTTAATTGGAGAAGATTATAGGATGTTGTGAAAAAGACTGGGCAAAACTGTAAAAAATGATAAAAGTTTTTAACAACTGACAGGGTTTCTTCTTCTTTTCAAGGGAAGGCAGATAATAGATCATAAACTTAACAAATTTCAGCAGGGCAAAATAGGTGCCTGCAGCTCTAATGTCAATCTACAAATAGGATAAAGAAGTTCATGCATTGCTTAAAACTAAGACAGGTACACATATCTGTATTCCCTTCAATTCACACCTGTATCCTCTTATATAAAAAGCACCAGAAACAGGGGAAAACACACTGACAATTCTAGTGGTGTAACCGTGGTATGGAATGGTCTAATCTTCCTTGTCGTAAAATCAAGTTCTAACTTGTGACAAAACAACGCCAAAGGCACAGAATTGTCATCTTTTGAGAAAACCAGAGAGCTGAGATAAGCCAATGTGTTTGTATAATTCCTAGTACACAACTGTCGCATGCTAATTTGTATCTATCTCTGCAACTAGGCCTGCAAATGGTGTGGGTTCAAATGGGTTTAATGGGTTGGATTTTGATGTGGAGTGTATTGGAGTGGGTTGAAATGGGTTATATTAGGTAATGAGGTGGGGTGGAGTAGGTTCTATGTAAATATGGTTTGAGTTGCATTGGGTTGGGTTGAAACGGATTCTTTGTGTAGACCTGGACCCTGGAATTAAAACCTCGCGTTCACACTATAAAATTTCATCGAAATTGACCGAAATTTGTTGGAGATGACTCAGTATGCCTGGCAGCTCCTGTGTGCAAAGCAGTGTGGCTAGATCTACATGTGGGCCCATGTCAAGAGCCGGACCCTAAAATTAAAACCTCGCGTTCACACTATAAAATTTCATCGAAATTGACCGAAATTTATTTGAGATGACTCAGTATGCCTGGCAGCTCCTCTGTACAAAGTATTGTGGCTAGATCTACACATAAGCCCCATGTCAAATGTTTGGGTTAAAAAAATGGGTACTTATTGGGTTGTAACCATAGTTTGGCTAATAGTTATTACATTATGAGTTCAAAAGTTTGGGTTGGATTGGTGTGTGGTGGTGGTGGTTTGGGGTGGAGTGGATTCATATAATTTTTTTCATGAGAATGGGTTGGTGTGGGTATAGTTTGGTTTTCAAACCACTTGCAGGGTTATCTGCAACTAGGGACGCAAGTAGGCACCCAACGGTGTCTCTTGGGTCAGCTACTTAATTTGTGGCATGCCATTTTAGTTTTAGTTCATTTCTTTCCCCCCTAAATTAATTAGACCCAATGACCCAAAACAAGTGGAGCACGGTTGAAGGGATACAATGCATCCATACCTTGAAAGCGTCAGTCTTCCCCTTGGTGATCTGGTTCTTGGCGATACAGCTGTTGAGCACGTCCCTTGTAAACTCGTCGGGGTTCTTCCCATCGTCGATCAAACTAACAGAATACAAACCAGTGACAACCACAACATAAGTCGAGAGCAAAATCGGGTCGGAAGGTGAGTGAAGATATGAAATCAAGGAACCCACTTGACGACCTCCATGGGCACCTGGATGTTGCACCCCTCCGCGAGCTTCTGCATCGTGTCGAGCTCCGCCACGAGCGCATTCCTGAGCCACGAAGCACACAACAGTCAACAGCAACGCAAACCCTAAGAATTCCACCCCACACGGAAGCGCGCGCCCAAAGCCACGGGAGGAGGGGGGACCGGATAGGTTGTCCTCGGGCCAACTCACAGGCGCTGGAGCAGGGGGAGCTGGGAGGCGGAGTTGAAGGAGGAGACGGTGAGGTTGAGCTGGTGGAGCAGCCCCGACACGTCCCTCCCCCTAGCTAGCGAGCGCCCCTGCCCATTTTCCCAACCAACCAGCCACCCACGCCACGCGCACGCAACGCAAACGAACGGAGCGCGCAGAGACGCGACGCCACGCGGGCCAATTTCTTAACGTTATCCCGCACCAATCGGGTCTCCTCCCAAGTTCTCCTCGCGCCGCTGCCAAGGTGCCTGGCACGCGCCGCCGTAACAACCTCTCTCCGCCACGCCACCCACCCGCTCGCGCCGCGCGGACTCTCGGCCTCTCGGGAGGGAGAGGCGGACGGGAGGAGACGAGGCGGCCGTCGAAAGTTCTTTCTGGCCGAGAAGACGGGCCGAGCAGCATATGGCAACGAGTTACCTCATGGACTCATGGGCTTGCTCCTTCCAAGGTCTTCCAGCCCGGCCTTGCAAAGACTGGGTCCAGCCCATCTCGGCCCCTGCGTTAGACTTTTAGGCTCATTTAGGCCAACCTCCAAAAAGGCCCACTACAGTCATCTACATTTTTTTTCACTCCCTCACTCACGTTACGTACACACCTTAGATATCATCTTTTCCTAAAAAAACCTTAGATATCATCTTTATTTTTTATTTCTAAAAATACGACAGCAAGAGAGAGGGGTGAAATAAAAAACGGAGAAAATATTACGATCACCACGGAACTTTTGCTACCCCAGACATGAGGAGGTAATGAACAGTGTGGACCAGAGAGAGAGTTAGTGCTGGATGGCTGATCTGAGCAACAAACCCAGGTGAAGCCCATGCACCGCAACCGGCCGGCATGTGCCCGTGCCCGTCCCCTTCGTGCTATCAACAAGCAAGCGCTAGACCGATAACGAGAGCCCATACATGATTCCACCGTGCGCGGCCTAATCAGAAAGAACGTCCATCACTCCCCATCCCTCGGCCTGATGGCCGCATCGGTCCGTTTGAAACTGGTCGTCGTCAGCAATCAGGTCACTGGTCACGTACCCATTTCGTACAGTCGTACAGGCTGTACCACAGGGAGTGGGCCGGGGCCGCGCGTCGCGTCGCGCCATCATCGGCAACCGGCCCAAACTAGGCGTGTCCATCCGACGCCGACTCGCAACCCTCTCTATTGCCGCTGCTGTGCGCTCCTGTCCATCGACGGTACAGCGTGATGGGGTGCATGCGCTGGCCGTACGCGCGCGTGCCGACGAAACAGTACACACCTCCTCGTAGCTAAGCTAGCGTGGTCCGGTCGCCGTGGCATGGGCAGCTCGAGGCCGGCCGGCCATGGGAGGCCCATGCCAAAAAGCATTCGTGCGCACACTGCACGGATCCAGCTGCGGTGGTGTGTTGCACGGCCCGCATGCCACCTAACGGCGACAAGCACGGCCGATTCGCGAGGATAGCTAGCTCCAAGGAGGAGATAGACGATAGATGAATCCGAAGAAAATAACGCCTCAAGGCGACGACGACGATGATTTATCTACCCCGGGATGGATAATCGCACGACGTGGCATGCCGTCTCGTCGTCTGGCCAGGACGGCAGCGGGGATCGTCGTCGTCGGGCTCGATCGCACTGGCCGCGCCACCATTTTTCTACGCGGCCCAATCGGCTCCCTAAGGCAGCAAAGGTCGCGCGTGGTGCCATGATTTTACCCGGCCCATCCATCGTGCCGCGCGGGTCACGTTGTCGATCGCCACCACCGGCATCCGGCACCGCCCTCGGATCCCCGCGCGATATCGCGGAATCTTCTTATTACAGCGGCCGCGTCGCCGTCGGCCTGGGCCACTTGGGCCACGTCCGCTTCCGCCGTGACCTCCTCCTCCCCCGGCCAGCCCGATCCGCCAGAGATGCTTGGCCCTCACTCGTGGACGTCGCGCCGCTGCGTTAGTAGAAGTGAACGCACGACGACGGGAGGAGCCGATCGGTCACGGCGCGTGAACGAGAACGAGAGATCGGAGCGCTTGCCGGCGCGTGAGAGAGGACAAGGGGCGAGAGGTGAACGTCAGGGAGGCGACGTCAGGCGCGACCGCGGTTACTGGACTCGATTTATGCTGCTGATCCGACAGATTACTAGTCGTCGTCACGTTATATTGCACAACGCACTTCCGTTCCGCGTCTTGTTACGTCCTCACATTGTCACGTGAGAGCGGGCCTACATGTCCCCGCTCCAAATGGATCGCAGATTCCCCATTTCACAAGTGGTAAAAAAGAGAAAGTAAAACGATTGGCGCGGAGGGGACGACGTCGCTGCTGAAGATAAGTTCGGGATCCGCTTCGATGGAGAAATTACCGCAAGAGTCTAAGCTACAGCGGAAAAGGCCTCTCCGGCGTCGCCGTTCCGTTGGGTTCGCCGAATCGCCGGCCGTGTCGCGACGCGCACGCACGGCGGCGAGCTTGTCATGGCCATGTCGACGGCCATCAAGTTGTTGATGATGGTCGGGGGCGGGGCCAGCGATTAGGAGTAGTTAAATAAGCTGTGCGGCACTGTCACGAGCTCAACGGACGTGACGCGAGCACTGGCCACCTGTCCAGTGTGTTGTCAGCGTCCTCGCTGAGGCTGGACCACTCAGCTGTCCCCCGCGCGACGCCGGGCTGACGTCGGGCTAAACTCTGGTTCTCGTCCGATTTCCATTTGTCCCGCTGGTTTTTATTCCCTACTATCCCCCAACCTCTATTCTTAGCATAGAAGCCTACATACGTTTTGTATAGTGGCTTTCTTAAATTTATCCTGTTCATTCTCACGGTTGATCCTCGATTTTTTGTTAGACTTGACCACCATCATTAGCAAATACTCTCTCCGTTTCAAAATGTTGGTCGTTTGGTTTTTTTAACCACAAGTTTGACCGTTCGTCTTATTCAACAAAATTTGTGAAAATATAGTTAAATTTTATATCAGTAAAGCAAGCCACCATAAAAAATATGATAATTTATATAAAATTTTGAATAAGACGAGCGAGTCAAACTTGTATTGAAAAAGTCAAACGACCTGCATTTTGAAACGGAGGGGGTAATATAAGTAGCGTCTCAATTTCTTGTGTGTCATTGTGTTGATAGAAAAAATGCATGACGTTCCCAAGCTGTATGTAGGTTGTATGGGCAAAATAATCATTTGTTCCGCTGGTTTTTATTTCCTATTCTTGGCATATATCTCACCATATTATTAACATAGAACATATGTTGGCTTGTATTATGTCTTTCTAATTTTATCTTCTTCATCCTCATAGTTGATCCTCTCTTGTTTGTTAGGCTTGACCACATTATTAAGTAAGCAATATAAATAGCACGCCAATTTTTTGTATACCATCCTATCTATATATAAGGGAAAAAAGAAACCACATCCCGTTCACAAGCCTCATATATAATGGTTGTACGGGCAGAATAGTCATTTAGAAGGATAGCGAAGTTTTGAATAGTTTTATTTTTGCTCGTTGAACCGACTTTATGTGTCTTTACAAGAACACTACTATTTTTTTTCAAATAGCTAAATAGTAAAAGTGGGAAATTTTGAGCATTTATATGGCACTCCATTTAATAGCACTATTCTTTTTAGCCTTCCGATATGAGATGTTAAGCTCAAAGTTGATCAAGCTTTGTCCTGAAAAAAAATCCAGTGTTACTGGAGACTCCAACACCTGGATATTTCAATTCATACCAGCAACATTTTTAGTTAAAAAAAGAAAGCCATCATAACTCCAACATAAACTAGCTATAGCATTAATACAAACTGACTATGTATTACTAAAGTATAAATAAAAACATACGAATTTTTCTTACCTCATATGCGCACCATCATTAAGCGTGAATCTTGACACACATCTGGGGCATAAAAAATATCAACCGTTTAGAGCCCAAGAGACACTCGAGAGTGTTTTCAGCTTCCCTTAAAAAATTGAGGCCATTCAAAATTTTATCATGCTTTGATGATCCTGAACCTGAAACTTGTTGCTGACATAAGAGTGCCCAATTGCATAAGAGTAGAGCATAACCACTCACAGCTTATTGGTGCAATAATGGATACCGATCCATAGCTTAGAGCCTTATTTCATTTGTTTATGAGAGTAGTAGTAGTCTAGTGGAGTAGACAAGTTTTCCAACAATATAAGCAATCAGTTAAGCTGGTGTGATTTGGTCCTCCTCAAAAATACAAGAATAGAAAGAGCACATCTATGCCACAGAATCTTGAGTTGGTCACTACCTCTATATACTAAAATAGATCTGTTCTCATCCATATGAAGTCTTGAAAGTTTTCTTCAACCATCTACTCATGGCCGTTGCTTATACCTGATTAAATAATCCTTCAACATGTTGTTTTTAAAGAAATGGTCACCAAAAGTTGACCTATGGCAGTCGATTTGAAACTAGTTTATTAAGTCATTGTCAAACTAGTTTAACAAGTTTTGGATCCAGACATTATCTAGTCATCCAAACAAAATCAATGAAAGAACAAAGCAGCCTCTGGCGTCTACAAGAGCTGACAGAGGTGTCCTAATGGATGAAATTCTCTGTATCCCACAATTCAAACTGAAATACCACATCTAAGCATGGGCAACTAACATCTTGAATCGATACCGTCACTGATCCATAACTTTATCTAAAATTTCGTATTATGGGGTTACAACATATATTTTGAACGTGTTAAATTATAATATCATAAAAAAACTCAGTGAACATCAAATTGCATTACTTATTTTGACCAATATAAAATTTAATAACTTATAGTCACTGACAATCATAATTTCAACGATTAAATCGCCAACGATCTAAGACCACTAATAATATTTGTAAGCCTTCAAGTTCTTGGTATCATAGTTGAATACACCGTTCAAAGACACGCAGTGCATATAGTGGGTTCAGGTCTTCGGAGGATAAAAAATCTACGTCTTGCGTTCTCTTCTCTATTAATGTTTGATGGAGTACAAGGATTTGGGAGTTTGCCCTAAGCAAGACCACTTGCTTGGCGACATCGGGATGAATTGTATTGAACCTGACAATCTTTCAGGCCTTTGTATGACGTAGAATTGCTTTGCTCCCTTTGGTTGATGTAGAAATGATTGTCCCTTCGGTTACTATATATACGTACGGGGACAAAATAAGCTCCATGATTGTTTCATTAGCAGAACAAATAAGGTTAACTAATCTGCCTGCTCGAATTATAAAATGACGCTTCCTACTCATCGAAAGAATAGTTGCAACTTGCAGGGAACGGATAAAATTAAAACGGAATACAATACAAGTCTACAGGTAAGAAGGTATGGTCTATATGGAAGCATTGACAGCATTGACCTGGTAAGAAGGGGGAAGCAACACGGTGTGACTTTGTCGTGATGGTAATAGTTACTAATTCATCGGTTCCGGAAAGAAATTCCTAGGTCTGACCTTAATTGGTTGAACCTGGCAGTGACCTTGCTGAAGGCATTGTTTGGATTAAGATGAATTACTCCCTTGTGAAAACATTTGATCTGGTCTTAATTGGTCACTGCAATGTCGGCACGTGCGCGGGCCGTTTCCTCGTTGAAGGCGTTGCATCGGGAGCCTACTTCATAGTCCAAGAGCTGCTTTGGTTTGTGAAGCGGAAGAAGGTGAAGTCGCTTGTGGTAGTTTGTTGCGACATGATTTTTAGGTCATGGTGCTCTTTTTTTTTCTTTTTAATAGGTTGTGTGCATAGTTATATAGAGGCCGGGTTGGATCTTATATAATTGTATCATCTTGATGTACTCCCTCCGTCCCACAATAACAGGCCGTTTTGAAAAATATCAGACAGATTAGTAGTCATGACAAATGACCATGTTACCCTTCATTGAAGTTACAAAAGTAGCATTAACTAACTATTTGATTGGCTCTATGTGTTTCCCTATGCACTTTTAAAAGCTAAATGGACATTCTTTGTGGAACAAAATTTGAATGTTAAATGGCCTGTTATTGTGGGACAGAGGGAGTAATTGTCTAAGATCAATAAAGCTTCTTTTTTTTTAGGCTAAAGACTAAAAAAAGAAACAACAGGGTATCACCCCCGCCCCCCCGCGTCGCCCCCGCCGCAGGCGACACGGGGGCTCCTCACGCCGCCCCGCCGTCGGCCCCTCTCCTCCCCTGCTCCCTCCTCGCCGTCGCCCGAGCGGCCGGCCGGAAGTCCGGCGCCCGCAGGGAAGGCGACGGCGAGGCGTTCCATCCACCGGAGGGGGCAACCTGTGCGGGCGGCGCCTCCTTCTCCGGCGAAGGCAGGCCGCATCGCTGCTCTGGGGACCGGCGACCTGCAGCGATGGCAAGACTGCGGAGTGGGCCCGCGGTGGGCGGCGGCGGTGCGGCAGAGGCTGCGGTGGCGGCGTTTTGGCACCGGCGTCGAGACATCGACTTGGGGACCGAGCTCGGCGGCAGCTTGGTATGACAGTGACGTCCTCCGGCTGGGACGGCCGCAGCAGTGGTGTTGGCTGGGCCAGCTATGGCGAACGCGTGCAGCAGGACTCGACACTCTGGGCGAAAGCCCTTGGCGGCGGCGCCTTCTGGCGTCGCTTTCCCTGTTGAGGGCGCCATTCGGGAGCTAGAACCCTGCTGCACGAGTCTCTGGGTGAAAACCCGGTCCGCTTCTGGACGAGCGACGGCGGCGCCTGTGGGCGTCGTTACCTCCCTGGAGGCGTCGTCTCTAGGGACACGGTCGCCCGGCGGCACGGCCGGCCTACTACTGCGATTGTTCCGGTCGGTGGTGACAAATCTGTCGGAGGGCATGCGAGCATGGGGGTTGTCTACCTCACGTCAAGACGCCCGCTCTACGGATGGGGGCTGACTGTCTTCATTCGGATGTGGTTGGCTGCTTGCAGCGTTCAGCGGCGCCTAGGGTTGCTTGGCAACCCCCAGTGTGGTGCAGGACAGCGTTGAAAGGCGGCGCTTGCGGCAACGTCAACTGATGAGGACTTGGCCTGCAGCGGATCGCGGCGGGGTGTTCAGCACAGCTGAACTCTCCTGGTGCGAAACAACGTCGGAAGACGGCGCGGGTGACATCTTCGGTTTTCTGACCTGATGGCGGTGTTTTGTACGAGGGGGAAAGCAACGTGATGATTCGAACCACGACAGTGGTCTGGAGGTCTGAGACAGTTCCCGGGGGAGCGGGGCGCCTCTTCTTGCTTCCTCGACGGCAATCCTTGAGACGAGTCCAGAGCGTGGTGCCGTGTGGCGGGGTTGAGGCCCCCGCACACGAGAGCGAGGCGTGCTGAGTGGCGGGTTTGGAGGTCCCCGCGCACGCGAGAGACGGCGGAAGTGGCGAGGCCCCCGCCTGTTGAGTTGCTTCGGACTCGGTAGTTTCATGCCGTCGGGTGGTTGGTTGGGTGCAGCAGCACGGCGGCGGTCGGTCCTGCACAGCGGTGACCCTCTAGGTGTGGTGGTGTCTACCCCTCCGGCTCCTTTATCGGCGCCGGTTTGCTTCAGTGGTTCGATACTCGCAGGTGTGCGGGTGTAGGTGGAAGCTGCGGCTGTGTTTGTCCCTTTGTTGCTGGGAGTTGTGTGTGGCCGCGTTGATGTCCCAATCCAACCGGTCACGGTGTGTAGTCGAGCGGTAACCCGTGTTGATGTCCCAATCCAACCGGGCGAGTTTGTTGTTTGTTTCTTTTTCTTTTCTGTTTTCCTGCCTACGGCCTGCCTGGGCTGTAGTCTTGTATTTTTTTCTGCTATATCAATAGAAACGCACTCGTCGAGTGTTGTTCGTTCAAAAAAAAAATAAAGCTTCCTTTTTTTAAAAAAAATACAAGTCTACAGGTAAAAAGAATTGCCATTTTCTCGGGGGCTAGCAAGTTAGCAACGGCAACGATGGCGCGCTGTGGTGTGACCGGAAGAGCGAGTTCTAGACTTCTAGTAGCAGCACTTGATCTTGACGTACGTTTCACTATTGGAGTAGAGTAGACGACTGGAGGCGTCCAAGCCGTTGTGCAAGGTGCAAGCCCCCGGACAGCAGCCGCCGGTCGGATCCAACGGCCGATCTCGCTTTGCCCAGATCGCCTTCCAATTCTTTTCCGCGCAGCCGCCGCCGGGCAGCGCGCCGTTTTTTCAGTCTCCCAGCGACCAGGAGCGGAGGAGCCGGAACAGCTGCAACACCAGCACAACGGCTAACGACCTCGCGAACCCATTTTTCAGCACAGCTGGGAAGAGCAAAGACTTTGGCTTTGGCTTGGGCTAGTCAAAACTGTTGGACTTTTACCAGGTGTAGTGGTGTACGTACGGCTTTACTGCACCGGCGTGGTACATATAGTCATATATATATACACTTTGCATAGACAATCATCCGATCGATCGAGTAGTGTTTTTCAGGCAAAATCTATGATGAGCATGGCGTTTAAGTTTTACCTGAACTATTCAGTTTTGTGTGGCTGTGACGGGAGCGGGGACAGGGCGTTCGTCAGGTTACCATCGTCCTGTTATCGCCACAGGTTCGGTGACGCAAAATGCTAGGAAAAAGCTTGGCGGGGACGCTCGTTAGCTGTGACCCCACACCATGTTTTATCGTTTTTGCTTGTTCCTCGCTCGATGCAGCATGTACAGCAGCAGCATGTCATGTCAGGAATAGAAAAAACACAGTCTGCCGGGTTAGTGCCTGGGCCGATAGATCACAGCTGACAGCCCCAACGAGAGTCGCCATCCAGTCGTATGAACGCGAGCAGTAGTGTTGTCCTTGGCACCTGAACGCCTGATTACCTCAGAGACTCATCACCCTTACGCGATCGTGTGTGATCTCCAACACGAACTCGATCAGGCAACGCCCGGGCACATCTCGAGGGAGCTGAGAGATGCGCACATCTTTGATGGTGTCTGAGGCACGACATGACGTGCGTGCAGAGGAGAGGAAGTTCTGTGGAAGCGTTGGGAATGGTATGTTTGGCTGTCCGGTGGCTGGTACTGATTTATGCTGAGAGAAAATTACTGTTGGCTGACTGGTGCTGATTTATGTTAAAAGAAAAATACTGCTTGCTGGCTGGATGCCGATAAGTCAAGCGATCTTGCCACTCGGACGAGACAGCGACGAGGGAGTGCAAATACGATAGGTGCTCGCTTGACCAGGGGTTTTATACTAGATGCACTCGGCATTTTGTGTGGAGAGATTACTGGCATAATGACCTCTTTGATAGTTGACAGGGAGATTATTTTGGGCCATCATCATGGTCTTATGGATGGACACTGGACACCTGAAGCCCCCTTGGCAGCCACAGGTTGTTTAACCCACTTGGTTTATTATAGACTGAAAACTCTATACAAGTATATATACAACTATATATTTTTTGAAACGTATATATACAACTATACAGGACATGTTCGAGAGGTTTGCTAGATTATGCATCCTTCCCTGTCCTTCGGACGTCACGGCATGCACAGACGAAATTTGGACCGGAACACGTAGGACTTTCGTTTGCCCTCCAAAGTTCAGTTCTTTTTTATAGACAGTTGTCCTCTAAAGTTGGAGAAATCCTCTTGTTCGTATCCAATACTAACGGTGTAAAGCTTCCAGCAATTGTTTTCGAAGTTTCCTAATGACTACTCTTGCAGAACGCAGTAGTGTCGCAGGAGTAGAGTTTTTGACCACCGTGAAGCTTCAAGATTGACCATGGGTAGCGATCCAAAATTTTGCAGGAAGAAGAAGAGCCGAGAGCGGATAGTCGGCGAGCAACATGCCAACATCATAGCCCACATACTCCGTATAGACGCAGACCATGATCAGACGCTAGAGCAGCCTTAGCCTCCGTAGGTCGTATAGCGCCGCCCACCCGCCCGCCACACGGATCCAGCACGAGGCGGCGCATGCGTTGCCCCCACCGCCGCCCGCACCTGGCGGTCACACGACCGGTGTGCGCGCGCGCGCCCGCCCGATCCGCCTCGGCGGTTTCCTGGCGGTCTGCGCCGCCGCCTGCGCCGTCACCTGCCTCCTCCACTGGTGCTTCCCTGGAGGCCCCGCGTGGGGGCGGTGGTGGTGGACGCGGCGCGTCGGCGGCGGCGCCGTCGCGGCGGCCGTGCCGGGGCCGAGGGGCCTCCCGGTGATCGGGAGCATGTGGCTCATGACGGGGCTCGCGCACCGCAAGCTCGCGGCGGCGGCCCGGCGCCTCCGCGCGGGGCGGCTGATGGCGTTCTCCCTCGGCGAGACCCGGGTGGTGGTGGCCGCGCACCCGGACGTGGCCCGGGAGATCCTCAACAGCCCGGCGTTCGCGGACCGGCCCGTCAAGGAGTCCGCGTACGGGCTCCTGTTCCACCGCGCCATCGGGTTCGCGCCCCACGGCGTGTACTGGCGCGCGCTCCGCCGCGTCGCGTCCACGCACCTCTTCTCCCCGTGGCAGGTCGCGGCCTCCGGCGCGCAGCGCGCGGCGATCGCGCGCCAGATGGTCGGCGCCGTGTCCGCCGCCGCCGGGCGCGGCGACGTCGAGGTCCGCGCCGTGCTCCGGCGCGCGTCCCTGCACAACGTGATGTGGTCGGTGTTCGGGCGGCGGTACGACCTGGTGGAGCTGGACCCCGCCAGGGAGAGCCCCGAGACGCGGGAGCTGAGGACCCTCGTGGACGAAGGCTACGACCTGCTGGGCCAGCTCAACTGGTCCGACCACCTCCCCTGGCTCGCGCGCTTCGACCTGCAGGGCACCCGTGCCAGGTGCGGCCGCCTCGTCCCCCGCGTCAATCTTTTCGTCGGCGGCATCATCGACGAGCACCGCCGCCGCTCCGCCTCCGCCCCGCCCGCCGTCGGCGACTTCACCGACGTCCTGCTCTCCCTCAAAGGCGACGACAGGCTCGCCGACTCCGACATGATCGCCGTCCTCTGGGTGCGTGCACGCGTAACGGAACCCACCCCCGACCGTAAACTCCTCCGGCATCTTCGCGCGCGCGTTTCGTTTCGGTTCCTTCCTGACACGCGGGCGTTACGTTTTTTTTTTTGCAGGAAATGGTGTTCCGCGGGACGGACACCGTGGCCGTGCTGATGGAGTGGGTGCTGGCCCGGCTGGTGCTGCACCCGGACGTGCAGGCCCGCGTGCACGGCGAGCTGGACCGCGTGGTGGGGCGCGGCCGGGCCGTGGCCGAGTCCGACTCGGCGTCGCTGCCCTACCTGCACGCCGTGATCAAGGAGGTGCTCAGGCTGCACCCGCCGGGCCCGCTGCTGTCGTGGGCGCGCCTCGCCACGTCGGACGTGCGCGTGGACGGCCACCTCATCCCCGCCGGCACCACGGCCATGGTGAACATGTGGGCCATCACGCATGACCCCGACGTGTGGGCCGAGCCGACGGAGTTCAGGCCGGAGAGGTTCGTTGGGTCAAATGAGTTTTCTATAATGGGTTCGGATCTCAGGCTCGCGCCGTTCGGGGCCGGCCGGCGCAGCTGCCCGGGGAAGAGCCTGGCCACGGCCACCGTGGCGTTCTGGCTCGCCACGCTGCTGCACGAGTTCGAGCTGCTGCCGTCGCCGGACCCGGCACGGGCCGTCGACCTGTCGGAGGTGCTCAAGCTGTCGTGCGAGATGGCGGCGCCGCTGGCGGTGGCGGCGAGGCCCCGGAGAGCAGCGGGGTGATGACGTGTGACGGGCTGACGTACGGCTGTGACGACGACGGACCAGGGACCAGTCAGTCAGCCTGTGGGGATCTCTCGCTCTCAGCCTATGCTTACTGCTGGTACTGCACTGCTGCTAGTAGTGTGCATGTAAAAACACCTGCTGCCTTTGGGAGACGTCGGTACCAGTCAGCTGGCAAGTTGCTACTACTCGATCGACATGGGTATATGCTTTTCATGTTACTATCTCTTGGCGATAGACGCATCGGCCAGCTGCCGAATGCGATATTTTGGCTTGTACCGTTAGCTTCTCTCTGTTTATTTTGGCTTGTCCCGTTAGCTTCTTTCTATTTATTTTTTTCTCCCTCACTGTGTGTATGGGGCAAGATAGTAGTAAAATGTATATGCTGGTTTTGATGTTTATGGATTGTAGTTCACATACTAGTATTATCTAGTGTATGAGTTATTTTGTTCAATATACCTCCAATATTGATCATAATTTTGGACTATATTCCAAGCGACTTGTGTGAATTGTGTGAACATGTTTGTCCTCGTTATTGCCAGCAAAAAGCTTAGGAGAGGTTAGGGTATCTTGAGTCTCAAAGGACTCGAAGCGAGGACCATTTCCTTTTGTTCAATGTTCAATACTCAGTCACTCACAAAATAGTAGTAGTACTCCATGGTCAAATGGCATGATTGAAGGCTAGTCGTACTTCACTAGCCTAACAAAGCATGTTCAAAGCGTCAAGTTCCATTCTTGAATACAAAAGTACCATTGTTCCACGTTTGTGCTGCTTCGTTAACCTGTATTTTCTTTTTGAGTGGTTAAGTACATGGCCGAATTTTTAACTTACCCGACTATATTACTTAGGTCCATGTACTCTCAAATCGGAACCTAAACCTATTCATTCGTGTCACTTAGATTCATGTGGTATTAAATTACAAAACTAACATTAAGCTTGTTCAATTACAAAACTAACATTAAGTGTCTCCGAGAGAATGAGCGTCCGATCTCGAAATTGATGAAGTTATTATAGACATCTCGTTGTCAACGATCATATCGCTTACTGAAAGAATAACACTATTAAATTCTAGAATAAATCTAAAAAATAGAAACACATGCGCCAAGTCGAGAACTCGAATCCATATAAGCGGATTCAAACCTTATCAGCTACTTGTGCCCAGTTCGTGATCCACGGTATCACTCTTGGGTGGTGCAAGCTTCCAAATACGCGTGCCAATACTCGCTCTTTATTCAACAAAACCCTTGCACGACCGGTAAATGAGTCGTACAAAACTACAAAGGATGAGCCGAGCCGTGCACGTCGTACAGCGACTGTCCTGCGGAATGGGCGTGTTCCACACGGTTGAACAGTGATGATAATGCTGCAGAGCTGAACGGTGGTGTGCTACTTGACTGGAGACGTACTAGTCAGTCCAGTCGTCCAGCAACGCAAAATACAGCGCACCGGGTTTTTCCTTCCATTCCCGGATCTTGTGCCGCATACTTGGTGTTGCTCTGCCTTCCATTTTTGTGCGGCCGGGCGTCAGCTACTCAGCTTTGGCGCATAGCGTAGCTCCCCCTGCCGAGTGCCGACAAGGAGGGAGAACTCCCAGCCCCGGTCCACGGGCAAATTAAACCTGAAAACAACAGGGGGGGTGATCCTGCCCAGGCGCGTGGCTTTCTTATCCCAGGCCGGGGCGAAAAGTTGCCGAGCTGTGCGGTGATGTGAGCACTTCCAACTTGGAAGTTCCAAGCTCAAGTTGAGCGCTAGGCTACAACCCCTGGAATCGGATCGATCTCGCCCGGGGCCCCATGGCCTTGGGTGATTTGCACTTGCGCAGAGAGGTTGCTGTTCCATGGTAAACCTGAAGAGTGATGTTTTGGTGAGTAGTAGCTCAGTCAGAATATCCTCTCCCTGCCTGCTCCACTGTGCCAAAAATGCTTGCGTTCCGCTCAATTCAGTAAAAGAAAAGAAAATGCGAGTGTTCATTAGCCACCTTGTCTGCGTTTGTGACAAGGATCCGATATTTATTACAAGGGTGATGGCGTGGTGTTACGGATAGACGCGGGTCATGGCAATGACGTGGACGATATGATTCATCTGAAAGATTGCTGCAGCCAAGTGACCAAGTGGTGGTACTGGATACTGTGTGCTCGGAGGTTTTAGCTTGCGTGTCCTGCTTAGGAAGCCTTGTGCAACCGCGAGATGGAATCTATCAGTATGGGCTGACGCTGTTCTAGAGCAAACAGAATTTAGACTGGCCGTGATCTTTTACGTCTTGTCCAATCATTTTGCTGTTGCCGGCAGGTCTTCGCTGTCTGCGGCATGTGTCCGAGATTAAGACTGCAGGCAGGTGAGATCGACTGCAAGTTCAGAATTAGCAGGGAAAGCAAAATGCAGGGGAAATTATCAGATCATTATCCACAGTGACTCAGACGTACTAGGCCCCAAGAGCGCAACTCGATCATATCCTCATCAACAGATTTGACCGGCATTTATCGAAACAATTTCGTTTCTCGCATGTACTCCTGGGAAGAAAATCGTTCTGCGTTCTACAAGGAACTAAACAACGGAAGTTGGTCTGATCAAATATCGTAGAGAGAAATTGCGAAAACCTCATAGTGAAAACCTCAGAATTTGTTTAAGAATAACATCAGTACTGTTGACCAGGACAAACAAAGGTAGTGGTAAGTACTTCCATGTGGTAAAAACAAAGTGTTTGGACGCATGTGCTTCGACAAGAGAAAAGTTCTACTGCTGCAGAAAGCATTTGGGGGAGAAAATAGTCCCGAAATGATCAGACTGATGGAACACCAGTGCGGCAACTTGGAGAGATTATTGTACCTTGAACCCCCAGCATCCGCATCCGTGTCCCGGCCGGGTGTTCTTCCGTTCTGCTGCACCTGAGGTTCCTTTCTACCAAGCACACCTTGCTGGCTGTCATAATTTCGTTTCTCGCATGTACTCCTGGGAAGAAAATCGTTCTGCGTTCTACAAGGAACTAAACAAGGGAAGTTGGTCTGATCAAATATCGTAGAGAGAAATTGCGAAAACCTCATAGTGAAAACCTCAGAATTTGTTTAAGAATAACATCAGTACTGTTGACCAGGACAAACAAAGGTAGTGGTAAGTACTTCCATGTGGTAAAAACAAAGTGTTTGGACGCATGTGCTTCGACAAGAGAAAAGTTCTACTGCTGCAGAAAGCATTTGGGGGAGAAAATAGTCCCGAAATGATCAGACTGATGGAACACCAGTGCGGCAACTTGGAGAGATTATTGTACCTTGAACCCCCAGCATCCGCAACCGTGTCCCGGCCGGCTGTTCTTCCGTTCCGCTGCACCTGAGGTTCCTTCCTGCCAAGCACACCTGCTGGCTGTCATCTCAGAGCCGGTGAGGCTCATCCAGTGCACTTTCGGTCACTGATTTGTGCACTGCAAACCACCTCTTCCATAGCAAAGGACCTATCGTCGGCCAAGTACCAGTTGCAAGTTGCAACCATCTCATCACGATCTAAAGGACAATTGCACGATGATCTGCAGCGATCCAATTCATGCACAAGGGCTGAAGGGCTCAAGATCTTATCTGCCATCATCAGCATTTTGGATACGGGCAATGAGACCTGGAACACCGGTGCCTCGGCAGCAGCCAGGTACTCTGAATGTTCCGGAAAGTGAATCGAATTCGTACTGGCAGAAAACATTTGGATTGGAGGAGGCGTTTGATCGAGGAGTGCCTACCAGACTGATGGAACACCACCACGACATGCATAACAACGCATCCAATGATCCAAACCCACTCAAAGCTCGGCGCCTTTTCTCTGCGTCCCGTCCGAGGTTCTCGTCGAGCACATACACTTGTCCGTCGACTCCACCAAGCTGCCCAGTTGAAACCATCTCATTACAAAAGGATTGAGAATTGAGATATTTTAGTATCTGCCGCTGTCAGGAGTCAGGACAGGACATGGCTGCATTCCCAGTGTGTAAAGGTCTCATGTCCATGTCGCTCTTGAGCTGAGCACGCCGGAAGAAATGTTCTCTGGCCGGCACGGTGCTTGTGCAGGCAGCATATGCTCTCTTGTGCGTACCCGGGCAGTGGCATTATCAAGTTCTACTGCATTATTTGGATGACGCATTACCACTGCCGCTGCTTCTACTATTTTAGTGAAGATAAAGTGTGAGCATGTGTAGACTGTTAGGCTAGCTAGTGCTCGATCCACACGTGTGGTGAGCTGAGGTAACAGCGAGAGGCCAACTTCTCCATTGTTGCAGCCATGGCCAATGTACACCACAGAAGATAAAAACATATCTCTTACCACAGAGGTGTAAGTGACATGCGTGACTACCGCTGTGAAAAGGATTTCCTACCAACTCCATCTCAAGATAAGACCTAATTACTCTGCAAATGGATCAACGGTGACAGTGAAATGCAATGCTACTCCACTAGTAGCTAGCTCCATTAGCTGGTTTAGTTCTTCATGTTTTTTACAATTCAGATATACATCGTTGCATCGTCATGAATACCAAAATGGATATTGATGTGACTACTCATGGATCCTTTCTTACTTTCTTTTTAGCAAATGGATTAATCTTTACTACTTAAAATGTCCTGGGACGCGGGTGGAATGTAGACATATATACTAATAATACCCTCAAATTTTGCTCAGCTGAGGATCGGTCTCTCCTAAGAAAGCGACGCCGAATATCCAAAGAGGTGTTTGATTTGAGGAACCAGACATAGAACGACCAAGAGATCTCACCCCAAATCTTGATGCTTGACCATTTACCTGGACGAACGGAGCAAGATTTTCTACCACCTCCTTATGCCTCGGAGAAGAAACGTGAGATCATCCCACCGAGGTCTCCATGCGCAGACGACACTCGCTGCGCCTCTTCTTTGTCCTCAAGCTGCATTATCATACCGTATAGACACAGCCACCCTGCAAGTTGCAGCAAAGACCAACCGACCCGGCAAGTTGCCTACAGAAATCATCTGATCCACACCTATCGTCCTCCCGTCTGTGTTTAGTTCCACTAAAGACCCAAAAATTCTCCCTCCAAACTTCACTATCCACCTATCGCATCAAATCACATCAAATCTCTCTCTTCATACATGGAACACTAAACGTGGGTAAATAAAAAAACTAAGTACATAGTTTTGATGTACACG
>OAMR01000459.1:564681-595759 GCA_900205405.1 Echinochloa crus-galli
AATATAGCAAACGACGCATGCATGGAACACTAAACGTGGACAAATAAAGAAACTAATTGCATGGTTTTGATGTACATGACGAGATGAATCTTTTGAGCCTAGTTAGATCATGGTAGGACAATATTTATCACAAACAAACGAAAAGTGCTACAGTACGCTACAGTGTCCGATGTGACATTTTCACCAAACTTTATCTTTCACTTTTTGGAACTAAACACAGCCAATCATCTGATCTGACAGTCGCACGGAACAATTAGAGACCGGTTTCCTGATCTCCGTCAGAAGAGTCAGAGATGCAACGGCGCTGGGCAGTTGCAGTACGCTCACTGCTCGTACAGTCCCGCTGCAGGGCGTCCGGGCGTGGCGCACGGCGTCTTGGCCGTGTTTCTTTCCTCCCTGGAAGTAAATTTCCAAAGGGAATCTTGCATGTATGGAGTACTAAATGAAGTCTATTTGCAAAATTCATTTAGAAATGAGTGTAACTTTGCGCGACGAATCTAATGAGCCTGATTAATCCATGTTTTTGCTACAGTGATGCTACAGTAACTATTCTCTAATCGTGCGGTCAAAGACCTCATTAGATAGGTCTCGCGAAATAGTTCAATGTTGTGAAGTTAGTTTTGTGGACTGACTTTATTTAATACCCTTAATTATTGGTCAAAGGGTAATTATTGTCGGCTGGCTGTCTTGAGAGCTTTGCCCTCTCGTGTCGCCGTCGTCCTGCCCCACGAGTCCACGACGCCATCCCCTCCAATGGCTGTCCGTGCCTTGGGCTCGGGCGGCGCTGGCAGAAACCTGGCAGGTGTGCAGCGGTGAGGTGGTGGCGGCGGCTCGGTGGCTGGGGCACTCGGATCTCCGCGCTTTGGAAAGATCGGGGATCCTGTCGCGTCGCGTTCGCTTGCTCCGTGCGTGGGGCACTTGTGCAGCGCTGCGGCAACTTTCTTGGATGATTGGGACGGTACGGGGAGGGAGGCGATGAAATGCTGGAAGCAACCCATCCCACTGACAGAAATGAGGACACACACCACACACACTACACAAGCTCGTTTTGGACGCTGGAAGTTTCGATGCCGATTCACACGAAGGATGGACATGCTTCAAGTGAAATGTCTCCTATGCGTTCAAGGGAAAGAAATAAAACTTGCACGGTGGCAAAAAGAACCCCTTGGTTTAGATTGGGCAGTTCGATCTGTGGCCAGACTCGTATGATTCATCGAAATGGCGTGATCTTTTGCGAGCTGGTGGAAGAAGGATCCAAAGCTTTCCAAGCACGAATCCGACAACAGAGGCCACAACGCCCTAATAGCAACTTGTGGACGCCGGCCCCATTGTGCCAACTGCCGAGCCGTCCCGGGCAAGACGACACCAGAGTTTTGCTTCATCGTACGTACCTGCCGTCGATTGGATGTGTTGCTCGCCTTGTCATTCTGGGTAGAATCAACACCCGGCAATCTGGCATCCGAAAAGCAGATTGAACAAAAGCGTGAAAAGCCCTCTTGGCAGTACTGGTAGACTAGGAACAAAATGCATCTAGGCTCTTTTAGGTCTCTATATAGAACTGAAAAGATGATTGGTTCTGAACAGCTTCCCTACCCACAAATATTGTGGTCATTTTAATCGAATTTGGAATTTCAGCAAGGTTTCCAGCCATTTCCCCGAGCACGATCAAGCTGGTGGCAAAAACTTGGCAGGGTCTGGTGGAGGTAAAAACCATCATCAGCCTAAGACACGAGAAAGCAAGTTCTTACATTGAGAAACCATACAACAGCGCACATTTCTACTATTAACTTGAGCATGCATGCATTATGCATAAAATGGACGAAGGGCCATTCCAGGAAACTCTGTTTTTGCCTATAACAGGTTAAACAATGAATAGTTTGCAGTGCCTCAGTAACACCAAACAGTATTTCAGCTTTTTTTCTCTGCAAGGACACTCGTCCTCGCTCTAAGTTACAACATTCTCTATACCTAGAAGTGGGTTCTGTGCCGGGAACAAATAGCAGATAATATAATACTTTCAGCAGGCGGTTAAGGTACCTCAAAACCTTTTGTTGAGGCCTACAACTATTCCACCGCGAGAGAGCGGAGAACAGCACTTACCACCAGATCAGATTTTATCATGAAGGTTAACAACAAGGTCATGAGCATCGTCTAGCAGCCTCCAGACGTCTAGCTGCCCGGCCATGCTGTTGCACTCTCGCAGTATCTCGTCCATGCTGCTATACTTCTCAATTATTAGCTTCCTCCTCTGCAGGACACATGCAGCGATAGCGTAAAGCAACAGGTCGTCAGTTGGTGGAGCACGCAGCCTTATTCTTCCCCAGGTAGACCTCCCAATCCCAGCCCGTATGGCTGCCTGATCAGCCCACATAACTTCCCACAGACATAATGTCTGCTCAAAAGTGAGTTCTCTCCTGAAGAGAACCACCACCATTCTGTACACAAAGAAACAGTCCTCGGCCTGCAACTTCTGCAGATGCCTATACAGGTGTGAGTCTTTGCGCTTGATAATCTGAGAGACAATCTTCAACTGCCTTCTTATTCCAACCTCATCAAGCCTGAAGTTGTGCCTTGCTTTCCTCATGAAACCCACGAAGCACCAAAATGCTTCATCATCCTCTTCCATCACTGCTATGATAGGTGATAAGAGATCACTCATACCTTGGCAGTAGCCAATTTCTGGATCGTAGACTGCATATGCTTCAAGCAGTCCAACTAATCTGGCAGCATGATAAATCATATTGGGCTCTAAGTGATCATAATCTTTCAACCCAACAGATGCCGCAGACTGCATTGCTCTCTCTTTGGAAACTTCAGCCTGGTTACGGGAGAACAAAATCCATTCACTGTTTGAACGGATAGCATCCAACCTTATGATGCGCTGCCATGTGGCAAAGTCCTCTGAGGTTCTGCTAGACTTAAAAATATCCGCCTTGAACGAAGTGCTCCTGGTAAATTTAGGATCTGGATCACAATTCTCCTCACCAGACATAGACATCCTTCCAGGGTCATCCTCATCGGATGATTCAGAATCAGATGATTCTGACTCTGCTATGCATGGATATGCATAAGTTAGCTCATCTGTGTCTTCTTCCATACATTCTACAACAGCACAGTGCATGTTCTCTGGTTGCTCAGCCTCATTTTGTTCAGGTTTCAGCTCCTCGAGTAAAACAGCATGGGCATCTTCAAAACAAGGTGATTCAGACCCTTCAGCAGTACCCTCTAAACTAGAACACTCCTCATTATTAACTTCCGTTATTGCCTTCAACCCATTTCCCTTGCAGCCATTCAGAATTTGCTGGCACTGCCGCCTCAGCTTTTCATATTCTTTCCTGTACCAAAACCATGCCGATTAATAATTGCTAGAAGATCATATAAAAAGGAAAAAGAAACTAAAAAAAACAGGACACAAATGATGATGGGATATCCTAGTGCCATTCCTTTCAAAATTATAACAGCATATTTTTCGGAAATTACGAGATTAACAAGTCATGATGCTGAAGTGCTGCATGCCATTTGTTTTAGTCTTGCTTCATCGACATATGGTACATTGAGCCCAATGAGTATTTTTAAAGCAAACCAGACATTCATATAGATCCATAAAGCAGAAGCAAGTTAAAAGAAAAAGGCTTTAGATCCATGAATATCTTACCTTTTCTTGATTTTGACAGTGTTCCTTTCCTCTTCAGAGCTATTCAAATCATAGCTGCAGACAAGACCCAACAATGTCAGTTTCCAAGGATATGAAGTCACCAACATAAAATAAAAAGAACACAAATCTGAACAGGCTTGGCAAGGCAATGAGCTGAAAATAGTCATAGCGCACTATGCAGATATTTATACCATTAACGAAGCCAAAAATTGAGGCTATCTTGCAATCTCACGTTCTTACAAGATATACTAATTCAAGATAAGGCCACCAGAGCACACTAGTTATTCATTTTCAGACTATCAGCTACTACAAAAGGAAAGGAAAAGGTCCATTACACCCCATGAGCATTCACAATTTACTCACCGAACTACACAATCATCTGTTTTACAAGCCTGAACTCTCAAAACCATTTACCAAACCCCCTAGCCCGGAATCAATCATGGTTTTCAATAAGCTATTGGTGGCTGCTGATGTGCTATCATCTTAATAGTTTTATTGTTGATTAAACATTTTTACTGCTGATTGCAACCGTTGCAACAGTTCTTGCGTGTAAAAGACACACTCATGTCAGCATCCATTTTGGTTTCATGCTTCAGGTCTAGGGGTAGGAGGTAAAGTACATAGCTGCGAGAGTTCAGGATTTTAAAGAAGACAGTTTCATAGTTCAGGGTGAAAATTGAACAAACGAAAAAATTCAGGGGTGTAAATGTGCCATGATCCGATTGTACTAGTTTATTAAGCCATCTCCCTGATATAAAACTACAAAATGCCTAGCTTTTTGGATGAAAGATACCACTCCGTAAAGTTGTTTTTAAAACTAGTAAAGTACTGAATCTATGTTTCGAGAAAGAACAAAAGTTGCTACACAAACAAGCACTAAATTCAAATTCCAAGATTGATCTAACTAATAACCAGTAATGTGCTTTCAATGCACTTCACGCAGTACTATCTCAAATGCCGTGCATAGGTGTAATGTTAGACTTGCACAAAGAAACAGGTGGTAATAAATTTACTCAATGGAAAAAGAAAATCAAGTGACTCACACTCCTAGTAGGAAGGGCCAAACTTCTGCCCGCAGGCCTGGCTCAATACCCTGGTACAATAAAAGAGGGGCATTTTATATCAGTAATTTAGTTATCTTATAAGATATAAACATTTATCTTCAGAAATAGCAGAGATATGTATATGACTGTATCTCTTAACTGAACACAGTCAATAGACAGTTACCCACCCCCAATAAAAGAGCTATTATAGTTTTGTTCTAAGTCAAACCATGTTAAGTTTGACCAAGTTTATACAAAAAGTACCAATATTTATGATAACAAATGAGTATCATATAATTAGATTCACAAAAAAACATATTTGCATAGTATTACCTATCTGGTGTCATAAATGTTGATACTCTTCTCTAAATGTTGGCTAAACTTAAGATAATTTGATCAAGGACAAATCTAGGATTGCGTTCCTTTTGGGATGGAGGAAGTAAGGTACAATATATATTCGGACGATATGCATAGAAAATGAATAAGTACTGTACTTACTCCACTGCGAACTTTCTTGAGAAACTTCTTTCCACCATCACGGAGCTTCCCATTTGCTGAAAATAGATTTCCCCACTGTTCACGAGAAAGTGCCCTTTTTCTTTTCCTTCGAGACCATGGAGATTTAATACCACCTCTGTAACATATACAGCATATTTTCAGTAAATGGTACAACCAGACTTTCGCAGACCAACAAAAATAATCTCAGCATAATAACTGAGCAGCTAAACATACAGTAACATGTTGCCGTGCCATGATGCATTACTGAATCCGTTGATTTATCTAAAGTATTAGTCCCTTAATACTACCTTGAACAATATCTGAACAGATGAGACTAACTCAGTACTACATGTATAAAAAAGAGAATCAATAAAATGAGCTATTTTGTTATAAAATAGGCTTGGTATGTAAACAACTTCCCCCAGTTGCTTATTAAATAACTGGGGAGTGCTTGTGAATTGTGATGATCAGACTGTCCATGGAACAAACTAACTTAAAAACAGATTAGTCATACACAACCAAATAGAACATGCAAGTTTAGCGTTATGAACTAACCCTTGAGGCAATCACAAAATTTGAAACTAACCACTAGAAGCATTACAAGTTCATGGCAGTGGCAACTTATTGATGGCAAATTGGATTTCGCACACGCACAAAACTGTTGCCAAGCACAATCCGCGTACACCTCTACTCTAAGCTGCAACCTAAATCTTTACCAGATCAAAGCACACAGAACACCCTAATTTGAGTAGCTAAGCAGCCTTCAGACCACTAATCACATCACGGCAAACTGGGGCAGAGTCTACAGAGGCAGATCAGGAAGCATCCAAATGAACCTCGTGTAATATAATACGAACTGGAAATGGGACATTTTTACTCCTATAAGACGCCGCCTCTCGCCAATCCGGAGAGAGAAACCCACCGATCCGAGTGTGGCGAAGACGACGCCGGCGAGGACGAAGACGAGGCGGCCGCCGCAGTCGACACCACGGCCAACGCGCTCCCCGCCGCGGCCGCCGAGGCGGATGACGAGGACGACGCGGCGGCGACGAGGAGCGACCGGATGTGGATCCACGACGAGGACGGCGGGGAGGACGCGGCCCGATTTGGTTTCTCTTTAAGCTTTTAGCAGAGGGACACAAGAGAGAAAGAGTAGGGGGAGAGCATGTGACGCCAATAAGACCCGGGGGCGGGGCCGAGCCACAAGGAAGGAGAGAGAGTGGGGGTGGGTGCCGTGCGCGTTTAAACGGGCCCTGTTCGGGCCTGCCATGTGGGGGCTTTCTCGGGGCGTGGCGCTGTGGGGCCCACTCGTCAGGGATGGTGGGAGCAATAGATGATGATAGACCTACCCCTGGGCCCTTGCTTGGGGCCTTTTGTATTTGTATAGGACACTCAACGCTCTCATCCGTGCATTTAATACCTGCCTTCCTGAATTTGTAGAGGACTTTCGAGGTCAACTTTTGGTGGAGTTTATCCGGTTGGGTTCATTTGTTTATCTTTTCGTTTTTTGGCAATTTACTGCCTTTTTCCAGAAACGAATTTATTTGTCTTAAAGATTGTAACTGATGCTAGTATTGAATTTCAGCTCCACACAATTAATTCCTAGGAATTTCCTCGTGAAAAAGACAATAGGAGAATTTATGTGACCCCTATCCATCGATCAACCACGTCTTGACCCGTTATTTTTAAGAAGGCATATTTTGACCATTTCTCCCAGGTATATAAGTGTAGCACAAGACAAAGTGTGGGGTTACCAAAGGTATGGACGTAATCGAGACGGATTGACTTCCTAGCCGACACGTTTAGCTCGTGGAAAATCGCAACTTGGCAGCGCCTCATCAGTCCTGCTCCACCCACACAATCCGAAAATATTTTTGCTTTTGAAAAAAAAAAGGCTTCTACTTGCCGTGGACCGACGCTTTGAACTGGTCGTTCGGGTCTTCAGGCAACGCGGATACGGAGTACACTGAAACGACCAAAGAAACGTCCACAAAAGGCATGGATTTACAAATCTTGATAGAGAGTGCTGCAGAATTTCCACGGAATTCACCTACAGGCGATCCAAAGGTGACTTATTGGAATCGTCTCTTGCTACGTGCTCATAATGCGATTGATTTGCTTCAATTCAAGAGACTGGCGTGCAATGTTCGTTTAAAAAACGGGAATGCCCTGCATGGATTACCTTGAGCACAAAGCATGAACCAAAAGCACACAAGGCCCCACCTTTTTTTTGTTTAAAAGGGAGAAACACTAGATCTAGAAGTCTAGTGTCTTAATATGCCTATATTCATGCAAAAAAAAAAATCCCGGGGTTTACACATCCCAGAACAGAAGCTCTGAAACCATCTCTTGCCATGCAGCGCATTGTGTGATTGATTTGTTCCAATCCTTGTTTTGCAGCAGTTTGGTTCAGACTTTCGCTTGAGAGCCAGTCAGCTGATAATCTGGAATGTACTCCTTTGGATTCCCTTGAGCACCAAAGCAGGCACCAAAAGCACAGGACCCTCATTATAAAAAAAAAAATAAAGAAGCACAAGGCCGCATGATGAAAAGCAAATATGACATGGCTTTTTGGTGATCATAACGACTCCATTTTCTGCCCTGGTCGCTTCTTTCACCAACACCTTTATTTGATCACCCTTCTCTTTTTCGCCATCTTCGGAGAAATAAATAAAACGCAAGAAAAACTGCCAGAATCTCTGGCCATGTTAAAGCTGCTAATGTAATACCCTCCCAAATCCAAGCACCCACAGCCCACACGGACTCAGCGTCATTTGCTGCAGACGAAGCCGGCAAATCTGAGAGATCCCAACAGCAGCGGCGACACGCAATGAGCGACGTGTCTCCTCCCCTGACGACCGGGCCATGCGGCCCGCAGTTTTATATGAACAAGCAGAAGAATCCCTGGGCACAGCATGATGCATGCTACCGATTGCTGTTTCTTTTTCGTCTGAAGATGTAAAGAAATGCCGATCTTGACGATGCCTCGTTGCTGCTACTGAAATGGTTAGGTCTTAGGTCGAGTGCCCTACATTCCAGGCCATGTTCCTCTGGTCCATGCTCATGTGAGGCCTTGACAAGAGTCACATGAACCTGGGGCAGGTTAGGTGATCACTGATCAGGGCAGGTTCCTGCCTGCGGCTTTCAGACTTCCGGGGCAGAGGCCGGCTTGCTGCGGCAGTCAGATTGCGTTTGGTTGGGCCTCATGCGCATTCGTGCTCCCGAGTTCAGAGATTGCTCGTTCGCCGCGGCCGCGTCGGCAGATGGATGGATGGCAGCGACGCCGACGCACGAGGGTGGAGGACCATGGCTGCAGATGCAGAGGCCGAACTGGTCGGCGCGGCGCGGGCGGCCGGCCAGGGCGTGGCCGTGGCGGCACGAGCGCATCCGTGTCCGGTCGGCGCCCGCGCATTGAATCCTGGACGCGCGCAGCATCGGTTGGGCCGCCAGATGATGCGCGGACGGCGGATCCGTGGCTTTTCTCAGGAGAATGTGCGCGTTTGCATTGGCATGGCAGGTAGTACTCGACGGCGCGCGCTAAATTACGACGCGAAAATGGCATTTTGTTTTGGCTGATCGTGATGGGCGAGCGATTCTTATGGTTGGGCGAGCGATTCTGAGGGTTTATTAGCTGGGCAATGACACAGCGCATGAAACGGTCAAGTGCCTCAGACAAGACCAGGCAGCAAAACACAACTAACGCTTGGCTTATGTTTGAGGACTGTTGTGTTTGCTAGTGATGTCTGCTGTAGTGTTGTGTTTCTTGCGTTGCTGCCTGAGAAAAATCTGTGTTCGTGCAGCAATGCGAAGACGGCTGGGCTGCGCTGAAGTTCAAATCCTAGCAGAGCAACAAGTCTGTGTTCATTCCCAGAGAGAAATGAGAAATCTCTCTATCGATTTATTTATACAATCATTGAATTATTGTAGTCATGGGCTTTATCTCAAAAGAAATAAGTATGGGCCTGTCCAAAAGTCTCTGTGGGCTTGCGTGACGAACAAACACAACGGATCGGTCTTGGGTAGTACGCGTGTTCTAAGATCAGACCTCTTCACTCGACAGCGCAAGTGCGCAACAGCAGTGGCCATGCTAATACCGTGGTTCGGGCCGGGTTGACTAACGGCAGTCTTGGTTTGGGTTGAGCAAATACCATCGTCAGATATCTGTCAGTGTTAAAACTTAAACTGATCGGCGTCAGTGGGTGAAGTGCATGAGG
Organism: Echinochloa crus-galli; assembly: GCA_900205405.1. Lineage (NCBI taxonomy): Eukaryota > Viridiplantae > Streptophyta > Magnoliopsida > Poales > Poaceae > Echinochloa > Echinochloa crus-galli. The sequence goes on from OAMR01000459.1 coordinate 574,092, forward strand.
CCAGACAGTACAAGTAATGCATGGCTGACCGATATATAGAAAAAAATCTGCACATCGCGGATAACTTATGCTCGACCAATCACGAAGTCTCCTTCATTCTCATGTAACTGATGCTATCCTCGCTCGATAGCATTCGAGCTTTTGTTTTGTCACTCTCCTTCCTCTTAATCAAATGCGGGCTCAGCCACGTTCTCGAAGAAAAAAAGTTCAAATGCAACAAAATACGCCCGTTGCCTTCATATGGAACCATGGATGGAGAGATATATGACAGCAGAAACTAAATACTACTAACAGTTACAGGTTCCTACTCCTGGCTGACAGCTGAATAGCCTGTGCAAATATTTTTAGCGCAATGCTCCTAAAAGAGGTTCTTCATTACTCAATCGAAAACTGTAGTGTATGCAACACATATTCTCTGAATAATTAATGATACAGGGGGTACTCCACCACAAGGGCTGGTTGCACCTTTTTTTTTCTTTGCAAAAAAAGTGCAGGCAGGGGAACTGCAATGATGCCGGAATATATCACTAGGAAGGCAGATCATCGAAAACCATAACGGGAATCTGGTACATGCCAGTAACAGCATAAACATGGAAGAAAATGCAGCCAGATTGCCGAACAAATATTCATCAACCGAGAAACTTGAACACGGTTACAAGCACTAAACCGGCACTTGCTGAGCAATGTTTCAGAAACTGTTATTTACTAAGCTAGAACCAAGGAGTAATCCGAAACACATTACTCTGAACAATATGCTACATAAAGGGCTCAGGTTTCCCTTACATGAAATCCACGGAGGACGAATGCAACTATGCACTATGCAGGCCTCAGGATATTTTATTTTAAGATAAAAGGCTTCAAGCTACAGTTACCATGTGCTCACTTGTCCTGCAACATGGACACTGCTGGCTTGTTTGTGAACCAAGTGAATTCTCCGTCTTGAAGCACAGCCATCTCAACAGGAAGCAGATCAGATGAAGTTTTCTTGTCTGACAGCGCTTTCTGCACTGCACCAGCTTTCCCAGCTCCAGTGACCACCATCGCAATATATGCAGATGAGTTGATTACCGGAAACGTAAATGTGATCCTCTCCGGTGGTGGCTTTGGAGAATCCTTGATGTAGGTGACCCACCTCTCTTTCTCATTAACAAGAGGGTGACCAGGGAAGAGAGAGGCAATATGGCCATCAGGTCCCATTCCAAGAAGCTGGAGATCAAACCTGGGAAACCCAGTTGCTGCTGACATGGCAATTACACCGTTCTTAACAAGCTGCTTCAAGCAAGCTTCATAGTCATCCGCTGCTCCCTCAGCTGATAAGGCATCATTTATAGCATAAACTTGCCCAGGGGGAATCGGCACCTACAAAGTTCAAACACAGCACACAGTTAATGTTACATACAAATTATATAAAACCTGAAAACTGCCGAGAATGGAATGACTACAGATAAGAACACATCTTTCACATAACTCCCATAAATTTTATTATTCCATGGATCCATCCAAGCCTCCACAAACATCGAATCATAGACAAGATCATATTGACCTCAAGATATATTTGAGCATGCACAAATTTAAGCGGATTGAAAAGCCTATCGTTGATTAAGATTCAAACCAGAAACCTTATTCTTCTGTTATTAATGACTCACCTACTGTTCAGAATACACAATGAAGTTTCTTGAACTCACTATCTTTGAGAATGCAAATCTGAACCTATTTTTGAAAAAAGGCAGAGTAAAGCATTACACTGTACTATATGTAAAAGAAAAACTCATTACATAAACGAGGAGTAATTTACGAGACGAATCTATTAAGCCTAATTACACCATGATTAGACAATGTAATGCTACAGTAAACGTATGGTAATTATGTATTAATTATAGTAAAATTAGACTTGTTAGGTTCGTCTCGCGAAATAGACATGACTTATGTAATTAATTTTATAATTAGTTTATATTTAATACGTGTAATTATCACTTATTTAAAGTGCTAAACTTTAGCACCCGAATCCGAACACCACCTCAATAATGAATGATACAAGGGTAGTTAGTACTCCACCACAAGGGCTGGTTGCACTTTTTTTTTCTTTGCAAAAAAGTGCAGGTAGGGGAACTGCAATTATGCAGGAATATATCACTGGGAAGTGGGAACGCAGATCGTCGAAAACCACAACTAGAATCTGGTACATGCCAGTAATAGCATAAGCCTGGAAGAAAATGCAGCCAGATTGCCCAACAAATATTCATTAACCGAGAAACTTGAACACGGTTACATGCACTAAACCAACACTTGCTGAGCAATGTTTCACAAACTGTTATTTACTAAGCTAGAACCAACAGAGTATCCGAAACACATTACTCTGAGCAATATGCTACATAAAGGGCTCAGGTTTCCCTTACATGAAATCCACGGAGGACGAATGCAACTATGCACTATGCAGGCCTCAGGATATTTTATTTTAAGATAAAAGGCTTCAAGCTACAGTTACCATGGGCTTCACTTGTTCTGCAACATGGACACTGCTGGCTTGTTAGTGAACCAAGTGAATTCTCCGTCTTGAAGCACAGCCATCTCAACAGGAAGCAGATCAGATGAAGTTTTCTTGTCTGACAGCGCTTTCTGCACTGCACCAGCTTTCCCAGCTCCAGTGACCACCATCGCAATATATGCAGATGAGTTGATTACTGGAAACGTAAATGTGATCCTCTCCGGTGGTGGCTTTGGAGAATCCTTGATGTAGGTGACCCACCTCTCTTTCTCATTAACAAGAGGGTGACCAGGGAAGAGAGAGGCAATATGGCCATCAGGTCCCATTCCAAGAAGCTGGAGATCAAACCTGGGAAACCCAGTTGCTGCTGACATGGCAATTACACCGTTCTTAACAAGCTGCTTCAAGCAAGCTTCATAGTCATCCGCTGCTCCCTCAGCTGATAAGGCATCATTTATAGCATAAACTTGCCCAGGGGGAATCGGCACCTACAAAGTTCAAACACAGCACACAGTTAATGTTACATACAAATTATATAAAACCTGAAAACTGCCGAGAATGGAATGACTACAGATAAGAACACATCTTTCACATAACTTCCATACATTTTATTATTCCATGGATCCATCCAAGCCTCCACAAACATCGAGTCATAGAGAAGATCATATTGAGCTCAAGATATATTTGAGTATGGACAAGTTTAAGCGGATTGAAAAGGCTATCATTGAATAAGATTTAAATAAGAAACCTGATTCTTCAGTAAAATGACTCACCTACTGTTCAGAATACGCAAAGAAGATTCTTGAATTCACTATATTAAAGGATGCAAATCTGAACCTATTTTTCAAATATCATTTTGAAAAAAAGGCACAGTAGATTCAAGCATCATACTGTACTATATGTAAAAGAATTGCAACAAAATTAGATAAAAACTTCAATGGTTGGATCTAAAAGGCTACCAAAGAACACAAAAGTTCATGAACCAGACATGCATTTTTATGCAAACCCACGGTACATTTGCATCATAAGTCTGGATTGAGTTCCAGCAAATTCTTGATATATTTGCAGACGATTCCAAGACTGAACTTTAACACAAACAAGAAGGTGAGGTACATATGCAACTGGTTTTGAGTATCATTGTAACTACCAGCTAATTCAACGAATGTTTACATGGTGCAAATCACTAGATCTGTGCACCTGTTGGAAATCTCAGATTTCAATAGTTAAAAGAGCATAAGTGTGTATTTCTATAATTTATTTAAGCGCACCTGTTGCACAGGTTTCAAATGGCATCATTATCTAGGGTTTGTTTTGCTAACATTTTCCATAAGGCATTTAGACACCTTTAATTTTACTCAAAGCATATTGCAGAGAAAGCTAAATAAGTAAATAACTCATCCCAAGTGTAAAGTGTTATGACTAACAACCACCTTCTGTCGTTATGCTCCTAAATGGGGAGTAATAACCAGAACGAGTTCAATATCCAGAAATAGAGTTTCTCGACACAATTCACATCCACTGAATCTACACAAGAATTATTCGCTTTACCATGCACTATCCAATAATAACCTCAATTCCATTGCTTCATAACTTCCCATCACTCCACACAATATGATTTCATCTTCCAATAATCCAATCAGAGAACAGGAAAGTCCTTGAAGAAAGCACGAGAAATTGCAGAGAATACCTTGGAGAGAAACCCGTCGTAGGCGAGCTTGTAGTTGCTATCCTCATGGTCCTTGGGCACGACTCTCTCATCCACCCAGAAGACGTGCCACTTGCTCCAGGCCACCGATTCCAGATACGGCGGCTCCGTCAGCTTCCTGCGAAACCAGCAGATCTCTGCATGATCCGTGAAGCCCAGAGCAACCAAGAAAGGCGCGATCTGCGAGGGGTGGGGGAGACATCAAAGAACCTGAGCGCGTCGATGAGAGATCCGCCGGAGAGCACGACGGTGAAGGCGCCCCTCTCCGCGGCGAACTTCTCCGACAGCTCCGCGGTGTACTTCGCCAGAGACACTGCGAGTTCTTCCTTGGTATCGAAGATGAGCAGCTTGTTCTTGGACCCGGCGTCGGAGGCGGCGGGGGCGGCGCCGTCGGTGGCCATGGCCGCGGCGGGGAGAATGGGGGAGGGCGCACAGGAGGAGAATAGACGGCGATTGGAGCCGATTCTTCGATGGATGATCCCTGGAACACGAGATGCCGGTGGCGAGCGGCGGACGGTGTGTATGGGCAGGAGGGCGGCAGCGGCGGCGGCGGCGGCGGAGACGGAGGTGGACATGGTTGTGGTAGTTTGTTGTTATAAAGACGGGTGTGATGTGGGGCTGGTGGTAAAAGTGACAGGTGGATGGAGAGGAATGGAGTGTTTTCTACCGTCCTGATCAAGATAGACGTTTATTATGCGGGCTGGTCATTTCACCATGCGGTGTGATATAATAACAGTGTAAGTTGAATACATGAGGTGCTTATACGATTTCATAGCTACCAATTTAGATTTTATAATAAATAAGATAAAATAGATATTTTTGTCTGTCAACTTTATCTTGAAGGGTCAAATTCGTCCCTCATCTTCTAAGGGTGTTTGTTTGAGCTGCAGCTATTAGATCTTTTCTGAAAAACCAATACAACTTTACCAAGATATTTTTAGCTTTCTCAGCTCAGGAATCTAAGAAAAGTTCACAAACTGCTTTTCAGCTTTCTATATAAACTTAGATTTTTTGAACTTTTAGCTTTCAAGAAGTTGTACGAGAAATTCGTTATTTGTTTGAGCTTCTGGCTTTTCAAGCTGAAAAGCTGCACAAGAGATCAAACAAACATGCCCTAAATCAGCTAATCATTCCTCAAGATTACATTTTAGGTCAAACTCGCTTTTCATCTTTGGAATCGGCCAATCTAATCCCTCAAATTCTGTTATTATCAAATGCGCCCCTCAAGTTTATCCTCAACACCACTTTTTCTAATGCATCTAGTATTCAAATATATATAGTTCACTAATTTATTTTTAACCATCTAAACAATGCTTATTTATTGTGAATTTTGTCTTTAATCAACATTTATTGCGAAGCGCTGGTGAGTTACTTTTTTTTACTAAACTATCAACTATGCTCATTTATTTAGGCTAGTTATTTTTAGAAAATATACTTCTAACCCCAGGATGTAATCTAAATGCTTAGCTGTACTTCTAGGCCAATTATTCTTGCAAACTTAAGTTGAATGTACATCTAGACTTACCATCTAGCTCTAAAAAGAATGTAGCATATGATTTTTGTAGCAAACATATGCACAAAGTATATGAAGATAATTAAGATATTTAGAATTAAAATTTTTCAGCTCTCGAGGGATGGATCTAAAACGAAAATTGAGGATTCGATTGACTTGCTTAAAAGTTGAGGGATGAGTTTGATAAAAAAAACAAAACTTGAGGGAACAGAATGATCCAAGTCAGTCCACAGCCGTTTCAACTCAGCAACATAATCCATTACAGACCTCTCCCCCTGTTTGAGATCATGGAGTCTGTCTTCTATCTCAGCCATCAGCATCACGTTACCAGCCCCAAATACATCTTTTCTAGCGTTTTCCATATTTTAGCAGCACTTGAAATTGTATCAACAGTGCTGGCAATGGCTGAAGACATAGAGCTCAACATCCATGCAACCACCAAAGAGTTTTTAGCATCCCATGCCTTCCACGCAGCGCTAGACTTATCCCCTGGCTCAACTGATTCTCCGTTAATAAAACCCTCCAATCCTTTAGCCTTTAGGAGCAACACAACCCTTCTAGACCATATCAAATAATTATTGATACCCTGCAGTTTAATATCATTAGGCATTAGTTCTATCTTCTGAATCGGTTCACTATGAGCAACAATTGTTCCACTGGAGGATGAGTTCTCACCTTGCTTTGCCACAATCAACTGAGCTAATTGTTCAAGCACTTGTTGAATACCTGCAGCCTGATTGTCCCCCATTGTTCAAACAAAATCAACCACCAAGCAATACTTTTGTACAGTTCTCCCTGGAACCAATAACCAGCTTGAAAAACTTCACTTGCCTAGTAATCAAAAGTCAACAACCTCCTCTGGCTTTGCCGTATTCTCCTCCTATCACCAGAATGGCAGAGCACCACCAGTACACTAGCAATCACTTCCTAAGCAGCAGCCTTAATCTCCTGAAAGTAGGAGCACTAGCAGATCCAAACACAAGCCACGCAGCAGCAGTAGCAACAACCTCCTCTCCCTTACTGTAGCACTCTCCAATCCAAAACCTGCAGCCGCTCCTTCACTATGCAGTGCTCCTCCAGCGGCAGCAATAGCTCCAACTTGTTGCCTATTACTGAAAGAATCCCAGCTGAAAGAGCACGACAGCACCACAACTAACGCTGGATTTTTGGAGCTCACCTCGCCGACTCCAATCAGCTCCACCGTTGCAGGCTCCTCCAGCTGCACCTTCCCCTGCTATGCACGCGCCTCCTCCACGTGCATGTGCAGCGCCGCACCAGCACCTGCTCTCTCACCAGGGCGTAGGGGTGGTAAAAGGGCTCGCTTCTTGTACTAGAAATTTTTAAGGATAATCCGGACCGGACCAAAATAATACTAGTTTTTTGAGCTAAATTTTGTTAAGGCCAAGTTAGATTGTGAAGGAACAAACGGGCCATGATCCATTACCACCCCTATCAGGGCGTGGTCGCCGGTGATGAGTCCGACCCAGGCAGGATAGGATGAAAAGCCCGACACACCGACCCGGCTGCAACGCCACTAGGGCCTCTTGTTGCGCCTCGGCAGTCTTAGCACCGGCAGCCGAGGATACGACGCACCGATCAGCCTCGGCAGTCTTAGCACCGGCAGCCGAGGATACGATGCACCGATCCGACTACAACGCCACGAGGGCCTCCTATTGCGCCTTAGCAATCTTAGCACCGCCCTCCGACGCACCCCTCGAGGAAAGGGCCAATCGCCCCAAAAGACTAGTCTGATAAGGAAAGGGTGGCTCTCCCTTTTAAGGTGGCTTCCTCATCCCTAGCTAAGCAAGGTGGGATTATTCAGAGGCTCACACGGTCGCCGCCCGACTATAACTGGACCTGGCCCATTTTGTTGCGTCTTTACCGACGGGTAATAGTGGAGGAAGATGTCCTCGTCAACCGGCGTCGCGGCGGTCGCCACCAACATCGCCGAACCTGGCTCTGACACTATGAAGACTTTGGGGATTTCTGGAACACTCTCTTCCACTGTATGTTTGCTTTACATATATGTATATATGGTATATGGGCTCATGGGCCTCTACAGTTTACACACACATATACACAGCCCAACAAAATGATACTTGTACTGTATGTTTTCTCAAAAGATAAGGTAAGCATCATTTGGAAATTAAATTACCAGACCAAACAACATGATTGCAATGAGTTCTTTTATAAAGTTGTTTTAGAAATGAATCTCAAACTGGATGCACAATGTATGGTGATGAAGCAAGCAGACAAGACGTACATTCCAAGGGCTGCAAAGTCGATTGCCGCTGTTCGATACCCCGCTGTGCCAAGGATAGACCTGAAGTGATCGAAGAGCACTTGCTCTTTATCAGCGTGAGCAAAGGCTGTTATGTGAGCATTCTCAAGCCTCGCGATATGTTTTCGCCGTGTTCGTTCGCTGCATTGTAGATGGAACAACTTTGTGTTGGCGTCCCATCGCGTAGGAATGTGATTCTTAATCTCATCCGTGCCATTGTGTGTTCCAATGATGCGAGACCTAGGCATTTGACTTTCAGCTCCCGGCACAACTGGAGCTCGTCCTCCGTTAAGTTGCGAACTTGCGATGCTCCTGCGCCTATCCAACTGCAACACAATCTCTTTGGCCATCAGGGTCTTCCAGAAACGCATGACCTCTAGCTCCAGCTCTACAGCTTGCGCGCCGTGCTCCGCAGAAGTTGGTCCAAGCGCCCAAATGGATCCACAACCTCATTGGGGCACTGCTATCCTTGTTGTACCGCCTGCATATATCCTGGCATCTTGATACAGAAGTTCTCGAAGTGGAATCGACGCTTGGGAGCAAACTCCGCATTTGTCGCCAGATGGAGCGGGCAGTGGTCAGACATGTCTGTAGACAAAGCCTCAAGGAGGGAGAAGGGGTGCAACAGCTCCCGGTCGACGGTGACCAACACCCTATCAAGCTTGACGAGGGTGGGTTGAGCCCAACCATTACTCTAGGTGTAATGTCTGCCATGCAGGTGCAGGTCTTTCAGCTCCAGTTCGTCGATGAACCGGCGGAAGCGGCCCATATTCCGGCAGAAGCGGCCCATATTCCGGTAGATGCGTTAGTGTGATTGATGTTGTGTTAGCTCCTTGTCAGTTCTAAAGTATAGTTTTTTCCTTTTATTTTGAAAATCAGTACCATCGTATTGGTCCTCTGTTAATCTTTTATGCGTTTAGCTCTGGTTATTTGCAACGCCTTTAGATTAGATCCTTGGCTTTCATTTAAGTGCATTATTTACCGAATTCCATGTTAAAGGGCCAATTGATTGATGTATGAGAGCTGGCTCCCGTATGTGTGATTGTGTGGCTCATGTTGAGTGTGCAAACCAACCCATCCGTATAAACTTTGGAAACCAACATGCATGGGGACATGCATGGAAGGTGGGAGGTGGAATTTACAAAATCACACGGAAGGTGAGAGGGGGGATTGGCAAAACCAACATGCATGGGAGGTGAGAGGCCCATTGAATCAACATCGTGTGGACTAGATTGTGGTTTCCAAAGTTTGCACGGAGGGGTTGGTTTTCACCTGATACGTTGCCCAGTTCTAAAGTATAGTTTTTTCCTTTTATTTTGAAAATTAGTACCATCGTATTGTTCCTCTGTTAGTCTTTTAAGCTACATTCAATATTGGTCCATAAAAATCCTTGTTAGGTTAGCAATTTCATTTTCATTTTGCCAGTTACCGGTTGAAAATATATTTTCTTGGTTTTGGTTTATTAGGCAATTGGAGCTGAATATGGGGAGGGCTTTGAAACGTTCGGATGGATGGACCACTGAAGATCGATATGGTAAGTAACTATCATCATAAGTTGGTTTGCCATATCAGATTATATGTATTTTGTGGCCAATAAGATTTCTGTAGTGTAAACTTTTGTTATAAAATTATTTTTATGTTTCAGGATTATCTGAATGAAAAATTGCAAGAATGCTTCCTTCAAAGGATAAGGCATGCATGAAGCCAGGTGAGGCGTTTGGTCTAGTTTTTTCGTGGGATAATGTCATTGTGAGTTTTCTTTTGGTGTTAGTGTAACAAATGTTAGTCTTCTAAATGGCATCTTGGAATTTTCTAGGCGGGAACTGTGGACTGCAAGGATAGTTTATACCGGACACATTTCAACTTTTATTTGGTTCGATGTACTTCTTGGTATTGTTTGCATTTTCATTTGTGCATATATGCTTGAATGTATAGACAATATTTCATTGTTATATCCATTATTGTGTCATTGATTGTTTCGCATTTGGTGCCTCTCTTTATTCTCTTAGGCTGATACAGACTCGCTAAAGTTGGATGCTTGGAGACAGCTTGCTTTGGAGGAAGGTATATTTATCAAACAAAGTTGTGTATTTATGTAGGATACTACTGCTATGTGACTGCTCTGTTTCTTGTTAAGAGAATTGAAATCGCAGGGATCATTTCCCATTTGTATGGACTTATATTCATGTCTCCGTCCATATAATCAATAATGATATGTAAGAAAATACAAGGCTAACTCTCTTTTGGACTGACATAGTATCCGTGGAGTTCAATGGTGTCCAGTATGAACACAGGGTCACATGTTCCTTGTTCATATTTTAGGGTTAATTGGATATATGCCATTACAACTTTCACCGTTTGGAGATATGCCATTACAATTCGCCTATTCGCAAATATGCCATTACAATTCGATGTTTGCTTGAGAGGTGCCATTTTGTACGTATTTGATGCTCTTGATTCGTCTATGATTCTTCTGGACCCACCCGGAGGTCTACGTATTTTTGTATAGTCCAAAATACCCTTTCTACCTCTCTTCTTCCCGCTCAATGACGTGTGGGACCCGGACGTCATGTTATCTTCAACCTCATGTCGTCCAGGGAGGAGGAGCACCGAACCGGACGTGGCGGCGTGCCCGGCGAACTCCGCCACCGTCGACGAGGACCACCTCCCGCCTCCCTCCTCCGCTCCCACCCCCACCCAACAAACCCAACCGCAATCCCAGCTTGACGCCCAGGCGCAACAGCGGCTGCAAAAGCTCAGGGAGCTTGCCCCCATGTCCGACGGCGGCACTGGGCGGCGAAGGCGTCGGTGGTCTGGCGGGCTGGGGTGAGAACCAGTGTCGGGGCTTCGGCTCGTCACGGCGAAGCTCGTGGTGGTGGTGGCTCGTCCCGAAGATGACTGAGGCGGCCGGAATTTGGTGAGGACGGCGGTGGCTCATTGCTTCGCGGGGCGGCGGTGCTCCGGCGACGGAAAGAGGTCAACGAACAACTGGGGAGGTGCGGCTCGACATAAGGAAGGTCGTGGCGGCGACGGCTTGCTCAATAGCGCCGGGATGCGGCGAATAGGGCGCCAATGGCCGTTGGCGGCGCTTGGATCTCCGGCGGCGGCGGCGCTTGGCGCGTGAGGACAGGCGAGGCGGCGAGGAGCAAGGGCGGATGAACGCGGGGACGCGGCCGCCGGAGAGGGGCGCAGCGTGGCCACCGGAGAGGGGCGCCTTCTCCTCCTGCTGAGGTCCCAGCACCGGCGGCGCCGCCGCCGCTGCCATGCCTGGGCTGTGCGCCGTGGGGAAGAAAGAGAGGATGAAGGGGATGGTGCGGGCCCACGAGTCAGTGAGTAAACGTTAGAGATGAGGTGAGGGCATTTTGGTCCATACAAAAATATCAGAGCTTACACGTGGATCCGAAGCTATCAAATACGTACAAAATGGCACATCTCACGCAAACATCGAATTGTAATGGCATATTTGCGAATAGACGAATTGTAATGGCATTTCTCCAAACGGTGAAAGTTGTAATGGCATATATCCAATTAACCCCATATTTTATGGTTTGTAGGTTTCTAGTAGTGGCATAAAGCGTTGGTGCTAATTGATATATAATGGACCAGTTTATGGACAAAGCCTAGTAGCACCATCTTCTGTTTTGGGCATTTACTTGAGCTTACTTAATGCTAGTCCTGAAAGGCAAAAACTGTTTTAGAAATTTACAATGTTCAGGGATGCTACCTTGATATACTTGTTAATGTTCCTTGTTTTGTGCAGTGCAGGGAAGGATATCTCAAGTGCTTCTCATGTCCGAAAGAGTATTCTTCATGGTGCTGCTGACCATGTTCTTAGAAAGGTATTAGTTTATTGCATATGCCTATATGCTGTATCCTTTGAATTTCACCATTTCTCTATCATCAATTGATGTTTTGTTTTGGAACTCGAATTTGCCACTTAATTCTCAACAAAAAACAAAGGTGTAAAAAATACACACTCTCACTTGGTATCTCTCCATTTTATTTTGTTCGGAACTCGCTGGTTTATGTTTGTGCCCATCCAGGTTTTGTATTGGACAAGAGAGGAAGATAAAATGGAAAAATTGAAGGCACGGCTTATAGAGTTATACTATGAGAACTTGTTCAAAATAAGTTCTTCACTGTTTTGTGGAAACGGTGTTGCTTAATTTACAATATTACCATCTCTAACTATTTGTTTATTTCATTCAGCTGGATACACCTGTAGAAGGGTTGAGAGAATGGCTGGATGCCGTTCAGACAGCAGGGATACCTTGTGCCGTCGCATCACCCCTTGATAGGAGATGCATGATTGAAGCTTTGGATCGGATGGCGCTAAGCAAATACTTCAAGGTTATTTGATCTACCATTTGAGCTTTCTAAGATTTACCTGAATCACTTTTGCCTGAAAAGCGTGCTTCTTAGCAATGTTGATTTGATTCACTTCGGTTGTTGAGTTCAGGCGACTGTGACTGACGAAGATGATATGGAGTCGATAGCAAATAGGTTTCTGTCAGCTGCTATGAAGGCATGCTTCTGCTCCACTACTACTAGTTATTGAACTGTGTGATAGGAACATATATACTGACGATTTGTTTGTTGTTCCTTTTCTTGTTCTCGGCAGTTGGATCGTAAACCCTCGAAGTGTGTGGTGTTTGAGGATGACCCAAGAGACGTCACAACTGCTCACAACTGTACCATGATGGTAGTCGCACTGATTGGTGCTCATCCAGCGTACGTAGTTGTACTTTGAAACATGTGATTCCATTCCTCTGGGATCTTAATTGGGTACTAAATCTGATTACTTGTAGGTATGAGCTGGTACAGGCCAACCTTGCGATCGCAAAGTACAGCGAGCTATGGGTGATCAACTTCAGAAGGCTGTTTGCAAACAAGGGGATAAGTTTCATGGACCTATAGAAGCAGATAATTGAGAAGTCACCTCCCAAGAGGAGACTGACAGTAGACACCATCTTCTGATTAAGAAGAGCGAAATTGTGCGATGCATGATCTAGCAAAGAGAACATATAGTAGTGGGGAAGTGGGAGCGCAAAAAGCTTTGGTCATTGTGCTTGCCTTGCCTCTTCAGGACACCTGAGAGCCTTTATCATTTGGTTTGATTGATGGAGCATGATGTATGTAACGCAAAGCATGGAATAGGAATTGTATTTTCTGAATGCGCAAACGGTGGTGTAATGCGTAGTATAGTATGTGTGTGGTGTCTGAGCTGTGAGTGCCTGGCGTATATGGCCATAACCAGTATTGTAACAGAGACGCATAGTTAAACAGTAGAACAGTTAAAGAGGAAAAGGAAGAAAACCTTACTTCTGAAGTTATTATCTCCCGGTCTTGATCTGGCGATTGCTCACGTCAGCGGTGATTTTCACCGGCACATGAATAACAAACACTATAGCAGGTGGCTGTGAAGAGAAACATCAGCCATCTGAATGATCTGATTAGGCACTGGTCGTTCATAGGAGTGTAGGACTTAATTCCTCCCAGGCAGTACAAGCATTTCATGACATGATTGACCTAAATTGAAATTGGAATTGCATCTGGAAATTAAAGAACATTAACAACATCAACCTTGAATCTGCTAATTTTAACACACCCCTGGTTTGCAAATCAGTTAGGACAAGTTTGCAATTACGCCTCATTCACCAGAACAAAATAATGCCTGAAAGCATGGGTTCTTCCATTGATGGGGATTAGAGATGAGGCTTCCTGGCTCGTTCATGGATGGGGTGGGTTCATTCAGCACTAGTGTCAAAAAACTACAAAAGGGCGACAACAATGGCTAGGATAAAAGATGGTCCTCTACAGTTTCATCTTCCGGCACTATCAAGTTAATCGCCCACATATGTATCCTCTTATCTATTTTATATTTCCTAAGATAGACTGCTTGGTGTGCATGTCCACTACGCAGCGCTGGTGCTGCCTCCTGCCGCCCCTCACTTCCGACCTCTGGTTCGCATCCGACCACTGGCTCTGTCTTCTGCCTGTCGCTTCGTGGCGCTGGTGTTGTCTCCTGCCGCCCCTCGCTTCTGACCTCTGGGGCTGCCTTCTGCCTGTCGCTTCGTGGCGCTGGTGCTGTCTCTTGCCGCCCCTCGCTTCCGACATCCGGTGTTGCCTCGTGCCTGTCGCTTCGCGGCGCTGGTGCTGTCTCTTGCCGCCCCTTGCTTCCGACCTCCAGTGTTGCCTCGTGCCTGTCGCTTCGCGGTGCTGGTGCTGCCTTCTGCCGCCCCACCTCCAACATTTTGAATCACACATGCAGAAGAGAAACATCGTTAGAAAATATCACATATATTGCAAATGAGAAACATTGTAGTAGGTTCTTTTTATAAATCTTTCTTACCCCAGTTGGTCAGAATCTCACGAACATCAGACAGGCACACGAAATAGGCGAAGCAGTCGCATATTCCACCATGAAGTACGCCAATGACATTACTTTCCAGGTCAAGCAAAGGTGCACCTGAGCTGCCACCTTCGGCAGTTATGTTGACCTCAAGAGCAGTGAAATTGTACCCATGAATATTCTCAAAGGTGACTTCATCTATAGCTCTTTCACTAAAAGATGTATGTCCTCGCGCGACAGTCCTGAACCTCTGGAATGGCCATGGCCCCATGAAGCAAGGAAGGTTCTCAGCCAACTCAAGTGGTTGATGATCCTGTGCACAGAAGGTCCTTTTCTGTACTCTGAGCAACAGCAGGTCTTTTCTTGGGTCCACTTCCACAACTGTAGCAGCTGTATACTTCCGCTTCCTGCGATTGTTGCGCTTCCCGCGATTGTTGCGCCTGTGGTCATGCTCAGAATGGTCACAATAGACTGAAATATCATAAAGTTCATCCAGCCTCTCTGGTGTGATTGAACTTGCATGACTAAAGCATAACTGAAATGAGTGGGCACAGGTCAATATAAGAATGAAATCCTGATTCTGTCCCACAACAAAACCTGTTGTGGTCTCATCATCAGCCTTTAACTCTTCATCCATCTTCTTGCGCCATTCTTCCTCCTGTGACGTAGACCTTGAATGTTTCTTAAGCACAGATTCAATGTGGCCTTTGAGGACTTTTTTTTCCTTTGAACTTTACACTGACAATCGATCCCATGACCTTGTTGCAGACATTCCTAATTTGGATATCATCAGCTTGTCCTCCCAATGCAGCCTATTAGAAAAGACAAAACTGATCACATTTTTTGCTAACTAACAAAACAGCAGTATGAAATTCAAACTACAATATCCTCAGTGTTGGTGCTCTTGGCCGTTCTATGCTTGGTTGAGTTCCTTTGTTTGCCCAGCCAAATTCAGGGCATGCCAAAAAATTTTGGCTCTTGATTGGTTCAAATCCAAAAAAGTGCACACCAATATTTATAGCCAAAACTTTGGCAAGGTACCAGAAACTTCTAAAGTGGGAAAGTACAAATTGACATATATTGGCACTATACCAAGTGAATACCTAGATTTCTTACTCTAGTTTTGGCATGGCCACATTTTGGCAAAGCCATGATTTTGGCCTGTCATTGTTTTGGTTGGGCAAACCAAGCAGGCCCACCTTTCGAGCTTATCACTTTTCACATATACAATGCACATTAACACTGGTCAAAACTATGAAAATGAAAGTGCGTACCACATATCCGGCCGACATCTGAGTGGAGCCACCGCCCTCCATTGGCATATGAGTGGAGCCACCGCCACCAGGAACGCCACCGCCACCAGGGAACACCACCGCCACCAGGAACACCACCGCCCGCATGCGGTCTGGAGCCAGATCTGAGGCCTGGCCGCCACGACATTCAGCGGGAGAAGTGGGAATCGGAGGTCGGAGCAAGAATAGGAAGACGAGCGGCGCTAGCCACGCGCCTTGGATGCTGGATCCTCGGAGAGAGCGGCGGGCGGGTACGGCAGTGTAAACCCTCGAGCGCCGCCTGCGTCAGCGGCAGCGTCGTGGGGGAGAAGGGTGGGAGGAAACAAGAGAGTGCCGCCGAGTGTTTTCAAATTGATGGTAGACTGTAATTTTCATTGAAACACTCGCGCCGTCTCGCCGCCGTGCTGTGGGTCTAGTAACGGAAGCGACAGCTCAAATTTGGGTGCAAACTTGGAAGTATGATGTCTCTTCGTAATTATTACGTCGCTCTAGCATTTCATTTGTATTTATAAAAAAATGTCCAAAAATTAATTAATTAGGCTCAAAATATTCGTTTCACAGAATACAACAAAACTGTGAAATTAGTTTTTGATTTCATCTACGTTTACTACTTCATGCATGTTATGACATTTTAATGTGATGAGGAATCTTTTTTTGCATAGTGAATTTGGGAGTTGCTTTTTGAAACTAACACATTGTTTAGATCCTAAAAGCAACTCCAAATTTACTATGAAAAAGAAGATTATCCATCACATCAAAATGCCATAACATGCATGGAGTACTAAATGTAGATGAAATCAAAAACTAATGGCACCGTTTTGTTTTGCTCTGCGAGACGAAGGTTTTAAGCCTAATTAATTAATTTTTGGACAATTTTTCACAAATACAAACGAAATGCTACAATAACGCAATGATTACGAGGTTTTTAACTCCCAAATTCGACCTCCCAAATTCAACATCTAAACAAGGCCTTGGTGTGTCTAGTTCTAAAAAAAGGGAAAGAGAAAGTTTAGTAAAAATATCGCATCGGATACAGTAGCACTTTTCATTTGTTTGTGGTAAACATTGTCCATGACCTAAAAAGATTCGTCTCGTCATGTACATCAAAACTATATAATTAGTTTTTTTATTTACCTATATTTAATACTCCATGTACGAGGAGAGAGATTTGATGTGATAGGTGAATAGCAAAATTTGGTTAGATAATTTTTGGGAAATTTGGAAAGTGAACACAGCCTGGATGTCCCGTTGGTCTGAGTGTCTGACACAGGAACGCTATATCACGCTCACTGTGGAAATTTGTAGAAACGTGCAGCAATAAACCAAAGCTTCAGAAACTCCTTTGCAGTTTTCATCGACATCTAAATATAGTTAGCTTTTCTGAATCAAATTTGACAAATAATACATTTCTGTTGGAATAGATACATTCTATTTGTGTTAGTCATGAATATTTCCAGCGCCAGACGCCGAAAGGGAGAGTTTCGTGCATGGTGTGTCAAGCATAAATAAGGGCCATGTTTAGTTTCCACATCATCATCACATCGAAACATTAAATATAGCAAACGACCGCATGTATGGAACACTAAACGTGGGTAAATAAAAAACTAATAGTATAGTTTTGATGTACACGACGAGACTAATCTTTTAAGTCTAGTTAAATCATGGTAAGACAATGTTTACCACAAACAAACGACAAGTGTTACAGTACGCTACAGTGACCGATGTGATTTTTTTCGCCAAACTTTCACTCCCTCTTTTAGAAACTAAACACAAGCAAGACTAGATATCGTGCTCGTATGTTGCTACATGCTGCAAAATATTTAATAATGAGATATCAAGTATAAACACTAGTAAATAGTTAGATAGCTAAATACATGTGCGATGCTACATATTAGATAACCAAATGCCTGTCTGACACCATACACAACAAAATTTGTTATTAAAAATCAAAGTTTTGCGTGACGGCACTGAATTTAAAATTTCAAAATCTTTAATAAGCTTTCTAATTCAATAGTTAAATACCTATGCTACAAGGAGCAAAACTTTTCATAAGAACCTTTCTTAAGTATTTTTTTTAAAACATGAAAGTAATATAAACAAAGACTTGGGAGCAAAACCAGGCTCCCATGACCTTCAATGCCAATTCTCATAGCTACGGTCTACCGAAAAATGTAAGATTGGCAATTGTAAAGGTTTATGTGTTCATGAATGAATCTCACATAAGGTAATTAATTCGAGGAAGCTAATAAAGCTACGAAAGGATGTTGTCCAATGCTTGTCAGCTTCGAGATGGTCTTCCCACCTTCCTTCTTTAATATTATGACACATCTTCTTATTCATATTGTCAAATCTATACTATAAGGATCAAGTAGAATTGAAAACACTTCTCACCTAAAATATTCGTACCCACCCTCTCACAGAGGACCCACATGTCATGTTTTTAGGTGGGACCGCAATCAAAATACATGTGAGGAAGAAGAAAAAACACACTTTCGAGAGACTTTATTCATTCTCCGCAAAACTTTTTTCACCCAACGTCCCGCGCGTACCCACCTCCGGCCAGGTGGGCCCCTAACTCCTCACGTGCACACAATTATCCCGTATTGCTAATAGACAAAAAATTGAAGAGTTTTTCTCCATATAAATAAAGACCAACTAACTCGAAAAATAATATGCCTCTAAATTTGAGAATAGGTAAAGCTCTATATACACACGTGCGTGCACACGTGCAACAACTATTGAGTTTTGACAATACAATGTTCTCTATACATGAGAGAACAAATATAAAGTATTTTTAAAAGTGTTTCGCATGGCCTGTCTGTTTACCATGGCCCACTAAAGTGACAATGTTTTAGTACCTACACATTAATTGAGACAAATGTGTAGAAGAGAGTTTAGCACGCGCGTGCCGCGCGGGCATTGCAACTAGTTACGTATAAATAAATTATAGAAATAGAAAAAACATGGTGTGATCATATTAAAGTCTCAACCAGTGATTCTATTGATGGAAACACTAAAGATGTCGAGATTGTACTTTGTGGAAGTATCTTGGCCTCGACAAAGACTTCATATGCTCCACATAGGCAAAAAAAAATACGGGTGGAATCGATTTAGAGCATCTCCAGCAGATCTCTATTCTCTAATCCCGCCACGGCCACGGAAGCCGCGACCCCCGCCACCGCGCCCTCCACCATCTTCGCCGCTGCGTCCCCCGCCGCCGCCGCCGCCCAGGAGCTCCAACGCGCGCTTCACGGCTTCCTGCCCCGACAACTTCGGTTGCTGTGGGCCGGGAGCCGAGGGCCGGGGTTCGGGCCCGGGCCTGGGTCCGGCGGCCGCCTGCTTCGCCGCCTCTCGCACCTAATGAAGCGGTTCTCCTCCTTGGGCTTATCCGCCGGCGGTAAAGAGTCGGTACATGAAAAGGACTCTAATCCTATACGTTTACAATGCATGTGGCAAATTTCTGGAAATAGAATAGTGCAAAATATCTAAATACGCACTTCTTATCTAAGCAATTTTCCTTGCTTCATGTGCTACAGGAATGGTCATCCTCCTTCCAGGTGGGCCCCTAACTCCCCACGTGCACACAATTATCCCGTATTGCTAATAGATAAAAGATTGAAGAGTTTTTCTCCATATAAATAAAGACCAACTAACTCGAAAAATAATGTGCCTCTAAATTTGAGAATAGATAAAGCTCTATATACACACGTGCGTGCGCACGTGCAACCAGCTAGTAGATAATATTTTGGATCCAATTTTCTACACAATATATTTTCTTTTGAGAAGTTCATGTCAGCATCGCTAAGGATTACAAAACAAAGGATGTCATTGAGTTTTGCGTTGACTTTATTGAGGGTCTTAGTCTAATTAGAGTTCCCATGTCACAGTATAAGGAACGACTGAAGGGTTACACTATTCGTTCTGATATAGAATCTTAATCAGATAAGAGTGGAGCATTATACAAAATAAACTTAATGAATCTGTTCTGATTTTTTTTCAATTATTCTATTGTGCATATTTTATTCACTGAATATTGCATACTACCACCAAATGTCTAAAACTAAGTGAATATTTCGTAAGGGCACTGAATGTCTAAAGCTGCTCAATTCTCATACTGCGCAATAGCCAACTATGAGGATGTTGTTGTAGAATGTTTTCTTTGTTAAGCACTGAGCACCAACCTTATAATCACTGTATAGAAAAAAGTGTAAAGTGCCTCATTATAAGAAAAATATTGGGCTTCGTTTGGATGTAGATATTGGAGACCTAGGCATTGAATCGGTCTAGAATACCAATGTTGAGGAGAATTGGAAATGGCCTCAAATACCAATGCCATTGTTTGGATGTGAAAGTAGTTGACAACTGGAATCAAAGGAAAAGAACAAATTTCAATTCATGTTTGGATGTACAAACATGAAATTGTAGCGTGGGCTGTCTACAATGGTGTAACTACGTTGCAATCTATATTTCACAACTTGCATATTTCTTGGATAATTATGTATATTACTTTACATAAAAACATGACAATATTAAAAAAATAATAGAAGAAACTGCAATAATATGATCCTACACAAAAGAACACGATAATATTTAATGTCTTCTAGGGAAGGAGAAAATCGGAAGGATTCGAGAGGTAATATAAGGCCAATCGGAAGGAGAAAATCGATCCTACACCCAACGCCTCTTCTCCACGACTCGACTTCTCCTTCCGCCGCAACAAACCATGGAGTCCTCACGCGCGGCTGCCGGCGTGGACCGTATCAGCAGCCTCTCCGACGAGCTCCTCGACGACGACTCGTCGTCGGACGCCGTCGACGCCGCCCTCGCCCCGCACTCCGTGGCCGAGATAGACACCTTCGCCGTCGACCTGGCGGACATGTCGCGTGCCGCCGCAAGGCTGCGGTTCGCCGCGGCGTGCGCGTCGAGGGACCGGCGGGGTGGGGGAAATCCAGCGGGGAGGAGGGGGAACGGCGGAGAGGAGGTGAAGAGAGAACCGTGGCGGCGGCGGCGGCCTTCTATTTTTTCACGGAAAGTTGAAGCGGTACGAGCGGGGGAGGGAGAAGCGCCAATGCCGCAGAAAACCGAACGGGAGGGGTCCGAATTGCTCGCGGGCTCCCGCGGGCAAGGCCAAATCTCGCACGGCATTGGCCCCTCAATTCCGCGAGCAAATGCCTAGCGCACCAAACAGCTGGTATTGATGACATTTTAATTCCAATGTCAATGTTTAGGCCTCAATGCATACATCCAAACGTAGTGTTGAATTGTTTGATTAGCACCCGTATGGTTCAATCCATTGCCATTAACTCAATAGATGTAGTGAGCAGATAAAATTTTAAAATACATGTGTTAGTTTGATTTCACTTATTGGTGGAAGGCATCGGCAATTTTCATACTATAAAATCTCTGATGAAAGATTAGCTAAATATTATATGGTAATATTATTAGCAACACGTGAAAAAACTAATGTGTTTGTATTGAGTTTGGAGATTTCTTGTTGCCTTTGTGATGAACTATAATTATCTAAATAATGCTGGGGATGGGGTTTATTGGGGCTAAAAATTGGATATTCACTAGCCATGGCCGCTCCTCGTGAATACATCTTATACTAATAACATATAGTCCAAAATACCCTTTCTACCTCTCTTCTTCCCGCTCAATGACGTGTGGGACCCGGACGTCATGTTATCTTCAACCTCATGTCGTCCAGGGAGGAGGAGCACCGAACCGGACGTGGCGGCGTGCCCGGCGAACTCCGCCACCGTCGACGAGGACCACCTCCCGCCTCCCTCCTCCGCTCCCACCCCCACCCAACAAACCCAACCGCAATCCCAGCTTGACGCCCAGGCGCAACAGCGGCTGCAAAAGCTCAGGGAGCTTGCCCCCATGTCCGACGGCGGCACTGGGCGGCGAAGGCGTCGGTGGTCTGGCGGGCTGGGGTGAGAACCAGTGTCGGGGCTTCGGCTCGTCACGGCGAAGCTCGTGGTGGTGGTGGCTCGTCCCGAAGATGACTGAGGCGGCCGGAATTTGGTGAGGACGGCGG
>OAMR01000459.1:598530-627881 GCA_900205405.1 Echinochloa crus-galli
CTATATTTCACAACTTGCATATTTCTTGGATAATTATGTATATTACTTTACATAAAAACATGACAATATTAAAAAAATAATAGAAGAAACTGCAATAATATGATCCTACACAAAAGAACACGATAATATTTAATGTCTTCTAGGGAAGGAGAAAATCGGAAGGATTCGAGAGGTAATATAAGGCCAATCGGAAGGAGAAAATCGATCCTACACCCAACGCCTCTTCTCCACGACTCGACTTCTCCTTCCGCCGCAACAAACCATGGAGTCCTCACGCGCGGCTGCCGGCGTGGACCGTATCAGCAGCCTCTCCGACGAGCTCCTCGACGACGACTCGTCGTCGGACGCCGTCGACGCCGCCCTCGCCCCGCACTCCGTGGCCGAGATAGACACCTTCGCCGTCGACCTGGCGGACATGTCGCGTGCCGCCGCAAGGCTGCGGTTCGCCGCGGCGTGCGCGTCGAGGGACCGGCGGGGTGGGGGAAATCCAGCGGGGAGGAGGGGGAACGGCGGAGAGGAGGTGAAGAGAGAACCGTGGCGGCGGCGGCGGCCTTCTATTTTTTCACGGAAAGTTGAAGCGGTACGAGCGGGGGAGGGAGAAGCGCCAATGCCGCAGAAAACCGAACGGGAGGGGTCCGAATTGCTCGCGGGCTCCCGCGGGCAAGGCCAAATCTCGCACGGCATTGGCCCCTCAATTCCGCGAGCAAATGCCTAGCGCACCAAACAGCTGGTATTGATGACATTTTAATTCCAATGTCAATGTTTAGGCCTCAATGCATACATCCAAACGTAGTGTTGAATTGTTTGATTAGCACCCGTATGGTTCAATCCATTGCCATTAACTCAATAGATGTAGTGAGCAGATAAAATTTTAAAATACATGTGTTAGTTTGATTTCACTTATTGGTGGAAGGCATCGGCAATTTTCATACTATAAAATCTCTGATGAAAGATTAGCTAAATATTATATGGTAATATTATTAGCAACACGTGAAAAAACTAATGTGTTTGTATTGAGTTTGGAGATTTCTTGTTGCCTTTGTGATGAACTATAATTATCTAAATAATGCTGGGGATGGGGTTTATTGGGGCTAAAAATTGGATATTCACTAGCCATGGCCGCTCCTCGTGAATACATCTTATACTAATAACATATGTGGAAACTTATATAGATGTGGAATATGGATACCTATAGACCCAACATCGATAAGAGTGACAACGGACATGGACCCACTTCTAATAAGATTGTGGCTGACTCTGAGGTGGTACATAAGGGACCACTGACTTGCTAAACATTTTGATGATGACAAAGTCCTCTAGACGTGCGACCCGGAAGGCGCGATATGCCCGGATATCTAGAAATATTTGTTGTAATCATGCCATATTAATTTCCAAAATATAATCCAATAAGTTTAGATCTTAACCAACTTGTAAATTTTAGATCACTAGCTTATATAAAAGCGACCTAGGTTGACCCCTAGTGAACAACACGACAACAATCGCCCCATTATAACCACAAAGTCTGCCATGGCTTTCCGAAGCTTTGTCCAGAACAAGCAATAAAATCACACCAGAATTCAGGACGTAACGTATTATACCTCTACCTAGACTGAACCCGATTAAACCCTGCGCCTTGTGTTACCTAGAGTCTTCTAACTTTGCGATCCTTCTTCCTACAAATCTATCATTTAGGAAACTCTTGAGGATTGCTGGGTTTAAAGTTCGACAATAGAGATAACATATCAGCTCATGTTGCTTGGCTAGTATCACCTACCCGGACCATGCATCAACTTATGTGTATATCTGGTATCAAATTATTGTAGAGAAAACTAGACAATAACTTATATAAAAGTTTGTATCAATCTAACAAAAATACTATTTTACTTTTTATTAACCTAGAAGTTCAAGCATAATAAAAAAACAAATACTCTATATGAGAGTTATGGTATTAAAAAAAAACTAAAAGCACTCGTGCATGTCCTGATCTACCATGAGCAAGCCCACGGGCTTCTATAGTCTACATACAAGGCCACTACCTTCCAGCGGGCCAGCCCACGCGCGTAACAATCTGTAGGCCGGCAGATGCCAACCTCTCTGTCTTGTATGCAGGCCGCGGCCCGTGGGTGCGGTCGCACCAAAAGGGCGAAGGAAAAAATCACTGCAACGCAGCTGGTGTGCTGCCCGATAGATCTACCCCTTCTGGATTGGAGATTTGTTAAATTAGATGCTACAAGGTAGCATAATTTTAGAAACAAATATGGAACTTGTTTCATGATTTTTCGATCTAAAACAAATTTTTTATGAATCTTTTAAGATTAAAATAGATTTGAGTTTTTTAATTATATATATTTTATAAAGTTCATTTGACCCCTTTAACTATCATGCAAAGTCCAATTTACCTCAAAGCTGACGTAGCATAGGAGGTCAAGTGTAGAGTTTAGGAGCCTGTTTGGACGGTTTTCGAATCTAGGGAGGAAACACAAACCCAGATCATTGTACAGGGAGGTAAATAGGACTTTTTTTAAGGGCAAATAATGTATGCCCCGCGGCCTAGCAGCGGGTCGGTGGCGCATGCGTATATTGTCTTCTTCCCGAGCCGGCGACCATCCATAGATCTCAACTCCTGCCCTAAAAGTATCCCCACCCTGCCTCGCGGCGGCGGCGGAATCGAGAAATTTCAATATTTGCCACCGAATTCGACAGCCTCACTTCTCTCGACACCCAATTCGTGAGGTCTTCAAAATTTGACACCGGGGATACAAATTTCTTCAATCTGAGAGACTCTCTACTATTTCCCTCCTCAACCCCTGATGAAAAGACCAAAATGTCCCCTTCTTCTTCCTCTGGTTCCTCCGGTTTCTTCTCCGACGACGGCTGGCCCCTTGCCTCCCAGCACATGCACCTCTGCCTCACCGCGCCGCTTGCTGCAGCGCCACCGCGCCTACCACGCACACGCGCCACTGCTGCCCCCTCGCACACGCAAGACTGCCCGCCACGCCGCTCGCCGCAGCGCCACCGTGCCCACCTCGCACGCACACACGCGCTGTTTCGCCGCGCCGTCCGTGCGTACCGCCCGGCCCTGCCATAGCGCCCTTGCCGAGCTGCTTGTCGCCGCGTCCTCTGCGCACGCGAGCACGCCGCGTCGCGACAAGCACATCAGCTCCACAGCGCACCGCCCGTGCCGCCATTAATCCTCGCTCACCGTTGCCGGCCTTTGCCCGGCCTCGCCACACGCGTCGTCAGGCACAGCGTCGAGTTTGACCTCATCTTCCTGGCAGCTCCCTCCCCTCCGGCCTATGAAAAGGGGCCAGCTGAGGAGCTCCTCCTCGCCACCTGAGCGTGCCAAGCTGCCCAGCCCGGCGACGACGTCGAGCTCGGAGCAGGAGGCGCCGAGTTGGAGCAGCACGCGGGGAGAGGAAGGGGCAAGGGGCGGGCGCGGCCGGCGGCGCGTCAGGGGGCGGCGCGCGGAGACGGCCTGCGCCAAGGGGCCGGCCGTCCGTCGAGAAGAAACCAGAGGCAACCAGAGGACGAAGAAGGGGATACTTTGGTCTTTTCATCAGGGGTTGAGGTGGGAAATAGAAGAGAGTCCCTCAGATTGAAGAAATTCGTGTCATCGGTGTCAAATTTCGAAGAGCTCACGAATTAGGTGTCAAGACAAGTGAGACGGTCGAATTCGGTGGCAAATATTGAAATTTCTCGGCGGAATCCGTTCGCCGGAAAGAAGCGATCTTATTCGAGATCCGACTTCACCTAGCCATGGTAAAAGGAAGAAAGCGGGACCTCGACTCCAGAAGCCGGTCGTCCCAGTCAACCGAACCCGGCACCGCGATTGGCCCAATGACGAGGTCCCGGTCGAGGGGGGAACCAGTGGCGATGCTCCAGCCGAGGGCGGCCTCGTCCCCAGAGATCGCGCCGACCTTCCCGCAGGGGGCCGGGGCAGAGGAGGAGATGCCAGTGCCAGCTTCAGCTTCAACTGCCACTGCCGGAGAAGAGGTGGATGCAACTGACTCTATGTATGTACCCATCACTCCCCTCCGCAGGCCGCGCTACGTCGAGTTGGATTCAAGCGGGAAGGAATACAGAAAGCAATCCCTTTCCCGGACATGGAATCATACAAAGCCTACCTGGATGCGAAAACAAAATATTCTGAGAAAATAGGTTCGTACTACAGTCCTCCAATTCCTCTTTGTGTATTATTGTGTAGGGCCAAAGAACAAAGATTGGTATTTATGCATTGTCAACAAAATAGTAGGCAAGACTACATGCTATTAATTATGGACCATAGGAAAGATTGGACAGATATATAGAATTTTGTTTTGTTTTTGAGAGCAAGATTGATATAAAGATGGACGGGTTGCAATATGTGCATCTAGCAGCAGTGAAATTTTCTCCTGTGTGAGGTGGTATGGATTCCAACATAATACCGCCTTCCATGTGATCTTAATCACTATTTATAGGCTTGCTTACACACACTTCCAGAGATTACAAAAGAACCCACATTCTATCTCAGTAATTAATACATGCATATTTCTACCTGTATTTTTGGTGTTAATCTGTTTAAAGTTGAATGTCATGCATGCATATTGTCCTGTGTCCTGAAAGTTGGCCAATGTTACTACAGCGCATCATTTGTGTTTCTAGATAAAGTTCATCCTTTTTTCACTTTGTTTTTTTTCCTTGTGCATGCATGTGTAGATCAACTAATGAAGTTTCCAACATTGGACAAAGACACTACTATCGATGCACAAACTATTGAAGAAAGTGCAGCGGATACAATCCTTAAAGCGTCAAAGTTTGTTTTTGGGCTCTCTGCACATACTGGTATATAATATTGTTGTATTATGTTGTGCTACAGAGTTTGGTGTTATTTCTTAACACATATGCTCATATGCAGATGGCGTCGTACTGCCAAAATGCTCTGGCATTTTGATAGAGTGGAATGATGGCACTGGAACCATTTTAACAACTGCTAGAATCTTTTGCTTAAGTAATCCAGTTGCGGATGTGGATGAGTGGTTAGGCAGAGAAGAATTCAATCTAAATGTTGAGGTAAGTTGTTCAAAATAAAGAAAGTGGTCCCTTTTTTTAATACATCAATTTATTAAAGTTTTAAGCATGATTTACGCACCATACTGAATGAGAAGAAATTTCATCCCAAAGTGAGAGTGGCAGATTGTTCACTGAAGGTTCTGTGCACGTTATTTACTTATATGTACCATTCCTTGGTATCACTTATGGAGTAGATAACTACAAAACAATAACTCCCTCTCCTTCTCTATATGCTTTTGTTGTAAGTTCAATTGATTATTTTGTGCATTTCTAGAAAGCTACTTTCTCAAAAACATAACATCATGTCTTTCCAAATGCTTTTCTAGGTCCATGTTCATATGGCTCGAAATACTGAGGTGAAGGGTAAATTGGTATATTTCGACAGGAACTATGGTTTTGCTCTGATCAGTGCACCTATGGGTCAACCAACAAAATTAGCTCGTTTTCGTGAGGATGTGAACATTGCTCAATGCATTTTTGTTCTCGGAAGAGATATGTGGGATTTGGACATAGGTGATGGCAAAGTTCTAAGGAAAGGCGCAAACATCTATGAGCGTCACCATTACTTACACACCGATAGCTTAATCTCTCGGGTACAATTCATATTCTGTTGTTAGATTAATTTACTTGTTTCCTTTCTATTTTGATTTCCATGTCGCTATAAATTATATGCTAGCAGTACGCATGCTGTTTTCTAATTAACAACACAAATATTGTAGTGTGGTGCTGGAGGGGCAGTCATAGACGTGGAAGGATATGTTCTTGGAATGACACAATGTTCCTCAACTTTTATACCTTCTTCAATCATATTGAGGTGCTTGCATCTTTGGAGGACATTCAGGCATGTTTCTCCTTCGTTTCTGTTGCTCTATAATGTTGCTTAGCCCCTTTTGAAGATAAGCATTTTGTTAGTCATGGTTCTTAAAAGCCTAGTTGGTCTTGTACTGTTTGAATGCCTTATACTACTGTCACTTTAATCAGTCACACAGTTTCTAGATATTGGGTTTGATGAGGTGGGAAATGGCCACTCACATAGTTTCTAGATATTGGGTTTGGTGAGGTGGGAAGTGTGATATGAGATTTTGATTCCATTGCCACGTTTGGCCTTGCCTTGGATCTGGGTTAGGGATATTAATTATTGTGCCCTTTGGGAAATTATTGTACTTAGAAATGCCTGTTTCAGAAACATGCAAAGATCTGATGTAATTTGTACCTACAAAATGAATATAATGCTATGGTACTAGCTCATGGATCCTTTGATAAGTAACGTAATATATTTTCTTACATGACCATGACCATGCCATGGGGAATTAGTTCCTAGAAATGTCAGTTTCAGAAACATTCAAGCATATGTGATGTAATTTACAAGCGCACTAATCCTTTGTAAATCTAACAAAATATATCTTGTGTGGACGTGACCATTCATGCAATTGAGTACTTCTGGGCAACAAAATATACATCACCATCTAATTGTAAGGAAGTGGTTGCTTACACAGCTTAGTCTAAACATAACAACATACTTATCTGTATTCTTTTTTTTAAACCAAAAATGGACCATCTCAGGTCATCGTCAACACCAAAGTTAGGATGAAACTGTGTTTTTTGGTTGACCGAACAAGCTCTAAAACCTTGCAGGAGGTCATTTGTATGAGCTTTGCAAGTTTTTTTTTATTTGGTTGGGCGGAGGGGTCAGATCACACCACACACTTGGAACTTTGTAGGCTTTTATTCAAGTTCAATTTATCTGGTTGTGTTTGGTACCGACGACTTGGTTGAAAATGTTTGTTGTTATTTGCTTACTTCGGAATCTGATATATATTATCTGGTATAGTTGTGTCCCTCGGATACATCTTGGGATGAAGTTTCTTGGCATGAAATGTCTAAACCTTAAGAGTAAAGAGAAGATATCTCGGAATTATGAAGTTGATGCCGGTCTTATTGTCGTACAGGTATGGATCATCCATCCATAAGTAGAACCACTTTCTCTTTTAATATCTACTATTTTAATATTTATTTTCACTGCAGGTGGCAGTAGAATCTAAAGCTGAGCAACTTGGTGTTAGGGGTGGTGATATTATTTTATCCGTGAATGGAAAATACGTTGATAGCGCAGTTGAGGTATGCGTGCATTATAAATTTATTATGTTCCCTATAATGTTATGAATAGAAGTCATATTTCATGCATACTCTCTTGTTTTATGCTCATGACATGTCGCCCTATTCAATACGTGATGATTGTGTTTTGTGTTCTTTCCATGTCACTCAAGTTCCCAGGATTGCTAGGAATTTGAATCCTCTTCTCAACTTTGTCCAACCCAGCTTGTCTTCACCCACCAATTGCTGAAACAATAGTTTGCTGTTGCAAACACACAAAGAGATGGGAAAAGATGATTGGACTCGTCAGGCTGACCATAGAGCGGTAGTAGTTCTCCCTCTGTCCCAAAGCTATGCATATCTATAGAAAATCCAAAATGAATTGTAATTTGGAACGGAGGGAGTACAAAAGAATATAATATAGAATCATACATGCTCCAATTGTCAATATAATTGTTTTAGAACGCTTAGCAATAAAGCTTTCTCAACTTTGACTATCCGTATATAACGAATAAAATATATTGACAATGTAATGAACATCAGTAGATTAATTAGAAAGGTTAGGCCTTTTAGATGTCATATTCTAATAGAAACTGCTAGTCAAGTTCTCACCTTGTAGACAATGTCAATGACCTAATGACTTGCATTTTTGTGATAGGAGCATGGGCAAATCAGTAATGTTGTGCCTGAACCATGATCTAGGCTATCAATATCATTTTTGCTATTATCTGTATTACAATTACTTTTTACATCTATAACTTTGTTGATGGCTCAGGTTTTCATCTTTATCATGAACCAATTTGCTTGTAATTTTGGCTCTGTGGTTGTTGCATTTCCCTGAGATTGAAATAATCTTGTTCAACTGCTCAAGTATTTTATTTTAATTTATATTTGTAGCTTGTTGTACTCCACGTCACCAAAGGTGTCCTTGTCCGCAATATACAGTCAACAGCAAAACTGTCTCATTGTTTGGAAATCATCACAGAAGGTATACATCCTTTTCAACTTTAAACCAATCTCTAGCCCAGTAAAGAAAAAAGAGAAGCATCTAGTCCAATCTCTGTCAAAGCACTAGTTAGCCTTTTCTTTTGGGCTGTAATTTCCCTTTCTAAAAATTGAAAGTCAGAGTTATAGCCACAACGAAACGGAGCACTCTTGTGCAGTCAAGGTTAATTGTTCTGTAGGACTAGTTGAGTTCTTAGCAAGTCTAGTTCAAATTTATGAAGATCTTGGTTATAACATTTTTTTTCTCTAAAAACATGTTTGTGCTTCAATTCTGTGATTGGGGAATATAATTGAGAAAGAGAATAGGGTCGACATAGATTATACGCCTAAAAATAGTTTCCTGTTTAGGTGAAAACCGTATTTTTGGTCCAAGACCTAGTGACGACCCTGCTCCAAGTGACGACACTGCTCCAAGCGATGGGTCCTCATAGCGACGACCCTCCTCCAAGCGACGACCCTACGCGCGACGACCCCGCGCGTGACGACCCTTGTCCAGGCAAGTTATTTTTCCCGCATTAATTATGTCTGTTCCGTCGCATCTCCGTAGTGCTTTGCCTGTCTTTTATGTAGGCCAGTTGAACCCTGTGATAACAGGCGTTTTCCTTTTCAGGTCTTTACAAACAGGCGATGATGAACCCTTGAAAAGTTAAGGACAACATAGCGGAGTTGTGTTTCTGTGGTAGGCCAGCTGCGGAGTTGTGTTCTGTGACCTGAAAGAAAGGGGGAGATGCAGTACTTTATTTTCATATGTGCAAGTGTGTGTAATTCACGGGACGAACTACCGTGCATGTATGCAAAGACTGGCTTATGAACACTTCTAAAAAAAAGACTAGTGTAGCTGCAACCTTTTTTGTTACTGGCTACTTACTAGCAACCTTAATTTTTTTCTGTGGGAGGTCCAATATGCAGACTTGATTTTTATTGAGTGAAATACACGGGTGGTTTTTAAACTTGTTCCGATGTCATCTAGGTCCTCAAAATCGCACGAAGATGACCATGAATGCAACGATCCAAGTTTTATTATATTAATCATTCACACGAACTGATCAAGACCACTTCACGCTAAATTTTCTTGACGTAGTGTTATTGACTGTGTTTAGTTTCTAGACTCTCTCTCCAAACTTCACTATTCATATCAAATTCCTCTCCTCATATATGTAGTGTAAATAAAAAAAACTAGTGGCATGGTTTTGATGTACACGACGAGATAAATCTTTTGAGCTAGTTAGATCATGGTAGGACAATGTTTACCACAAACAAACGAAAAAAACTACAATGCGATACAGTATCCAATATGACTTTTTCACCCTCTTATAGAACTAAACACCCATTATCTTTCCATGTTTGCTCAAGACACGAATGTCGAAGATACAAATAATTTTCCATTTACCGAGATCACAGCTCTCAGATCATATTGACAGCGACTAACACGTACTTGGCGCAGCCGCCAGAATATACTAAGGCCTGTTTGGTTCTAGGGACTAAATTTAGTTCCAATAGAGACTAAAAATCCAAACCCTTGGAACTAAAAGGGACTAAAATCCTTTAGTTCCATAAGCTCCACAAGAGGAACTAATAGGGACTAAAATGTGCCTTTTTCCACTACCTACCCCTCATCACTCCCCCCACTCTCCCTCATCCCTGCGTGTCTCCTGCTCCCCCGTCGCCGCCGCCCACCTCCCTCCCTCCCTTCCCACCTCCGTCGCCGCTATCCCTCCGTCGCTCCGACCCCCGCCGTTGTGCTCCGCCGCCGCCGCTCTTGCACTCCGTCGCCGCTTCGCCCCCGCCGGTGTGCTCCGCCCCTGCCAATTTTCTCCGCCCTTGCCGCCGCCGCTCCTGCGCTCCGCCCTCCGCCGTCGCCTGCTCCGCATCCTCCTCCACTCCCCGCTCCGCCGCCGCCCGTCCGTGCTCCCTCGCCGTTCACGCCGCACAATGGCTCCCTACCACGCCGCAAGCTGGCGCGCTGGAGAACGCTCTCGCCGCCGCCGCCGGTGGCTCCTCCAACCCCAACGTGCAGCCGCCGTGGGTCGGCGGTGCTGGCCCCGGCCGCTACCCCGCCCAGCCGCCATGGACCTTCCGCGCTTCGGCCCCGTCGCCGCCGGCGCCGCGGCTGAGACCCCTTCGCGTCGTTCGGCGCCGGGGCTTCCATCTCCTCCAGGCTGCAGCGCACTCCGCGTCCGCCGGGCCAGAGTGGCGACGGCCGCAGCTCGTGGGCGCCAGCGGCCGCCCGTGTCAACGGCGGCGACGTTGACGAGATGATGGAGGATGAGCTGAAGGAGTTCTTGTTCGGAAAAGGAGGGGTAGCTCAAGAAGGATAGAAACGTCTTTGTGCGTGGAGTTAAAGTTGTTTTAGTCCCTTTTAGTCCCGGGATCCAAACACCAATTTTAGTCCCTTATGGACTAATTTTAGTCCCTTAGTTTTAGTCCCTAGTATCCAAATAGGCCCTAAGCCAAATCAGGGGTGTGCCACATATTTGGCGAGAAAACGGACGTGCAACATCAGGGGTATTATTTGCTGAGAAAAAGACTCGCGGCCAGCATCGTCAACGTATTTGCTGAGAAAAAGACTCGCGGCCAGCATCGTCAACTACCAAATAATAAATACTACTCTCAACAGTAATGCCATGGACAATGACAGTCTACATAACAGTGTGCCTTTACTATGCTCCTGCAGTGTTTAAAAAAACACAAAAACTGAAAATTAATATAAAAAATTAATAATATTATTAATGATATAATGACTGGATGCGATACTTGATATGGCAAAACTAACCCAATACATCGCTCATTCGTCACCAGAGGGATACTAATTATTATTCACGTTGCACCACCATTTTGCGGTTCTTGGAGGACGCCAATATGCACAGAGACATAAGAACGGGAAAAAAATGTTTTCTGCTCAGTTGAACTGGATATCTGTTCTACAGCAAGTAAAGTGTTTTTTAGTTTTTTACTATATGCTTAAAACAAGTTACATCTTGCCAAGGAACACCGTATTTTTTTTAAAGAGGGTCAATCAGTCATTGAATTGAACCTTCTAACTGAAGGACGGCATCTCCGACTAAATCGACTTATAGTTACATGGTGAAATGGGCAGATACAATTTTGATGTAAAGAATGCTATAGCCGTGTAGGACTTTGCACTTTCAACTACATGGCACCAGTAAATTAGACGGCGTGACACGATCCATTACGTACATGATTTGAAAGGAACAAGTTCAAGGTTTGTTTACTTTGGGCGGTCAAGTTGACATCATATCTCAGTTACAATAAATTTCAGTTACAATAAATTCATATCTCAGAGAGAGAGGGAGGGAGGGAGGGAGAGAGGAGAGAGAGAGAGATCACAGCCCAATTGGCCACCCCTGCGGCCTACAACAATCATGCATGTCTGAGTAGGGATGAAATCAGTCGGAAACGATCGAAAATTTTCATTATCATTTCCTAACCATATTTTTTTACTCGGAAACGAAAACGGAAACGATGGCGATAACGGAACAGTCGGTATATCGGAAACGAAAACGTCGAAAACCTTAAATCGAAAATTGTGTAGGCCAATTTCAACAACCAACATTACTATATATTTATATATCATTTATGTGTGTACATAAAAGATAAAAAATAATGGAGCTATGTAGGGTGGCGGTTTATTTTCATTTGCGACAAAGAAAATTTTAGGCGAACTAGAAGAGATAGCTGTGTATTTTGGGCCTCAATGATTTAACTGGGCTGAATTCGGAATTCCAACGGAAAATTTTCGATTAATTCGGTCGATAGAGCTATTCGGCGGTATAAATCCAATATCGTTTTCGTATCGTTTTCCGACCTTTACTGTTTCCGTTTCATCGGAACGGAAAAATCTCGGAAACGAAGCTCGGTCGATCGGGAATTTTCGTAATCGTTTTCATCCCTATGTCTGAGCAATACGCTTCGAGAGAGCCAGTAGTGCAACAAATCACAGTGTACGGTCCCTCCAGCTTCCAGATCCCAGCACTCCGAAGAGAGATTTGCGATTCAGGGGTATTTTAGTCAGTTAACATGGTAATATTTAGGAAAAGTGGTTAAATGATTCTGAAATCTTTAAAAGGCATTCTGGAGAAAACAAAAATATAATGATATTATAGTGAAACCCGCTTTTGAGAATGGTGAAATTGCAAATTTCTCCCGAAGAATAGGGGCACTCACTTCTCGTGCCGCGTGACTCGTGACGGTCTCGATTCCCTCGGAGATGGGATGAAAACAATTATAAACGCAATCATTTTCTGAGGTACCAATGTACCATACTCGGTTGGTCCGAATTTTACCATATTTCTAAACCAACTATTATGTGAAAAATGCACTACTGAGATGAAAGCGATCAGAACTATACTCCGTACTAGATAAAATCGAAAACGGTCAGAAGCAAACAAACTGTACAGAGAGGTAACCGAGCTCACCTAATAAGCCCACAGAGCTGCCCACTAACTACTGTGGTCCAGCCCAGCTAATCCTTCCCCTCCAATAATTCGCGAGGCGGCGTCATGTGCCGTGTTTCCCGGCTCCAGCAGCCAACACGAAGAAAAAGGAGGAAGCACCGAACCGAAGCAGAAGTGCCATCCGTTACCACAGCCACAAGCAGTCACCTCCCCGAGCAACCCGCTAGAATGCGAAGGCGCGTCGACGGGCAGTCGGGCACAGCGCACTGATGGGGGGCGGCACAGCACTGTTCCCCGCGATAGCCGCGAACCGGCGAGGACCTGTCTGCCTGTGCGGCTCCAACCCAACCCCCGGCTCGTCCGCTTCCGCCCGTCGCGAGGCGCATCGGCGGCGACGACGACGAGGGGTTCACGCCCCCCGGCGCCCGCCTTTCCCCTCGCCATGATCAGGTGCCATGCCGCCGCGCCGCGCGGCGCCTCTCGGCGGCTTCCGCGCTGGCGCCATCGGGGGTCGAGGGGGCCGTACCTGGGGGGCGTGTGCTGTGTCGTCAGGGGCATGGCCCGTCGAGGCACACGGCACGGGCCATCGACTCGACGGGACGCGTTGCGGGCCGAGGCCGCCTCCTAGAGCAGTGATCACGCGAACGGATAAACAAGAGGGTTTATTACATTTTTTTTGACACACCGCGACGCACGACGGGACAGTGCGGCGCAGACACCTTACAGGATCATACACAGACCCCAACAGTTGATTTACATGCGAATAAGCGAGAGAATAATAGGAAAGCGGGATGCTGTTCATGCTTCACTGGCGACGAGGCACAGGCAACAAAAAAGGTACTCCAACGTGTCGACCTATCCATGGATGCTTCTCTCGGGCAAGGAATCTGAGTCATAGGGGATCCAATAAGACCTGCGAAAAGTAACGGCACAGAAATAGAATGCTTTTGTTCAGAAAAAGAACTCACAGCAACCGTAATTCGTATATATCAGTGGAATGTGAATCTCTGAATGTTGTTCGTTGCAAAATCTTAAAAAACTGAGCGAACATCAGGTGGGACTTGGGAGGATGCGACACCACTGCCTATGAATCCTATAGTCTGATGACCACCAAAGATCCAAGAGTTTCAAGGCTACATAATTCTCCTTCAGAATCGGCTTCAAATTATTAGAAGTAAATACTATGCATTCTAAAATCAAGCATACACTTGCCGACACTTTATCTAATGTGGAGCCATTGTTTTTCCGAAATGAAACGTGGGACCCATTGTAAACCACTGATTCTAGTAATACCATAATGCAAGGAATAGCCTGCAATGATATATCGTGGGAGCGGTACAGCGAAAGATCCAAGGAGAGTTGGCCCAGAATAAATAATACAGTGGGGGAGAAGTTGAACCTTGCCATTATTGGACCGAATCCATCAACTGGCCTGGTTGATATCTCAAGGAATAAATGGTCTCAGGACAGATTAACAGAACATGATTAGTTGCCTGTCTGCTAGCTTTTTCCAGGACACGCTTGTCGTGTTGCAGCTGCAATACTAGGTGCAGGCAATGGTACAATTCCATGTCCTTGTTTTGCTTCTAAGGAAGCCAAGCGACATGGCAGAGGGGAATGCCTTCTAGTTGGACCCCATGCTTTCTAGCTACACGCTACAAGTTATCTCGGGTCACTCTTCCAACTACAGGAAGTTCCATGATAGGATTAGAGATACAAACATAAAAGAAACTGAGTGATTCCTCAGCAATATTTACATTATATTGATATTTTTTTTATTGACATCAGTTTCATCATGAGACCCGGATGCACATGGAAAAGGGTAATTGTTGTGAAATAGATGAAAAGACGGGAGTGTAACAACTTTACACGAAAACAAAAGGAAGAGGGGGCATGCCAGATTTTGAATCACAGTGTGTGGCCCAAGCAGCAGTTAACTGACCTCTGAGCTCCCAATAAATGGAGGCAATAGGTGATACATTTTTCTTGGGTGCTGTGTTATATTTGGCGCAAGCAGCTGCTAGACTGTCTTATGAGCTCCAAATACATGGAGGCAGCAGGTGATCAAAAATCTCTTTTTCAGATTATCACATCTATTTATGGACATTAAGAGCAACTTGATATAGTAAACAACTTTTCTTCACTCCTCATTTCTTTTGTATGCACCTTAAGGGAGCTGACAAAAACCACATATTCCAGTCCTAATGAAATGTTACTGCACATTGCATGTTCAGTTTCTGAATTGCTTCTACTGTAGGATCTATTAACAAATCTAGATTTGGCAGTGTACGCCAAAATCTATCGTGAAAAATATATATTATAATTTTGTTAGGAACCAAGGAATAAAAGCCAAGGAAAGATTGAAACAGTACAAAACACCTAGCATGTTGATTTGATACCAGCTGATCCTTGAGCAGGACTCAACAATATATGTGATTCAAAGCACAGTTGAAAGAAAAATTCCAGGAAGCAGATTACCAGATAGAGAAGCAAACTTGTCGGCAAGACTAAGTATATCATGCAGTAAGAGGGCCCTCTGCATTGTTACGCCCATTGAGCTGCTCTGGGTGGATCTTCTTCCCCAACATCTTCCTCATGACCTACTTAGTTTCCAAAGGAGATCAAATGCCAACAGATGCATTGCAGGTTAGTGGTTGTTCAGTGTCAAAATAGGCTAGATAGATCATGCTTGCTTAGCTGGCCATCCAGTAAATATACTTGATCCGGATAAAGAAGCTAAGTGGTATGGAATTAACAAACTTGGACAACTTATAGGGTAGCAAGAGATGGTTAAATACGAAGCACCATGTAGCCTTACTACTTACTAGTTTAGGACATATGCCGATATGCGCAACTTATAAGGCTATAACATATTCTTCTCATGAGCTTCTGTTCTTTTTGGACAATGGTTTTTAGGATGTAATCAT
Organism: Echinochloa crus-galli; assembly: GCA_900205405.1. Taxonomy (NCBI): domain Eukaryota; kingdom Viridiplantae; phylum Streptophyta; class Magnoliopsida; order Poales; family Poaceae; genus Echinochloa; species Echinochloa crus-galli. The sequence continues at coordinate 614,021 of OAMR01000459.1, forward strand.
ATGAGGGTTATCATATCAGATGAACTTGCAGAACTTCAAATTTCTATCCGACGTGGATTAAGTCGGCAAGCATCAGAGTAAAAAGATTCATGTAGATGCTTCTAGGAAATACAGATGATTGCAACACGCATAAGACATGGGCAAAGAAAGCAAATCATACCCGACTTAATTTTCTTGTGGCTTTCAGTGGCTTTGCGGTTGGCTTTGTTGGTTTCTTTTGATGCATCTTTTCAGTGCACAATGTAGGCTTAGAAATGGATGCCCCAGCAACAATGACGATATCCTGGCAATTCTTCTCCACTGGAGCACTAGATGAGAATGCTTCTGCTGCAAACAAATCAGCAAGTGTAGTTCTTACTTTCTCCACCTTCTCTACCATCAGAAGTGGTCGTTCCTGGATATTAGCAGCACCCCCATCTTCCACCTCATGCATCAGAATATCTTCCATTACGAAACATGTGAAATTGTCTTCTTTCATCGACGACGAATGCATCTTGGCAGGCTCAACAACAGGCACTGCTGGTTCACATAGTGCTGTTGCTAATGCAACGTCTTGTTTGACCTCATCATTCCTGGATTCCTCTTCATCTTTCTCTTCCTCAAGCACTTCCTCCTCATCCATGATGAGGAAATCATCTTCTTCAATGCAGGCCTCAGGACAAAGGGAGTCTACGTGATGTCCAAGTGTTCCGATTGCAAGTATACCGTTAAGAAGCACATCACGCAGCAGCAGCGCTTCAGTGTCTTTCTCAGCTACACTCTGACGAACAGAGTCTTCCTTATCTTCCATGGCTGTTGCATTATTCCAAAAAATAAAGTTAACAAAGTAAGAACAAAAAAATTTGTATATGATCACAATAAAAGAGATATCATAGGAACATGCTTACCCTTGTTCCCATGGATGGTGCAGTACTCGGTATTAGGATGCATCCTCCGATTCAGCCAATGGAACACCTGGTAGTGTCATGAGAACATGTAGATCAGTAACCTTATGAGCACTTAATACAAGAATAGCAACTTGAATCTCACGAGTCAGTGCGAGGGATGGAAACTGCAAAGACACTGCGCATCAAACACTGGCAGAGGGTGTATCATGCGAAAATTTGAATACCTTTAGGCCCATCTCTTCAGAACCAATCTAAAATCACAAAAGGCAGATAGTACCTTAGACGAGCCTCAAAGGCATAGCATGGTTTTATATGAAGATACTGGGCCCATAATTGAATGGTCCAGGAGACAAAAGAATGGAATTTTGGTTGCAACTGGCTTGGCCTCACTCAACTCAAGTAAATTCTTTCACTGAGGTTGATATGAGAATGGGAAATTCCCAGCTACATTCTATTCAAAGTCAGCAAAGGACAGAGATTCACTAGTCACAGCAAGCGGAGAATGATTCAGAAGACTCCAGCCGACTCAGTCAGCCAACCATAATGTGGCACACTGCATGTGCATGTTGTGGCCCCACCATTGACATAATAGATCATGCCTACATGGTGACTGATACCATGCAAACTGCTAACAATCTAAACAAAGTAGTCATCTCAAAACATGGCATGGAATGAACAGGCTTATCAACCTATCAGGATTAGATTAAGAGATTAAGCAGGCAAAAATATTCAGGAGTTAAATTGAAGTTGATTAGTTCATCAGATACTTGACATACGCACAAATATGTTCATCATTCCAGCTTTCCAATATATGTACTGCAGCACCGACTTTTATCATTCAACAGTAAACTGCACGCGCTTTCATTTGTTGTTTATGTATGGTATGTTTGATGCACTGGCCACCTGAAAGGATGGCAATGACATAAGTAGCTGCTGCCTGTTGGCAGAAGCCTGTAAGTTAGCACTTGACAGCATACCACTGTGGCATCTAATGGCACAGAAAAGTGGTGACTACAGCTGCACATGAAACAAGTAAAGTCTGGCAGCAGCACTGGTAAGCAACTTGTAGGCTTAAGCTCATAAAGACAATAGTTTTTATTAGTAAAGCAGCTTCCAAAAATTCAGGGATCAGCCTTAGATCTTAAATAAAAAGAAGAAAATGCGCAAGTAGTTTTCATTAATTCCCTTATCTCTCAATAGCTTCCCAAATACAATGCTATCAAAGATGTACTTATGATAAATCTCATGCAACTGCTTCCTCCAAAACTAAGCAAACACAACGGGGATGAGCATTTGAGAAAAAACAGTGGGGATGAGCAGAAAAGAAAATACTATGTTGATCTCTGTTCTGCATCCTTCTGACTACAGTAGCAACCATTCTGAGGGCCCATGTTTGTTATGCAATGATATGTCACCGGATCCATCTGGCTTGGCAATTTATGAAAGACTGAAAGAATACTGTATCATGTTACCGCACAGTTCAGGAACTATTTGCTTAGCAGCAATTGTGGAACATATGGAGAAGTAGTAGCAGACAATCCACCAAACTACAAGCATTAGTCGATGTAGATAACAGATAAAACATACTGAATAATGAGTCTATGTTAGACTCGTCTTCTTCTATTAATACAAAGATACGCAGTTCTCCTGCGTGTTCGAGGAAAAAAAAAACATATTGAATAAAGATACCATAGAATGCTTCTTCTATGTGACTACACATCGATTATAAGTGTAGATGGATGATTTAGTGACTTCTCTATGCAAAGAATGATGGCCGAGTGGAGGATAACTAAGGCTGCGCAGCACTCCCATAAAGAACTGTGTTTTAACTCGATTGAAATGGGCATTCCAATTGATCCAAATGAATTTCCAAACTTTGGATGCTAACAAATGTTATAGGACAAACCCACAAAGGTAGTGAAATTTATGCTCACAATGTGATGAATCTAAGATATCATTTGTACTGCATGTAAATCCGGATCAACCAATATAACTATTGATCTCACATATTCTTCATAGAAGCTACTATTTTCTGGTAGGAAAGGGACTCAAAAATCTCATCCTAAAACAGTAGTCTTATGCAAAAGCAGCAGGAAGAAATATGAAATGTTCTCAACCACACTAACTGCACCGAAGATATATTAAGGTATCAGTACTCAGCTCGAGGTTTCTAACAGATTGCAGCAGAGCAAGGCCTGCATACTGTATAATTCCGGTAAATAAATGAATATTCTCAGGATATTATGAGAAAAAGCTTTTGCAAACCACATTGCCTAGTTTTGCGTTTACATCTAATGAAAGAAAATGCAGCAGGAGCCTCAGTTTTCTCCTCTTATTGGACGAGAGAGAGTCAATATGATATTGGCATGGGTTCTACCAACAAAACGAAGAAGTTTAGGATTGGTCCAGCTGGACGCCAGGACATTATCCAGATCTCTTCTAACAGCATACCAACATGCGATTCCAAACAAAACACAATTTGCATAAACAACTGATGACGGAAGAAATAGTTGTGGAAATTTTGGACTTCATAGAAATATATGGACAAACTAGACAGAACACCACCTGTAGAGGAAACTGCTGCAGTTTTTACAGATTTTAGTTTCTCATTATCTGAATACACCACTTGACGCATCTCCAAGGCTCCTTTCCTCAAGATTAGATGACAAGGAACTCTAACTTCATCGATCATCTCTCTTGTGCATAGAGAATTAACCCTGGGACTCTGCAATCTTGTTTATGCAATGCAGCATTGTAATCACAACTTCACAAGAATAAAAGAGACCATAAGAAGCATCAAGCAACAAACAATTCATGTCTTTCCCAGCATGTTAAGAAGATACTTTGATGATGGCAGAACTGTATTGTCAAATAGAATTGACGCCACAACCAATAATCATTCTTCCTTCAATATCATGAGTGCACATGATAAATGATACTTGTACTGTATGTTTGTTCAAAAGATAAGGTAAGGATCATTTGAAAATCAATTTACCAGACCCAACGATAAGGTAAGCATCTCAAATTGGATGCACAATGTATGGCGATTCATGATGGAGAGCAAGCAGACAAGATGTACATTCCAAGATAGATATGAAAGAAAAATGATTGTCGGAAGGACATGTTGAACACTTGGACCCATGGACAGTTTAGTGGAAGGCAATAGATCATCTATCTCCATGTGGATCTTTGTTTTTTAATACCATTTTTTGGTGGTGTATGCATAGCCAGAGCTACCTGCATTAGCACGGACACATAACCTGCCTTAGCTGCCTAAATCACAAGCATAGATACACCAGACCTGCGCATGATCCTATTGTCTGGCTTTTTAAACTTCCTCCAAGACACTGGTACCACATTAGCTCAAACGCAACATCGTCACCCACCAAACATGTAAGGACCACGCTTGCTTAGTAACATCACATCGCATCAGAAGAACGTGGTGCCTGTTCATGCCATGTCGCCGTGGGGTCAGTGCAACAGTGCGTGGGAGGCTGGACGCAGGGGTACCCAGTACATGAAGGCCAGGTTGCTGTACAGTGAGCAATCCAGCCGTTATGAGCATGCTCGCTGAGCAGGCGAAACATCGAACATGCTGGAGGCAGACAGAAAGCGCTTCGAGTCGGGTAACGGCGTACCTCGTCGCGCCGTTCCTCGAGGCGGCGGAGCGGACCTCCTCTCTGGCGAGGCGCGTGGCGATCTCGTGGCACTCGATGTCGGTGGGCGCACTCCACGCGGCGCTCGGCCTCCTTGACGCCCCTTGTTCCGCATGATCTCGTCCGCCTTCTCACCACCGCCGAGCGCGGCTACTCCGCCGCGCCGCCCTCCACGGGTGCGCACGGCACACGGACGGCTCCATGGAGGCGGCGGCGGCGGCGCGCGGGAATGTGACGGGACCCCAACGGAGGGGCGTACGGTACGAGTGCGGGGGTTGGGATGGAATGCGGAAGATGACGTTGAGAGCTCGCAACGGGCGACCAGTGGAGATTGACTCGCTGAGTGTGGACCCCACACTACCATCAGCTATCAACACTTCAGCAAAGACGTGGCGACGATCGATGGCGGTGTCGGCGTTCAGTATCAGCGATCCATCTGCATCCATCAGGGTGAGATCAAACGCCTGGTAGTGGATGATTCAACCAAGGGTTGAGCTTAGGAATGCACAGCAATGAACATATCAGAATTTTTCAAGCACAAAAGTCAGCGGGTTAGTAATAACTTGCAGGATCATTCAGTCAGTGGCGTAGCTAGGATTTTACTAAAGGGTATGCCACTTATCATATATAATTTATTCAATCAATATATATACACGGTATGATCAAAATATAATTAGATAAATAATTTTAAATATCACCAAAAAACATGCCAAAACTTAAATTTAAGATATTAAGTGCAAAAGATATATAAAGAATCTTATATAATTATATCAACTCAAAGAAGATTAGTATGTTTCTGTCCTAGCATGTTCTTGTCCGGACTGTCTTTCTAAAGGCCATGAAAAATGCATGTTTTGAAAAAAAAAAGAATGCAATGTCTATGTTCTTTCAATAATTCAACAATTCTACAAACAAAAATATTGCATCATCATATTTGTTCCATTTATAAGCAAATTAGATTTATTTCTCCACGGACAAGCTGAAGCCATCGGAGTAGAAAATTAGAAGTGGCACACTGGCACACCTGTGGCCGTTGTTCGTTGCTTCCTAGTGGTGGCCGCTCGGCGCTGTCCCGTGGTCGGTGGCCGCTGTTCGTTGTGTGTCTAGGCAGGTTGACTCAGTTGAGCACAGTAAATCAATCAATGATCCAAGAACCAACGAAGCAACACTGCAGCTTGACGCCTGAAGGAACGACAGGTGACGGCACACGGTGGGATGGGCGAGGCACGGATGCGCCGATGCGCCGATGCGGACTGATCGTCGTCCACCGATCGGGATCCGAAGCCAACGCGTCTAACTGAAACATCGCGAGAACCAGGCGGCGGAGAGGTTGTAGTAGGGTCGACGTTTTCTTTTGTTTCGTATACGGGCTGTCATATACTCGTATATGGGCTGAACAGCTCATACGGGCTCAATCTACAGGGTATGCCGCGGCATACTTGGCATACCCTGTAGCTCCGCCCCTGCATTCAGTATATAAGAAATAAACAAGAAATCCACGACCACAACCACACCGATCTCTCTCAGTCAAATTACATGGCTACATGCATGCCTACAAGACTACGACATGCAAAATTACAGATTCGAATAAGCACGCAGTCATGTGAGCAAAACACACAGTGAAGATCGCTTCAAACCATATTGAGAATATAATTTAGCTGAAGTCACCACATTGACAGTGTATCACTCAATTTGGTGATTAACTAACTGTTACCATGCAAACTGCTAATAAATTAGTCATCTCATAACCATGGCATGGAATATGCGCCAAGATTAAATCTACCATGACTAGGGGTGGTAAAGGGCCCTCACTTTTGTACTAGAAATTTTAAGGATCGGGCCGGATTAGGGCCGGATCAAAATAACACTAGTTTTTGAGCTAAATTTTGCTAGGGCCAAGTTTGATTGTGAAGGAACAAACGGGCCATGATCCGTTACACCCCTAACCATGACCCTGCAGTGCCACTGGGCTGGGTTTTCAAATTGAAAGTGAGAGAAGATCCACTAGGTCTTCAGGGAGTATGGTAGGCAGCAGGTCGCTCCTTCAGTAGTGATCTTGGCAATCTGTCATTTAAGAATGCATTACAGCAGTTCACTAAATTTACATTGAACATCAGCAAGCTAAATTGTTTTTATAAAAGGTTAGAGAGCCAATACTTGGAATTTTGTTAATGGATGACAAGTCATGGTACAGCAAGACCAGAAAGCCCTTTGATGGAATAAATATAAGGAAGAAGCCGATTTGATGAAGAGTATGAGATGAATACGGCGCTTCGACGTATTTCTTTGAAAATAAACATTTGTAATCGTAATCGACTAGGAATTGTGTCAAAACCAGGGTATAAATATAAACCCATGGTGATTGTAATAGGGATCGAACAATCATAAAACAAACCGGCCTTGCGCCAACTTTCGAGTCCTTTAGTCGTGTCGTCGAAATCTTCGAGAGGAACCATCGATCCGTCGACCTCCGTAAGTATCGACAACCTTGTATCATGCTTAGTATCATGCGGTGGATTTAAGCTTGGTATGAGAAGGCTTCTTTGTTAAATCATGAGTCATGCGGTGACCCTGGGACCCTCGGCACATTGGAGTGTCATTTGCGAGTTAGCTCATGCACACATCCGCCTCCCATGCTATTGTGGGGAATATTCACAATGACATGTGGCATGTCAAACTTTGTTTTAAATAATAAATGCTTTTAGCCTTCCATGTATAGAGTATATCATGCGGTAGATTGATCTATTCTTGGTTGGTGGTGTGATTTCAAACAAGTTGTATCATGCGGTGGATTAACTTGTTTGATTTTTATGCTTGACGGGTTCGAAAGTACCTAGACATGTGGTAGACTAGTGCTTTTAAACCTATGCATTCTTGTTTATTAGAAATCTATGATCGTGCTTTCACATTTATTATGCCTCATTCCCGTTAATCGGTTATAATTAAGTACTGCAACGATTATTTAATTAAATACCGGTCTTTCATCATGGTGACGTCATGCGGTCGGTAGTGTACCTCTTACATGCTTTGCCGACTATGTAATGGAAGCTTGGATTGCTGACAGATAGCTTGTTTATAGCTATATGTCGATCGAAATTGGCTTTGTAAGCCGTAGAGATGGAACTGTCTGGTATCAACCGGCACGTTCCAGGTTTTTATCTAAACATTTTTCCCTTTGTCAGTTTCAGGGAAAATTGACTGGCACGCTTCCGGATTTTAATTCGAGCCACGTGTGAAGCCAGCTGATTCGGCTTGCTGTGTGCTTGGCGTGGATCGCAGATTTTACGTCAACACACTTTTTGGCACGCCTGGTAGGAGATTCCCATCGAGGAAAAAGCAACGTCTTATTTCCTTGGGCCCGTAGGAGATTCAGACCCCTCCGAGCTCATTGCGGCTGAATCCTAGAGGATCCCCTTCAAGACTTCACTGACAAAGCCTCATGAATGGCAAGACGCTTTCAAGAACTGGCCTCTGCCCCCAATTGCTGGCTGGAGGAATTGGTACAAGAGAGTTTTTTATGACAAAAGCCCCCAAACCAAGAACTGGGAAAATCTTTATATTTCTCATTGCCTAGAATTGTCTTTAGCCGAAACACCCAGGAACGAAAATCTCCTGATTGCAGCCTGTCACTTTTGGTCTAATGGCGCAAATGCCTTTCTTTTTGGCCATGGACCAATGTCTCCCACCTTGGCCGATGTCTACATGATGACCGGCCTAAACATTACGGAGCCCGTGCGTCCATACAAGTGCAAAGGCTCCTCCAAGCAGACAGGAGTGAAGATAGGAGTTGGATATAAGAAATATATTCAGAATTATATGTCTGACGGTCCTCTGTCCGATGTTGAATACAGGGCCATTCTGAATATGTGGCTGTGCAGATTCATCTTTTGCGGCAAAGCCAATGAGCCAACTCTGAATCATATTGTGATGGCTGAAGATTTAGCTGCTGGTACACTCATCCCTCTTGGGAAGTACCTGCTGGGAAGTGTCTATCATATGCTCCATCAAACCACTCGCCTGATGCACACCAGCAAGAAAATCCCTTGTGTCAATGGTCCTTGGTGGTTCATCCAGATGTGGTTGCAGTTGTACATGCACCAGATTGTCACTATTGACATCAACAAGCAGCTCTTTCCTTCAATCAATTACAAGGAAGGGGAAACTCAAAGCACCAAAGGCTGTCAGACCTATGGAGAGGCTGCCTCTACTGTATCTGTGGATAAGAGCATTGATGAATTCTTTGAGCTTTTCTCCAAAGGCTTTGCTGATCCTCTTTGGTTCTCTTATTCTGACAATGATAAACTCACTCTTCCTTGTGAGTTCAGTTTTGAAACTAGATGTGTAGATGCACAATCTACAACTATTTTTAATTCTTTCATTCGGCCCTGTATTCTGCCAGCCGAATTTTGTGGAGGGAGGTTGGTCCAGAGTACTTTTGAGTACTATAAGCCAAATATGATGGCCAGGCAATTAGGCTGTGGCCAAGTGCCCCCAAGACTATTCCTCCATGAATTCCTCAAGCCCAGGGAGATTGGCAAGGACTCCACAGAAACAAGAAGGATCTTTGATTACAAATGCTGCACCACCATCTATGCACCTGAACATTCGTGCCAATAACATCTGCTCATCCTTCTTTCACTCTCTGGTGGCAAGAATTTCATGATCACATATTCAACATGCCAATTCATCCCTTCTGCCTCGAATTAATGCCAGATTATCAGCCAATTTCAGAGGTAATATGCTCACCCTTCATCTTGTTTTAATAACCTTTCTTCCTTTGATTATAACTTTGTCATCTTGCAGGACATAGTTCCTGCCCCTCTTGCCAGGACATCCAATACAAGATTGCAGGCCCAATATCTGCTCTGGGGCAACAATCTCCTACCTTGGCCCAGCTGATGTCTAGACAGGCCACCCTGGACCCAATCATTACCAGGCCATCTTATGCCAAAAGAAAGACTTCTTCTCTACCTGTTTCTTCAGTTGCTAAGAAGAAGAGAACAAGCAGTAGAAAACTTATTCAGGTCGTAATCTTTTCCTTCAAGTGCAATGCTATTTTCATCATGCTCATCTTTATCTTTATAATTTTAGGCTCAGACACAGCAAGCACCAGCCATCACAGATTCTGCCGACGTTTCATTGACTGGTATGAATCTTTGTCGTCTCTTCCATTCTTTTTCATCGGCATTTATCCCTTTTTAGTTGCAGAACAAACTTCAATGGATCAAATCTTGGAGAGCCCCTCTTCTCATCATGATTCACCTCCAGCTTCACCAGCTCTCCCTCAACCAGAAGCTTTACCTTCACCAAGAAACTCTCCAGCTTCTCCTCAGCATGACATTCAAAACCTTTCTATTGAGCCTGAGAAGCCTCATTCTCCTATTCAGGGAATCAGCAATGAGGCAAGCATAGTCATCCATTCCTCTCAATTCTCCAGTAATTTATCACTAAATCAGCAAGAATTTCTTTTTCAGGAAAAATCTGCTTCATCAACCAGTTATTCATTTGCCTTGGACAAGGAGAAGAGACATCATCTGGTCAAGCTTTATCAAAGGAAAACCAGGCAAAATTGAAAGATATTCTCTCCTTACTGCATAGAGACATTCAAGATCAAGTCAAGGATGCTGATCTTCTAAGGGATGTGCTTGAATCTATTGATCAAGATCTCCCTGCTGATGTCAAAGCCTCTTTGGATCCAGTCTCCCAACTAGACACGCACTTTGCTGCAGTGAAGCAGGCCCTGAAAAATTAATCTGTTCAACCATCTTTGGAGTAAAAGAGGGCCACAGCCAAAAAGTCTGTGAAAGATCTGCATTCTCGAACTCAGAGCAACAAAGAGCTGTTAGCCAGCCTTCAATCTTCACTTGGACTGAAAAAGACTAGGAAAGCTGAGCTAGAGGCTGAGCTGAAAAATCTATCAGCTGAAATTGAAGCTGATGAAAAGAAGATAGCCGAAATTCCTGGTCTGACAGAGGAAATACGCAAGGAAGCTTCACCAGCCCTGAATGAAGAAAAGCAGCTCAAGGCCAAACTCTCTGCTTTGGCAAAAACCCAAGAAGCTGACAAGAAGCTGTTGGAGAACATTAGCAGCATGATATAATGCCAAAAATGTAATTTCAAAATATCTGGATGTGTAACTGTAACAAACAATTGGTTACTGAATGATCTATGCAATCATGTTCTGTATTTTTGTTTTTGCCTTACTGTGAATGGTTCATTCGGCAAAACTAGCTATACTGAGCTTAGCACAGCCGAATTTTACTTGGTCAAACCGAATATGACTCAGCATGAATCCCAAACGACGCGGAAACTGTTCAGTTTGAGAACTCTCCACCTTCCGCATTTTTGGGATACGCGCCACGATCTCTGGCCACGATTTCCTCTGTGGGTTCTATAAATAAAAATATCGAGTGCCGCTAGCCTCTCACCAAATCTTTCGCCTTCCTCGTCTTTACCAGTTCGAGCTCTTCTTTTCCCCAAGCACAGTAAACTCAAGAAAACCCCAATGGCCAACGGAAGGCGACCGGCCGCCGATGAACCCGAAGGAAGCCGCGCCGGCGCTCGCCGCAGGTGATGATTGTCTGCCTCTTCTTACTCTTCTCTCAAGATTTCGCCCTCCTTTCTGATAAATCCCTTTGTTTTTTCAGGCTAATCCAATGGAACCCCGTCGCTGCTCCGGCTGCGGCTCCTGCTGCGGCGACCGATTCTTCGAGCTCGTCCAATCGAACTCTCGAATCGGACGATCTTCGCTACTCAGATAGCGACGCCCACCGGTTCAGGAGGGAGCGCGACGAGACGCGCCATGAGCTGGAGGTCATCTCCAAACAAGCTAGGATCGCGGACCTCGAGTGGCAACACCAGCGCAAACAGTTGCTCGAAACCATCGACGGTGAGTCCTGCAATCTGCTCAGTTTCAATCTGTCTTCAAATAGCATTATATCTGTCATCACTTGTAATTTCGCAGATCGCGATGCCGAGCTCAACCGCCTGAAGGCACTGGTGGAGACATTGGCAAACAAGGTGAATGCCTAAGGGGACACACCAGAGGCTCGCCTTGGTGCAGTGGCAGGCCGCTGTAACTCTTTAAGATTAGTTGGAGGAACAATTTCATCAATTGCCTTCATGCTTTTCTTGCCAACTCCTATTCCTCCTTCATGTATCAAAAATCCCAGAAACTCTCCAGCCGAAACTCCAAAAGCACACTTATTCGGGTTCATCTTAAGCCCATGTTTTCTAGTGCACTCTAGAGTTTTCCTTATGTCAGCTAAATGTGATTCATGATCCAATGACTTAATCACAACATCATCAATATATATCTCCACAATCTTGCCGATCAACTCATGAAAAATATAATTCATAGCCCTTTGATAAGTTGCACCGGCATTTTTTAATCCAAATGTCATGACAACCCACTCAAACAACCCTATATGTCCAGGACATCTGAAAGCTGTCTTTACTATATCCTCTAATGCCATAAAAATTTGATTGTATCCTGCATTGCCATCCATAAAACTGAGTACTTTATATCCAGCAGCAGCATCAACTAATGAGTCAGCAATAGGCATTGGATATCCATCCATGGGTGTAGCCCTGTTTAAATTTCTAAAATCTATGCAAACCCTCATTTTTTCATTTTTCTTATAGACAGGAACAATATTAGAGATCCAATCCGCATATTTGCATGGCCGAATGAAATTTGCGTCTAGTAACCTTTCAATAATCATTATAGTCTTTAGAACTTAAATCCTTCTGCAATTTTATCCTTCTTGAATCTGATTGCACTTCCCATGGCAAAACAGCATGATGTCAATATACCAATTCATAAGGAGACGTTTTTGTAGACCCATGAGGGGCCATTCGGTAAGCCCACAATGCTTCATTGAGTACCGAATGCCACTTCCTTGGCTTCTGATCAATTTTCTTTTGTATAATTTTAATCATAATTTTGTTAGAAGCCTCTGCCTGTCCGTTAGCTTGGGCATAATACGGAGAAGAGTTCAATAATTTGATCCCCATACTTTCAGCAAAATCTCTGAATTCTGAAGATGTAAACTGAGTCCCTTGATCTGTGATAATTGTCTGAGGAATCCCAAATCTGTAAATGATGTGCTCTTTAACAAATTCAATCATATTCTCTGATGCCACCTTTCTAAATGGAATTGCCTCAACCCACTTAGTGAAATAATCTGTTGCTAAAAGTACAAACTTATGCCCCTTGCTCGATGGAGGATTTATTTGGCCAATCAAATCTATTCCCCATCCTCTGAATGGCCATGGCTTGATAATAGGGTTCAGAGCCGATGCTGGAACTCTCTGAATGTTTCCAAATTTCTGACAGTCTTGACATCCCTTGTAATATTCAAAGCAATCTTCCAACATTGTCGGCCAATAATAACCAGTTCTTCTAATAACCCACTTCATTCGGTAAGCTGACTGATGTGCTCCACACAATCCATCATGCACCTCGCTCATCAACTTCTTTGCTTCTTCTTGATTTAAGCAACGTAATAAGAGCCGATAACTTGGTCCATACTAGATCTTAGCCCACCGCATGGCTCATGACCTAACAGAGGAACCTTCTTGAGACCACAACTTAAATCCACCGGATGATACTAAGCATGGTAACAAGACTACTTGCATCAAAGCTTAAATCCACCGCATGATACTAAGCATGATACAAGGTTGCCGGTACTTACGGAGGTCGACGGATCGATGGCTCCTCTCGAAGGACTCGACGACTCGACTAGGGACTCGATAAGTGGCGCGTGGCCGGTTTGTTGTGTTGGTTGATTCGATTCATCCTTATTACAATTGCCATGGGTTTGTATTTATACCCAGGTCTTGATACAACTCCTAGTCGGACACGACTACAACACTTGTTTCTAAAAATAAATGACGAATCTTCGTGCCCATATTGCGTTCCTTGTTCGAACCGGCCTTTTCCGTATCTGCTCAAAGGGTTTATCTACATGCTGACCAAAAATGCTTATCATTATATGCCGAAAACTGTTTAAGAACGCAGCATTGTGATTGGTCATTGTCTCTCCCAAAGCTTTGTATAACAAGCCCGAAAATCTCTCCCTCTCTTCTTCTTCAGTAAAATCAGACTGCCCAGGAAGGAGAACTCTTGGCAGATCGGACTTGAGAAAAGGTGCACCACTCCTGTTCTTGGCGAAAGACAGTAAACATTTGTTAATGAATTGGTCAGCAGCAACCTTTACCATCTGTTGATGTTCTTCAGACAACTCCTCCAAAGTGACATCCATGATGTCGCTCAACTCAGGATTGTGCCATTAACCCAAATTGTTCGGCATCATC
>OAMR01000459.1:627948-669055 GCA_900205405.1 Echinochloa crus-galli
AACTCCATCCCGAATAACTTTTCACGAATTGCAGGACCCCATACAAACTTTTGATCTTTTTTGACTTTCAGTAGTGAAGAAAAGGGTAACACCTTCTGTGACAAATTTGATATGAATCTTCTCACAAAATTTATCTTGCCAAGTAATGATTGCAACTCTTTAAGATTAGTTGGAGGAATAATTTCATCAATCGCTTTCATACTTTTCTTACCAACTCCTATTCCTCCTGAATGTATCAAAAACCCTAGAAACTCTCCAGCTGAAACTCCAAAAGCACACTTGTTCGGGTTCATCTTAAGCCCATGTCTATCTTTGAGTCATTGTAACTGGTTCTTTGCTCCACACTATCTATATATTTCCACAATCTTGCCGATCAACTCATGAAAAATATAATTCATAGCTCTTTGATAAGTTGCACCAGCATTTTTTAATCTAAATGTCATGACAATCCATTCAAACAACCCTATATGTCCAGAACATCTGAAAGCTTTTACCATTTGTTGATGCTCCTCAGACAATTCTTCAAGAGTGATATCCAGAACATCCTTTAATTCAGGCATCTTCAAAGCTTGTGGTCCCACTGGGCGTGCCAAAAAGTGTGTTGACGTAAAATCTGCGATCCACGCCAAGCACACAGCAAGCCGAATGAGCTGGTTTCACACGTGGCTCGAATTAAAATCCGGAAACTGACAAAGGAAGAAAATGTTTAGATAAAAACCTGGAACGTGCCGGCTGATACCAGATAGTTCCATCTCTACGGCTTACAAAGCCAATTTTGATCGACATATAGCTATAAACAAGCTATCTGTCAGCAATCCAAGCATTCATTACATAATCGGCAAAGCATGGGAGAAGTACACTGCCGACCGCATGACGTCATCATGATGAAAGATCGGTATTTAATTAAATAATCGTTGCAGTACTTAATTACAACCGATTAACGGGAATGAGGCATAATAAATGTGAAAGCATGATCATAAATCTCTAATAAACAAGAATGCATAGGTTTAAAAGCACTAGTCTACCGCATGTCTAGGTACTCTCGAACCCGTCAAGCGTAAAATCAAACAAGTTAATCCACCACATGATACAACTTGTTTTTGGACTTTTTCGGAAGCATCGATGATATTGAACACCTTGATTGCCGATTCAGTTCGTCCCCAGTCTGTCTTGAACAAGTTGTCTCAGTAGTTTGTACCAGGGATTATTGAATTTCGGCAATAAAGTTTATCTTTTGTGATTCCTCTGTGATATCTCCACTGGAACTCTCCAATCTCTCTTCAGTATGATATGCAGGGCCCTTCTACTGAGCTTGAGAGGTCTCCTTCTCCCATTCAGGAAGTCAGGACAGAGGTAAATAAAGTCATTCAATCTTCTCAATTCTTCAATAAATCATTATTAATCCATCAAGAATTTCCTTTTAAGGAAAAACCTGCCTCATCATCTAGTTACTCATTTGCCCTAGATGAGAGCCGATAACTTGCTTCAAGCTAAACCGTAGCCTACCGCATGGCTCATGATCTAACAAGAAAGCCTTCTTGAACCAAGCTTAAACCCACCGCATAATACTAAGCATGATACAAGGTTGTCGATACTTACGGAGGTCGACGGATCGATGATTCCCCTCGAAAGAATTTCGAACACGACTAAAGGACTCGAAAAAGGTGGCGCAAGGCCGGTTTGTTGAATGATTGTTCGATCCCTATTACAATCACCATGGGTTCATATTTATACCCTAGTTTTGACACGATTGTATTCATCTCATACTCTTCATCAAATCGGCTTCTTCCTTATATTTAATCCACGTCATCACGCTCTCCCGAATGCTTCCGTCCTGAACGATGACGGATTCCCGACCGCAGAGCATCTTTTGCCGAATGCTTTGAAGAAGTCCGTCCTGCCGAATGGATTCTTTCTACTGAGTCTGGCCCACTCGTCAGCCTCTTTCAGGTGCCAATTTTTGGTGTTAACACCCTTCTCAACAAGCTTAACAACTTCAAAAGTCATATCCTCGAGTCATTCAGCACAGAGTATTGAGATTGCCAGATGGTTACCAAATCCAGTAGCAACATGGTTATCTTCTATGCGCCAATCCAAGATACTTTTTTTTAGCGATCACAATCCGAGATACTTAGGCAAAATATTTTGACCTTGAGGACCAGTGAATAAGAAGATTCTATTGTTTGAAACAAGACTACAATGCCAAGATACTTCTTATCACCCACAGGACCCTTTTCTAACTCCAAGTATAAGTGAGTTCAGAGAGGATCAAGCTTTTTGGGTCTGCTGTACACTACTTTTGTCAAATAACAGTTGATCTCTTTGAGGGCCAAAGTGTTTCCATCATCCCACATACGATCAGACAAACTGGAAAGAAAGGAAGAACCAATTAAAATTTCAATCGTAATAGCAATGAAAAGAAAAACATTAGAACACAACTAATTCTACATTCACATTGCGCTAGCAGAAAAACTGTTAGAAACTCAGGTAAGGGTGTCAGGCTAATCAAGAACAAAGAATGTTGAAGACTTTTTGAAAAGAGCACAGTAAGTACAAGAACTTTCACATTTTGTTTTCCACCAAGATTACTGATAGAATATGGAACTCACACACACGACAAAATCTTAACTACAATACAGTTCTCGATTGTCTAAACCTGTTTTCCAACGTGATTTCAATGGGGCCAACAGAATACAAAACCCATCCAACTAAAGGATCCACAGTCAAATCACTACGACCAACTAACAATCCACAATTGTTGTTCCCAATCTTCACACCCATAGGGGCGAACTTACACCCACAGGAATCACGACCTGAAACACCACAAGCACCAAACCAAGAAGTCAGTACAAGGGATTCAGATCTTACAATGTCCACGGAGTCTACCAACCACCCGCCGCCACCACCTGGTTCCCGTTTATGTTGGATTTGCCCATGGCCTGCTGGCACTCCGCAAATCCCACAGCACAGGGTAAAAAATGAAAAATAAACACAGGGTTAGGAAACACGATGCATGACAACAGATTGCACACTGCCATGAGTCCATAACATGAATTTCAGTTTTTTGTTCATCTGCTCGGGTTTGATACAAGATCTGGGTGAAGTTTGAGCCCTCGCTGCTCTCCTATTTGGTTCCTTACTTGTGAGCAAACAGAGGTGACACCCAGAACAGGTCAGACTTGAGGTAGAGATAGATTCTGACCTGAATTGGTTGTGACCCAGAATGGGTCGGACTTTATGCATTACGGTCCCAGATAGGTCTTCTTTCACTCTTTGCTTTATTCCAGCATTCCAAATAGATGTGCTGCAGCACCAACTCGCGAGAAATTGCACACTTTTTTAAGTTTGGTATGTTTATGAAATTCATAAAATAGACTAGCCACTTGAAAGGAAATCGATGACATATAAGCTGATCCAACTGCCAGAAGGCTGCAAGTTGGCTCTCAACAGCATACTATTGTGGCATCCGCATGACCAAGTAAAGGCTAATAGAGACTCAGAGAGGTAACAGTTTCATTATTTCAAAAAAAAAAGGTAACAGTTTCAGAAGAAAAACAGCTAGCAAATTTCAGGGATCAGCTTCGTAACAAAATGAATGATTTATATCTTCAATAGCAACAAGAAAATGAGCAAGTAGTTTTTCATTAATTTTCTCATCGCTGATTAATTAGCATCCCACATACTCCGTACAATGTAGTCTAAGATAGATAGACCTCATGGGATTCCTTCCTCCAAACTAAGCAAATGCAATGGGCCGAGCAGATAATACTATTTTGATCAGGAAACCATCAAAACAATAATTAAGAGCATATGAGAAGGTAACCTTGTCTGGGTGATGCTCATGGTTTATGAGGCGCTTTCCCTGCACCATCAACCACTAAAACTAAGCAAGGAGATGAAACCTGTGTGTCTTCTTCACGAAGCCAGCAACAATGCAAGATCATACACCACCATAGATGGATGAAGAATAAGCACCCCAGGTGCATGCTACCGACTACAGTAAGTCAGAAACAACTCTTCCAAGGACCCCTTTCTGTGATACAATGATATGTCACCTAGATTTGTCCGTATAAGCACTTTATGGAAGACTTCTAAAATACTTTCAGATTACGGCACAGTTCAGCAGCTAGTTGCTTCAAAGCAATTGTGATTTGTGAAATGAATGGAAATGTACTAACAGACAAGCACAGTACAGCCAGAATTAATTAATGTAGATCGCTGATAAAACGTATTACTGAACATAGGTATTGTACAATGCCTTAGATGATACCAGGGTGTAGGGAATTCTGTTTTACATCAGGATGAAGATTGAATGAAGGACATACCAGGATATACAGCATTTCCTGCTTCAAACACTATAAGAAACAGGTATTATAAAGAGGCATTCCAGCATACATCCATCTATGCCGGTCATCATAAGAGCAGGGCACTCACGAATGAAGCAAAATTCATGTTCACAACAAAGTTACGGGTTACCTATGTTGCATAATATCATAGAAAGAAGATTAAGTAAAAAATATTGTTTGGTGGACTTGATGAGTGCAATGGGAAAATATTTTCTTAAGAGTAAAATGCACCGTTAGTACATGAACTTGTAGCACTGTGTCAAATAGGTCCATGAACATAGAAACCGCACATCCAGCCCCTCGAACTTGCGAACCCGTTCACCGCAGGTCCAACCCGGTTTTGCATGGCTTGTATAGCACTGTGCGACCCCGGATTTGCTACAGTAACGGTGGTTTTGTTTTTTTTCTTTTCTAATTTATTTCGGCTGGATCTTCGAAAAATCATAACTCTTCGATACGACATCGGATGAAGATGATTTTTATATGAAAATTGTAGCCCTCGACGAGATCAACAACTTTCTAGTCTTGAATTTTTTTCATTTATCGACGTTAAGGTGCTCAAAAAATTATATAAAATTACAGCACCATAATAATCGCGTACTTTTGCTTGTCGCATTAGAAAATTAATATATTTTTTTTCATTTAACAACGGTAAGGTGCCCAAAAAATTATATAAAATTACAGCACCATAATAATCGCGTACTTTTGCTTGTCGCATTAGAAAATTAATATATTTTTTTTCATTTAACAACGTTAAGGTGCTCAAAAAATTATATAAAATTACAGCATCATAATAATCGCGTACTTTTGCTTGTCGCATTAGAAAATTAAAAGTACGCGATTATTATGGTGCTGTAATTTTATATAATTTTTTGAGCACCTTAACGTCGTTAAATGAAAAAATTCAGGACTAGAAAGTTGTTGATCTCGTCGAGGGCTACAATTTTCATATAAAAATCATCTTCATCCGATGTCGTATCGAAGAGTTATGATTTTTCGAAGATCCAGCCGAAATAAATTAGAAAAGGAAAAAACAAAACCGCCGTTACTGTAGCAAATCCGGGGTCGCACAGTGCTATACAAGCCATGCAAAACCGGGTTGGACCTGCGGTGAACGGGTTCGCAAGTTCGAGGGGCTGGATGTGCGGTTTCTAAGTTCATGGACCTATTTGACACAGTGCTATAAGTTCATGTACTGACGGTGCATTTTACTCTTTTCTTAATGAATCTAAGATGTCATTTGCATTACATATGACCATAGGAGTAATCAATATTGTTATTGATCATACACATTCTTCACAGAAGCTATTGTTTTCTTGTAGGAAAGGGACTCAAGAATCTCATCTTAAAACAGTAGTCCAGTGCAACAGCAGCAGGCAGAAATATGAAAATGTTCTCAACCACACTAACTGCACCATCAAGAGCAACTGATATTAAGGTATCAGTACTCAGCTCGAGGGTTCTACCGGATCCCAGCAGAGCAAGGCCTGCAGACAGTTTAGTTCCAGTAAATAAATGAACAATCCTCCGGAATATGTCAATGTCAAGAAAAGCTTTCAGAAACCATGTTGCCTGTTTATACCTCTAACAAAAGCAAATGCAGCAGGAGCCCCAGTTTTTAGTCGGATATTATCCAGGTCTCTTCTAACAGCGTACCGGAATGTGACTCCAAACAGAGCACAACTTATGAAAACAACTGATGACTGAAGAAATAATTGTGGCAGATTTTGAACTTCATAGAAAGATATGGGCAAACTAGCCAGAACACCAACTATAGAGGAAACTGCAGCAGCTTTTACAGATTCTAGTCTCTCGCTATCTTCATCAATATCACCACTTGACGCATCTCCAAAGCTTCCTTCCTCAAGACTAGAAGTCAAAGAACGCTGAGCTTCATCAATCATTTCTCTTGCTTGAAGCAATTCCCGTTGGGATTCTTCAATCTTGTTTATGCAATCCAACAATGTAAACACATTATTAAAAAGAATTAGACGAAGCAGCAATCAGCAAATAATTGATGACTTTCTCAGCATCAGGAAGATTTCGATGACTGTAGAACTTTATCATCATATAAAGTTGACATCATAACCAATAATCATTCTGCCTTCAATGTCATGGGGCCACATGACAAATGCTGCTGTTACTATATGTTTGCTCAAAAGATATGGCATGGAATCATTTTGATGTTAATTTAACAGGCCAGACTATGTAAAAATCCACTTTATGAATATCCATAGAAATGCCCAAAGGATTGGACAGTTCAGGGGGAAAGCAATATAATATCTCTTTGGAGCATGGAGATGTGCATATAACCAGAGCTACAAATGCGGCATTGCCACGCCAGAACAACATGGTGCCCGTCCGTGCTACGTCTTGGCCGTGGGGTCAGTGCAGCAGTATAAGCCTGGACGCGAGTGCATGCAGGACAGACCAGGTTGGTCTACTACGAGCGACCCAGGCATGGGCATCTTTCGCTGAGCAGGCAAAACGTCGAACAGCTAGACAGGCAAAACATCGAGCAGGCTGGAGCCAGCAAGCGCGTCGCGGTGGACGTGGATAACGGCATACCTCGTCGCGCCACTTCTCTAGCCGTCGGACCTCCTCGCGGGCGAGGCGCGCGGCGGCCTCCTGGCGCTCGATGTCGGCGAGCGCGGCGCGGGCGCGCTCCACGCGGCGCTCGGCGTCCTCGACGCCCTCGAGCAGGGCCCGGTTCTCCTCGCGCCGCAGAAGCTCGTCCACCTTCTCCCCCACCGCGGAGCTCAGCCACGACGCCGCGGCGCCGTCGCCGTCGCCGGCTCCGCCTCCGGGCCCGCTCCCGCCCTCCCCGGTTGCGGACCCCACGCGAACGCCACCACGGAAGCAGCGTCGGCGCCTCGCGGCGAGGGAACTCGCGGGAAGGAGGGGGAACCCGACGAGCGGTCGGAGGAGCGCGGCGCGTTGCATTGCCGCCTGTGACCAGCGCGCGCGTGCGTTCGCGGCGGCCGCTTGCTCGGGTGGTTTGGATTGGAAGAGGACGATGAGGTGAGGAAGCTCTCGACTGGCGATGGGCGACTAGTGGAGTTTGACTCGCTGCACGTGGACCCCGCACCGGCCTCGCCGCACTGCGTCTGTGCCCATGGAATATCTAGTGGGCCTGGCCACGTATTCGGACAACATAACTCCGTTTTTACTTTTGTACGGAGTATCTCGTACGAAGAAACCAATCAAATATTGTATGAAAAAAAATAAAGTAAGAAATAAACATGAGAGCCGATGATCATTAGTCAATATGAAAAATCTATATATAGTCCTTTCCAATTAGATAATACAGATCTTTGTTTCACTGCAAAGATACATCATGCAAAAATTCAGATTCTAAAAAATTTCCACGTCTGTATAAAGTTTTCACAAACAAGAAAAAACGATGTTTATAAAAAGTTTTTTTCATTTTGGTACTCTAAATTTTTCTTTATCCGTCTCACGTACTCACCAACCAAATAGTATAAAATAACCCGTAATAAAGGGACTCATGTATGGTGCAGACATACTCCCCGGTAGTGGCTGCCGCCCCCTTCCGCACATGTTCACTCCACACATGTACCAATATACAAGTAAGATCCAGAGCAAAGAAATGGGAAAGCAAAATATCTATAGTAAAATCGCTCAGATGCGTGTTTTATTAAGCACATTTATTCAACTTAGAGCAACTCCAGCAGGGGCCTCTATATTGGCCTCTACTCCAAAATTTGGAGGCTTGGAGCAAAAACACAACTCCAGCAGGGCCTCTAAATGGACCTGCATTTTGCATAGACCTCCAAATCTCCCCACAAAACCTCCATTCCTAGAGGGCCTCCAATTCCCCCTCCAACCGTGGGTCCCACCGGATATTTCCCCTCCATTCGCGCGCCGAGGCCCCGCTTGCAGCCGCTCAAAGCAGGACGGGGAAGAGCGGATTTACCGGCGGGGGAGGGGTCGTCGGAGGCCAGCGGCGCAGACGCGTGCAGGCGCGCGGTGGCCGTGGCCGCAACAGCCGATGCCGCCGCGGCCGCCGAGTGGTGGTGGAGCGACGCCGCATGCGCCTGCGACGGCGTGAAGTGCGTCGCCATCCCGGCGGCAGCCGAGCAGAGCACGCAACCACGCGAGAATCACCTCCTCCTCCTCCCAGACGGAGCTCCTCCAGCTTGCCGTGGCCCGCTCCCCTTCGTGTCTCCGCGCCGCTGAGCTCGCCTCCCAGCTCCCCTTCACGACGCCGCGCCGTCGAGCTCGCCTCCCAGCTCGCCGTGGCCCGCTCCCCTTCGCATCCTAGCTCCGCGCTGTGTCTCGGCAGCGCGGCCGGCGGAGGGGCGCGGGAGCCCGGCCCCCCTCCCTGCCTTGGATTTGTTGGAGGCAGCAGAGATAGGAGGAGGAGCGGCGTGCATCCAGGCAAGCATCGCTGCTGCTCTGCTTCTGGCTTGCTCGGCGGAAAGGATGGGCCCGGGGAGATGCGTGGTGCTGCTGCGATTTGGCAAGGGGAGACAACTGCTTGCTTGTCTGTGGAGGAATTCAGAGGGAGGAAGAGGGAAATTGCTTGCTCGGTGGAAAAACAGGCAGCTTGGTGGTGTTGTTCATGCGGCTTGATTCACCGAGAGAAAGAAAGGAGCAGGGGAGAGAGAATTGTGCGGCGACGACGGACAGGGTTTGGTGCATTATTTGCCGACTTTGTCGCGCTGTTCTGATGGATGTTATTGATACGTCCAATTGACTCTGGTAATCTAGCATTATTAAGCGCTGCTTACGCACACAGCGCGTCAAGAGGGTCCTGCAACCGGTACTCCGATAGACTCCTCTCATTCAGCGTTCGGGATTTTATCCAACGGGCAAGACGAAGCGGTTCCCTCCCGAGTGCCGTAACCGTTGAAGATTCCGTTGGGGCTTTTGTTTGATCCGGTAACAGCGACTGTACCGATGAGGTGGGCGTGCGCGGGGACGAGTTCTTGGCAACGTCAGGTCCACGAGAGCCGAAGTTATCAGCAACCACGTCAAACTAATTTATATAAGAATTTATAAGCGTATTTCGAAAGTAGAAGTCTATAATGTTTATTTTTATAAATGCATTAATATATGTAAATTTAGGGCCGCTCTTACACACGTCAAGTTAATTTTACTTAATGTGCCATAACGATTAGAGTGAAAAATGCCCAATGGAAACTGATAGCATAATGTTCATAGATGCTACTCCCTCTGTTCCACTTTAAACGTTGTTCTAGGCTTTTGACAGATACATGCGGGTGAAGTGAACCTAAGTAGACTTTGCATCCAGAAGCATAGATAATAAGCTGAACTTAGACACACAGAAGGGCCCCTAGAACGACTTGTAATATGAAACAGAGGGAGTAGCTTATAGCTTGATAAGGGAAAAACTGCCCAACCAGCAGCACAGGTGTGTGCCGGGGTGACAGAATCTCATGGGCTAAACTATATTGTACTGTCTGTCTAGTGTGTGTCTACACATGTCCAACCGCCGGAGGCGCTGACGCGCTGAAGCGCAACTGCGGCAAAACCTTTTTCTGCGGACGCGCAGCAGGTGCGGTGCGATCCCGTGCGCCTCTCTATACAAAACAAACCTCCCCTTCTCTCTCTCTCTTCCCTCTGACTTCTTTGCATCGGCTTACCCCCGTGCTGCCGTCTCGTCCGGTCCTCTCTCACTCGAAGACTCCTCTCGCTTCGCTTCCAAGCCCATCCCAATGGCGACGCAACCGCTTACCTCACCGCGGCGCCGGCCACGCGCTTGAGCGGCACCACCACGCCCCGCCCCGCCCCCACACCACCAACCGCCCGCGCGCTCGCGTCCGTATGGCGGCGCCGGGGCTGGACCAGGTCATGGCGTTCCTCACCGACCACGGCTTCGCGGGCGCCGCGTCCGCCCTCCGCGACGACGTCCTCGCGCGCACCGCCGACGGGGACGCCGGCCGTGGCGCGGCATTAGATCCCCAGCTCCCGCCGCTCCGGATGCCCGGCTCGGCCTCCGCCTCTGGTGGCGGCGGCGCTGCCACGCCGGCGCCCGCGAGCCCTGGTTCCAGCTCCGGCTCGGCGTCCTCATCCGCTTTCGTCAGCATGCGCTCCACGCCCTCAGGTACCCGGAGGCATGAGGCATTTTTGTCGCTAGCCTTAAACCCTCCTCTCCTTGTTTTCCGTGTGTGTCTCGCGCAGTCTCGATCTGTGCGCCGGTATTTCCGCGGCTACGGTTGGCTTCGGGCCCAATTCGGAATGGATCAAGGCAATCGTATTTCTGCGCAGATGAATTTCGTGACATAATTTGTAGGAGAGTTGTTAAACCTCTCGGTCACTTTAATTTCCGTCTCTGTGCTTGCTCAGTGTTTACTGTTTAATTCCCCTGAATTTCTGCATACTTCCCTGTTAATTTCCCTTTTGTTTCGGCAATTAGGGCTGTTGAACCCATACGGGCTATGGTCGCCGCGGCACTCGCAGTCGGACGCGTCGTCTTCCGAGATGGAGTTTGGTACTGCGCGCCAGTACGACACCACCGACCTCTTCTTCCAAGAGGATTGGCTCTACGACGACCACCTCTTCCCTAGCAAGCTGGATGATGAGGATGACGAGGGCAAAGAGGAGGACAAGTTTGTACTCGGTGCTCACGATGGCTCAGAGCGGGTAGAAATAGGCAAGTTTGGTGTGGGCCACAATCACCGTCACGAACACATTGGTGGTGACCGCTGTGAGGGGTGTGCCGAGGTGTACACATGCTCATCGCCGCTCTGTGGTTGCTGTGGAGGAGGGCTCAAGATTGACGGGCTCGAGGTGGACAGGAGCTCCACTGTCTATGGGAGATACCAGATCATGGATGACCAGACAGAGATACTGGATGATTGTGCCCAGGATGGGTTTCAGTTGAAGCAGAGTGGAGATGTTGTGTTTGAGTGTGATATGCCGAGGGATTCTGGAAGAGGAGATGGCCATTCGGAGCCGAGTGTTGTCGAGAAGGAGCTGAGTGTTGTCGAGAAGGAGCTTCAAATGCTCAGTTCGTTTGATACTGATGCTGCTGCGAGTAAGTACTTCTCAAGCCTTCAACTATAGTTCATCTTTTCACCTAGTAGTACTCCATTTCTTAGGGTGTTACAGCTGAACTCGGTGCCAGTACAGTTTATATAGTTCGTCCATTTTAACCCGCTTTTAACGGCCAAAGATAATGTGAATTTATCCATTGAATTTAATGTAGGTGGAAAGGGGGAATAAATAATATCAATGAAGAGGTTAGATACTGCGGTGTCTTGTGAAAGGCTGAAAGCCAAATCTCTGTTGCAATTTGATCAATATTCTGTTTAACAAATGGATAAAAAGATGTTATACTAGACTAGCAGCCATTTTATCCAATATTTACAGTTCCTCAGTATTGATACCATTTTATGGTTATGCTTCTCATGGATTATATCTGGAAATTTGAGAGGAGTTTTCCTATGCTGGTAATTGATGTTCTTCATTTTGGAACCTGACTTTGGTTAAACAACAGCTATATACAATCATGGCCATGAAAATACACATTTCAAATAGGATGGTCTTGTTTTTATAATGTAGCTAGATCCAACCTGCTGTTTGATCAATCAAGTTAAAATGGTGTTTGTCCGTCACTATATCTGTGTGTAATTTAGTGTCAGTTGTCTTTGTCCTGGATATAGGTTTCTTTTGCTTATGTGCTGGTCTAATTCTCTTGATGCATTTCATAGATTATGGTGCACATGATTTCACGGACAATGGTGGGCTTGATGATAGCAGCGACAAAAACCTGAAAAGTAGCAGTGATAAAGAATATCTGAAAGAAGGTCATAGGATACAACCTTTCCCTGAAAGGCATTTTTCACTCTAATCGTTATGGCACATTAAGTAAAATTAACTTGACGTGTGTAAGAGCGGCCCTAAATTTACATATATTAATGCATTTATAAAAATAAACATTATAGACTTCTACTTTCGAAATACGCTTATAAATTCTTATATAAATTAGTTTGACGTGGTTGCTGATAACTTCGGCTCTCGTGGACCTGACGTTGCCAAGAACTCGTCCCCGCGCACGCCCACCTCATCGGTACAGTCGCTGTTACCGGATCAAACAAAAGCCCCAACGGAATCTTCAACGGTTACGGCACTCGGGAGGGAACCGCTTCGTCTTGCCCGTTGGATAAAATCCCGAACGCTGAATGAGAGGAGTCTATCGGAGTACCGGTTGCAGGACCCTCTTGACGCGCTGTGTGCGTAAGCAGCGCTTAATAATGCTAGATTACCAGAGTCAATTGGACGTATCAATAACATCCATCAGAACAGCGCGACAAAGTCGGCAAATAATGCACCAAACCCTGTCCGTCGTCGCCGCACAATTCTCTCTCCCCTGCTCCTTTCTTTCTCTCGGTGAATCAAGCCGCATGAACAACACCACCAAGCTGCCTGTTTTTCCACCGAGCAAGCAATTTCCCTCTTCCTCCCTCTGAATTCCTCCACAGACAAGCAAGCAGTTGTCTCCCCTTGCCAAATCGCAGCAGCACCACGCATCTCCCCGGGCCCATCCTTTCCGCCGAGCAAGCCAGAAGCAGAGCAGCAGCGATGCTTGCCTGGATGCACGCCGCTCCTCCTCCTATCTCTGCTGCCTCCAACAAATCCAAGGCAGGGAGGGGGGCCGGGCTCCCGCGCCCCTCCGCCGGCTGCGCTGCCGAGACACGGCACGGAGCTGGGACGCGAAGGGGACGGGCCACGGCTGAGCTCGACGGCGCGGCGTCGTGAAGGGAGCTGGGAGGCGAGCTCAGCGGCGCGGAGACACGAAGGGGCGGGCCACGGCATCTCCCCTTCGCATCCTAGCTCCGCGCTGTGTCTCGGCAGCGCGGCCGGCGGAGGGGCGCGGGAGCCCGGCCCCCCTCCCTGCCTTGGATTTGTTGGAGGCAGCAGAGATAGGAGGAGGAGCGGCGTGCATCCAGGCAAGCATCGCTGCTGCTCTGCTTCTGGCTTGCTCGGCGGAAAGGATGGGCCCGGGGAGATGCGTGGTGCTGCTGCGATTTGGCAAGGGGAGACAACTGCTTGCTTGTCTGTGGAGGAATTCAGAGGGAGGAAGAGGGAAATTGCTTGCTCGGTGGAAAAACAGGCAGCTTGGTGGTGTTGTTCATGCGGCTTGATTCACCGAGAGAAAGAAAGGAGCAGGAGAGAGAGAATTGTGCGGCGACGACACGGAGCGCTGGCTGCTTGTTCGGCTCGGTGGAAAAGAAAAAGAAGAGCAGCGGGAGGAAGCGGGAGTGCGAGAGCCCGGCCGGCGGAGGGGCGACAGGACGCAGACGGTCGGCCGGTCCAGCCCGGTCTGGCAGATCCGGCGCCCCGCGGCGAGGCCCGCGCCTGCGCCCCCGGCCTCGGAGCTGCCGTTCGCCGAGCGAGAGAGAGAGAGATGCACATGCCGCTGACAGGTGGGTCCACGGGGAAATAGAGGCCCGAGTTCATATACCCACTGAAGTTGAATGTTTATTTTGGACCTCTATTTTTTAGAGATGGACCTGCAAATGAGTTTTGGAGGCCTCAATTTGGAGGGCTCCACTGGAGTTGCTCTTATGTGAATAAGTGATCATGGGCTGACTTAATACCCCAGCCGTTTTAGTTTATTTATTTTGGTGTGTTGTAGATTATGTTGATTGTCGAATGGAAAATATAAGGGTATTGAGCACAGGGTGACAATAAATAATACCAACCAGGAACGGTTGAACTTGTCTGCATTTCACTGAAAGGAGTAGTTTCACCAACAATGCTTCAGGGACAGTGGGAGTAGAAGAGTATTCGAAACTCTACATGTCAAACAAATTAGATCGGAAGAGAGCCTTGGTCCTTGGATCATGCAAAAATACTCTAAAAGGTCATCTGTGGCAGACATTATTCATGTTCATTCGGTATTGATACTGGCACATGTTTTCTTCTTAGTAACTTCATGAATCTATAACATAACGTGAAAATAATCCCTTATGTAACTTCATGAATCTATAATATAACGTGAAAATAAATAAATAATCCCTTATGACTCAAACCTTCTTTTGATTATACATAGATTCCAACAGGCTAACACCAGAGTTGGTAGAATAGATCACAATCACATACGCCCCTCGGCCCCTTCGGCACAAGAAAGGACATGTCGGTATCATCACAAATTCACAATCGCTATATATGTGCATTCTTCTGGAATGATCATTTGAAATTTGCAACAGACAGCAGATATCGAAGAAAGCAGATACCACAAAGGCGATAAACGCCAAACACTTTAAGATTATTGGACATTGTCAGGTTTCTTTCAGCTAAACTTTGCAAAGTATATACCACCATGTAAATCCAATGCAATCACAGCCTATGCAGCAGATGATGACATAATTGCAGGACCAATGTCAGACTCGCACTTAC
Organism: Echinochloa crus-galli; assembly: GCA_900205405.1. Taxonomy (NCBI): domain Eukaryota; kingdom Viridiplantae; phylum Streptophyta; class Magnoliopsida; order Poales; family Poaceae; genus Echinochloa; species Echinochloa crus-galli. The sequence goes on from OAMR01000459.1 coordinate 642,687, forward strand.
TTTGTCGTACTTGCACGAGATCAATTTCAGAATTCTGCCTGCAAAGCTTGCAATCATGCCTGCAGCACCAAGCTAGCGCACCAAGGTTTAGATGCCATGAGGGCGGTGAGGTTGCAGGTGAGCCTCTCCTCCGGGATCATCTCGCCGGTGCCTTCCGCCTCCACGGTGTACTTGTCCAAGGTCATGTAAGGCCTACATTAAACAGTGCACCAAGGTTCACATCACATCACAGATTCACAGCAGACGAGAGCTCATTGATCGTCAGGGGAGGAACGAAGGATGAGTTGCCAGACCTTGCAACGTTGGCGACGGTCTCTGGAGGCAGGTCCAGGAGGAGCCCCTGCAGCATCTGGAGCATCTGCGCCCGGTAGTACTTGATGTCGCGGCTGTAGGGCTCCTCGCGCTCCCCGTTGGAAGTGAACTGGATCTTCCCCTTGGAGACGCCGCCCAGCCAGCCGGCGTCGATGGCCACGCGCTCCGCGTACTGGCCGTACCAGCTGAGGCGCTGCAGCCTCGGCGCGCGCAGGGTGAAGGACTTGTACTCCAGGGTCCACTCGGCCGTGCCCTTGACCTCCAGCTCCTCCAGCTGCGGGGCGTCGACGGCGATGTCGCCGCTGCAGGGGCCGTCGTCGTCGTCGCGATCGCCGGGCACGCTGACATCGACGTCGTCCATGTCGAGGCTCTTGAGCGCCGGCAGGCGGATGTCGACGCGGGCGTGCTCGACGTTGGTGGCGCGCATGTACAGGTCCTCGAGGAGCGGGTAGCAATCGGCCGGCGCGAACGGCCCCTTGACGTTGACGCGTCGGCGAGCGCGATGATGCGGTCGCCGTGGCGCCGCATGCGGGGGTCGCCGGCGCTGTAGCTGAGCCAGAGGACGTCGACGATGGACCCCTCCCCCCTCGCGCGGCGGAGCAGGGCGAGGCGGACGCCGAGGAGAGCGTCGTCGTCGAGGAGGCCGGGCAGGGAGGTCCTTTCGTCGACGATGCAGTCAGGGAAGAAGAGGAAGTCGTCCAGGTCGAGGTCGACTACGGGCGTGTGGAGGTGGATGTGGCTCCACGGCCGGGAGAGCACGGCGAGCTGCTCCACCTGCGGGTAGGGGAGGAAGGAGGCGACGTGCGCGCGGAGCTCGAGCGGCAGCGCGGTGGGGCGGTCGGCGGCGGCGGCCTTGGGCTGCTTCTTGGTCGCGCCCCTGCTGGATCCCGCCATCCTGTGTCCCTGATCTGACGATCTGATGAACGGGGGGAGAAGCCGGAGTCGAGTTTGCTTTGTGTCCACAATTTTGGAGCGAAAACCTGAGCCCACTTGACATTGTTCGCGCCAAATTCTGGTACAGTGCTCGCAGTCACGCAGAACTGGCGCCACCGCGCCAGCTCCACCATGGGTGGATGCCTGCCTGGATGGGAATGGGATCACCACCCGTACGACTCGTGCTGATCCCGCGCGGCTTGAAGGCCCCGTGGGCTGTGGTTGGGCTGAGAACGAGCATTTGGGCCACCACGTGCTCTCCGCACGCTCCCACGGTCTGTCATTTTTCCGCTTTTTTTTCTCGCAAACATGTTCTTTGAGAATGTTTCCGTGACTGTGCCTGCTTTGAATAATGAACTAAATGCCCTTTAAAGTTTAATTTGATGACTTATGACCTGTTCGACTGGCTGGTGCTGATTTGTGCTGAGAAAAATACTGCTAGCTGGCCGGTGCTGATTTGTGCTGAGAAAAATACTGCTAGCTGGCTAGTGCTGATTAAGTTTAATTTTGATGACTTATGACTTGTTCGCCTAGCTGGTGATTTGTGCTGAGAAAAATACTGCTAGCTGGCTGGTGTTGATTTGTGCTGAGAAAAATACTGCTAGCTGGCTGGTGTTAATTTGTGCTGAGAGAAAAATACTGTTGGTTGGCTACTGATAAGCCAGACGAACATGTTGTTAGTGATTGGAAGATTGATGAGAATAGAGCTGCGATGCACATTGTCAAGGTCCTCTTTTTGTGTTGATTGTTGAGATAGTATGAAGCTGTGAAGCACTCAACATTTTGTTTAAAATTGCAGCGAAGTTTGGCCTCAAAACAATAAAATTGCAGGAAGGATTGAATACCTCCCATGAGGCCATGAGGAACTTCAGAAGCAACGATGGATTATGTTTTAGAGGTAATTATGTTGTCGTGTAGGATTTTCACACAGAATCCTTGAAAACCTGCAGGATTGGTCTTAATACACAAACTTTTTTTTTTTGCTCTACTGGATTGTTTCATGAGCAATGGATGCCAATGCAGCCATCCAGATGCTCCAGGCCAGTATCACCAATCTTCAGAGTCAGATGGCTGCAATGCAAGTTCATGAAATCAAATATCCATGTCCTAGGACAGGTATTCTTGAATTGTTTGAAGCAAAAAGAAGAAATCTCCTCTCCTTAAAACTCCATGGCTGTAATCTTTCTTAGATGATTACTACAAAAGAAGGGAACATGAGCCATTGATCGATTTTACTTGAGGGATACAGAATCAAACAAGCAACTTCTCTTCTGGTGACTGAGAGGCAAAGATTTTTCAACCTCGCAACATCACATAACAAGCCATTCATCACGCTGACCTTTCAAGTTATTTGTGTTAAAATTGCTTCCATGTTCCTTTGATGATATACCCATAAATTCTGTGATTGGATCTTCTAACATACTTTCTAATGAACTTTTAAGAGAACTGGAAATTAGAAAATCTATCATATTTGAAATGAGATAAGCTGGTGCATATCCAGTACAACTAAATTGCTGTAGAAGTTAGCATAATGACCAAAAGTAGTGCCTAAGAAGTATGGAAGTACCGAAAGTACTGCCTAACAGGGGCGGAGTTGGCCATTGTTATTGGGGTCAGGTGGCCACGACGGGTTTCTGTAATCCCTTAACTAAATCACTGTCCATTGATAATCTAAACAGGCTTGACCCCAGGGGCCTTTTAGAGTTTTAGGCTGTCTTCTCCCTGCTGCCTAAGAAGTATGGAAAGTTTTTTTTCTCTAAAAAAAGTATGGAAGTAGGGCCTAATGATAAACATCCTTAGAATATCAGGTAATGAGCTAAAATATTATGCCTTACTCGGATTTGATTCTGCTAACTTTTGTTTGGTCATTCTAAGATAACTATTTCAGTGGACTGAGGTGGCAGGTTTTCTATAATATGGAATTATTGATGACTGGGGAACTTCTGCTGAAGCTGAGCCACCTTCTTCCAAGTTAAATCACAGGCTGTTCCTTCATTGCTTCTTACGTAAAGCTACCAGGTGCCATGACAAGATGAATCTAACAATGAAATTGAACTTAGGGAAAGTAAGCCAACATACTAACACCTTAGCAATTTAAATATGGTTTCACATACCCATGAGCAAGTTTGTGAACAACTTAGTTGAGGACACATATAATAGGTATATAACATGACCAATGAGAATAGGAGTATGCTTTAAAATTTCAAATTTATTGCAAGATGTAGTAGCGCATGGAAATGCCGCCTCAATGGCATTAGATGCCATGAGATGAATGGATCAAACTATACCACAAGAAAGTGGTAGGTTTCATCATTCATCAAAGCAATCAGCAAGTTTATAAATAGCTTGTTAGTTGAAGACACGTTTACTAATATATAAGCTTAAGAAAGTCACAGTGTTGTACTCATTAATAAGAATCAAAATAAGCTTAAGAAAGATTCAAAGGGTGCATTTATGTATATATAAACCATATCTTCACTTCTTGGCAGGATGAAAATTATTTATTCTTATTCCCAAATTCAACAGGGGCATTCTCTATCCCAATAATAATTAAAAACTGAATGGTAACATGCAGTTCAAGTAGTCATTGTTGCAACAATATATTGTATGCAGAATTTTTTTTTCTCGAACACGTATTGTATGCAGAAATCAGAAATGACATGTCAAGGTTAAGCAATTGCAATCTCAGATCAAGCATACCATGATTTATTTCATGTCAACCTCAGAAGTTCTACAAAGCTCTGAGTCAATTTTCAGTCTTGCATCAACACAAGCTGGGGAAGACCCAGACTGAAGGTCCGATAGGTGAATTGTAGTTCAGAGGTGGTGCACCTGGATACTCAGCATAGCGAATATTGCACGACAAGGATACCCTTTATTCTCCATGGATCGCCGCAGGAAGAAAAAGCTTCAGCCACGCCGGCTCCGTCGCCGGATCCGCCATCACCGCTCCTTCCAACGCCGATCCAGGTGAGCAAAAGAACCGGTGGCCATATAACCCTCACCAGTAACCCTAACCCTACTATATAGCTACTATATACAGGGGAGTCGATCCGCCGCCAATACTGAAAGCACAAACCTGTGCCAACCCAAGTATCCCACTGTGATCTTTATTTAATTCAGTAGGAACAGATCGCACAAGCTTTCTCCTCCCGACAGAAATTACTTCAAAGCCACTACCAAGGACCTGTAAATTCACAAAAGGGTCAGATGAGCTAAAACTCCTACTGAGTATATCAACTTCCTTTGTATTGATAACCTATTAACTAAACTGCATGCTTTTAGAAATAATATACATCCAATGGAGGGGAAGAGCGCGACTAGGAGGAGCGGGGACTGGGAGGCGAGGATACCGCGGGACGGCGGGAGTAGGGCGCGGTAGTCGCGGGAGGAGGCGCGCAGGGCGAAGAAATCCTCGAGGGAGGTCAGGCGGGAGGCGATGTCTGGGACGACGTCGGCCGGAGGGGAAGGCGAGGGCGACACGGTGGCTTCGGGATTCGAGGAAGGCGAGGGCGACACGGTGGCTTCGGGATTCGAGGAGGACGTAGGCGTGGCGGCCGGCGGTGAGTGTCGGCGCCGGCGCTTCTCCGTCGCCATTTCTCTCCCCTAAAATGTTTTGGTCTTTTTTTTTCTCCTTCCTTTTCTTTTCGGTGTGGTTCTTTTAAGCGAAAAACCGCCTTAACCAAAGGCGGCGGCTGTGACAGAGACTAATCAACGGCCCGCGCTGACCAGTATCAACTTATTGACGGCCCATGGGTTACTGCATGGTCCAAGGCATGGCCAGTGATTGCCGGCCCATGGGCTACTGCATGGTCCACGGCATGGCCAATGTGCCGCCTTCCCCCAGCGCAATTGCTACATTGAGTAGTTAATAATAATTCTCTCATCTTCTCAATATCAGAATTCCAAAAATTATTGGAGGGGTGAGCACTCGGTCTATTCGGTCATTTCGGTTCGGTCTAATCGGTTTTGGTCATTTTGGGTCTTGGAAAAGTGAGGACCGAAGTTTTAAAAAGTAAAACAGGAACCGAACACGAATAGACTGGTTATTTCGGTTCGGTCTATTCGGTCCACCGAATTACCCGAATTTCCATAGATATCCTTGTCACATCTCAAAACTCTATGGTAGAAGTTCAAATTGCCAACTCATTTCAAGTCTATGGATTTAAGGACTACTCAATGAAAGGAAGTAACTAACAAGTTTATGAAAAAAAATAAAATAGTTTAAAACACAAAGGTGTAACATTCATAGTTTAAATCAAAATACATAAATATATTAAATTTCGGGTTATTCGGTCTATTCGAGTTAAACCCGAACTCCGAATTATAAAATTATCTGGACCGAACCCAAAACCCGAATAGACCGACAATAAGGGTAATTTGAGTTCGGTTCGGTTCGGTTTTCGGCTTCAAAGTGCCCACCCCATTTGGGCATCAAAAGAATAGAAGGCACAAACAGGCTGCAACATACAGAAGGCCAGAACTATCTGGACTCAGAATTGTATAAACAGAAACCTGAATTCACACTTTTCATCTTCAGTAGTGTTATTCCGCCCTTCTTACACGTTACACACAGGTGCATCCGGTTGTTCCACCTCAGAGAAAATGGACTCATGGAAAACAAATCGGTGCTTGCAAAATTGACATAGTACAGGTTATGACTTGGCTTCACTGCCAGTTGTGTCGGAGCTAACTGTGACGCATGGGAACCAATATCTACGCTTGCCGTCCCTGTGGCCATCGTCGATCATAGCAAGTCCCTCCTGGTGGTACACAATAGTAACAGTCCAAGATTAAAAATAAGCAATACACATTTTGTCATTTAGACACCAAGGAAATTCATGTTTCATTCCAATCTTCCCCCAAACAGTGTCCACAGGCATGTGCTAATGCAATTACATATTTAAATGGATGGCGCGAACAAATTGCAAGATTGAGTAAGCAAGGATTCATCAATATGGTGACAGCATGCGTTGAAAAGAACTATATGTTACCCTTTGGTACATGAAACAGTCCACGGTGAATGCTATTTTGAGGAAAAACTCAGGAAGCAAGTGGTACCTTAAGCAAAGTTTCAAGGGCGTCAATCGCACGACCAGTAGACCATGAGAATTCCTTTTCAACTTGTTCTACTGTGACATAGCCTTCAGCCTGCATGCCAATGATGTTATAGCCAGAGGAATATCGCATTTAGTAGTCATTTAAAAGCTTCTAACCTAGTCCTGTTTACTAACATGCAAAATCCAGCTACTAGCATAGTTTTCCAAGGTATTACAGATAGGGCTTTATGGCTGCCAACATATGATCATCGGCATAGTTGTATAATGTAATGTGGCATTAAACATTACAATACTGAAAGCACAAACCTGTGCCAACCCAAGTATCCCACTGTGATCTTTATTTAATTCAGTAGGAACAGATCGCACAAGCTTTCTCCTCCCGACAGAAATTACTTCAAAGCCACTACCAAGGACCTGTAAATTCACAAAGGGGTCAGATGAGCTAAAACCTACTACTGAGTATGTCAACTTCCTTTGTATTGATAACCTATTAACTAAACTGCATTCTTTTAGACATAATATACATTCAGTTCCAAGTTCCAAAATATAAATCATAAATCGATCCCTGAAGCTTACAAGTCTTACTTTTAGCTTACTTATAGCACGTAAACAGTCATCTTCAGATAATGATTCAAGAGTAGCTTTTCTCTTCTGACAGAGCAGTTTGCGGAGATCTAGCAAGTCAATCAGGCCACCATTATGTGATCTGGTTGCAATGCATATGTCAACTATCTGAACTCCTGCCAGAAAGAACATGGATAGTAAGCAGAGCATTACAATTTTTGTTGCAAGACCATAAGAATTCACAAACAAGCTTAAAGTGAGTCTACCAACCAAGTTCATAGTAGAAGTCACCGATCCCTAGCAAGCTTGAAGTGAATCTACCAACCAAGTTCATAGTAGAAGTCACCAATCCCTAGAAGTTCTGCCCAAACTCCTTTATTAGATGCCAGTGGATCTACTCCAACTTTTGCACACATCTCATGGAACTGTTGTCTAAATATTGGATTTTTACGGATGTCACTCTGCATTAGCATAATATGTATATAACATTACCAGAGGCCAGAGGGAATAGGAGTATGCTTTAACATTTCAAATTTATTGCAATCTGTTGCAGCACATGGGACTGCCGCCTCAATGGCATTAGATGATATGAAACGAATGGAATCAAACTACAACAAGAAAGCGGTAGGTTTCATTCATCAAAGCAATGCAGGAAACCAAATGACATAAATGGACATCATTGCTGCTTAGCTGACGAGAAAAACCGAGTCGAAGCTACACATTCCGCCTCTTTCTGCTGTTCCTTTTGGGGGTGACTGCTGCCGTTTAGGTGGTAGTTTTCCTGTTAAAGTTCTGGACGGGGTTTGCTCTGGTTATCTCAGTCTTAAGCAGTTTTGTACTTTTGTGTTTTCCTGTAAAAGCTGGAAAAACCAGCAAATTGGATTGCTGTTGGTTGCCTTCCGCTGTAAGATATTAAGCTTTGTAATAAATTCAGGGAAATACCAATGTCCAAAAACAAAATCATATTTGGTTTCCCAAAGGACGTCATTACTGACCACTTGATTACTTGGTGTAAAGCACAAAATGACATCATACAATGAATAAAAAAGGTATCAGACTACTTAACCAAAATTGCAGTGTTATGGACAATGATTTGATAAAGCCACATCAGAGGAACATTTCTAATGTCTGAGACTATTCTTCCACCTTTATTCGAGATTAGATGATTATCAAGTGCATCATTATTATTTCACAGCTATCCGTAAAAAAGAAAACTACAAACATATTTGCAGTAGCATATCTGTTCTCTTCCTTTTTAGCTTTGGATATATGCCGTCCCACACACTTATAACCCTACTTCCAAAGTTTCATAGATGGCATTAATCTAAATGAAAGAGTTATATTCTCTAAAAATGTCGATTACTATCATGTTTGCTGAAAATAGCCACCCCCTGGGGAGAAACCCAAATCAAGTTAACCAGGAAAAAAATTCACATACGCGAGTAGCCGCTGCGTTCTGCAAGCCCGCGATCCCCGGTCGCCGCCTCATGCTGCTCCGGCGCTGAACACTGTGGGGCAAGAGAATTCAGCTGAGCCCCCAAAACCTTTTGGAAATTAGATTGGACCTGCAACTTGGGAGGATTGATCCTGCGAAGTAAAGCCGAACTTAATCGAACTCAAGGATGGATAACGGGATTGGATCTCAGCTCCGCTGCAGTAGACGGAGGGAGGGGAGGCAACTTGGGTGCGCGGCAGGTGGCGAGGCGGCGGACGGAGGCGGCGGCGAGCGTCGAGGCCGCGGGGCGGCCGCGCGCGGCAAGCGGCAGGAGGAGCAGCAAGGGGCGGGCGCGGGCGAGCGGCGCGGCGGGCGGCCAAGGAAACCTGCCGCAGATGGTGAGGGCGGAGGGTGGATGTGGGTGAAAAAAAGAAAAACACAAAATGAGAGGATGACATGTGGGGGCCACCAATTATCAGGGTTGACAGTGTTAAAAACGGAGTTCGTCCTTCTATTTCCGTCCTAGCAACTAAACAAAAAACTGGAATCTATCCATCCCACTCAATCAAACATGAGATGGGGCGTTATCATTAAAAAAACTAGAACAAGTTTATCACATTTCATATTATCTCTGAACCAAACACATGCTCAGAAACCAGTGACGTTGTCTCAGAGAGACTTTGCTTTGGTTCGGACCGTGGATACCGAAGAGGCAGTGTGAGAGAGACCGAAAGACATACGGTTCATAGGCTTACTGCGTGAATGCCACTCTGGACCGGTGCGCCGGAGTCCAAAATATTCGGTCCATTTTTTTCTCGAAATATGAGGTTTCTACACACCATGCTCTAATTTTTTTCTACTCACGAGTGCACGACTAGTACCAATACTAACCGACTGAAAATGTGCACTTGACTGATTTGTTTTTTATATTGTTTCTTGTTGTAGCACTAGGGCATATGGTGGCATATATCCGTAGCGTATGTTTACGTGGTTGGAACCCTTTGGTATTTAGGGGCAAGGGCGTTTGCATCGGAATACCGGATCACTACGCTATACGGCCGGCTCTGAGAAAGTATCGGGCCAAAATGACATTCACTGAACTAAATTCGAAGTCGTGCGATGAATGTTGTCTTTTATACTAGATCTTATTCTTGATGTGATTTCTGTTCACACCGCATATATACTCACCTCTATAAAATACATATACAAACACTTTTGAGAGATTGAGCCAACAAATATCGAGATTAATGAAGTTACCATATCTATGTTCTTACACCTATACTCACAACCCGCATTTACTCGCCTTATAAATGCTTACGCAAGCACTTTTATAAAAGACTAAACCCATAAATATCAAAATTGATGAAGTCCCTATAGATGTCTCGCTAGTGCCGTTAAATCCTAAAATAAATCTTAAAAATATGTGTGCTAAATTGAAAACTCGAAATAATCTTACCGACTGATGTACGACTAGTTCGTTGTTTCTACTTTAGTCACCATAAGAAATATGTTATCTCTTCACCCAGTTTTTATTTGCGCGTGGCAATATTTTGTTGGAATCAAAATTTCAGCTTTGATTTGCATGCACGACTTGTGCGTTCAACTCCCATGTGGCCATGTGATGTGAAACAGTTTTTTTTTCGAACAAATTGTGATGTGAAACAGTGGAAGACGCGAAAGTTGCTCAACGGCAAACACGGCAGACGCCACAACAGCACGGCCAGTCGGCCACACCCACACCCACACGCCGCCAAGCGGCAGGGCCAAGCACGGCAGCACCAGCACGTGACACGACACTCGCAGTTGCACGGTCACACTCCCCACGCGGCCGCACACTCCCGGCCGCGCCGACCTCGCCACTCGGCATCGGCAATCGCAGATCCCCCGAGGCCCAAACCCAAACCCCCCCCAAATTCCACCTCCGATGGCCGGCTGGCCTGACCTCGGCCCCGCGGGCCTCATGCTCCCCGCCGTCGAGTCCCCCGCGGCCGCCGCCGAGGCGGTCTCCCACTGCCGCTACCCGCCGCGCGGCGTCCGTGGCGCCGCGCACCCCATCGTCCGCGCCTCCGCCTACGGCCTCGACGACTCCTACCTCTCCCGCTGCGAGGACGACACGCTCGTCATCTGCCAGGTGGAGACCGCCGCGGGGATCGCGGAGGTCGACGCCATCGCCGCCGTCGACGGCGTGGACGTCGTGCAGATGGGCCCGCTCGACCTCTCGGCCAGCATGGGCTATCTCTGGGACCCCGGGAACAGGAAGGTGCGGGCGGCGCTGAGGGAGGCCGAGAGGAAGGTGCTGGATGCCAGGAAGAAGAAGGTGGCCTCGGCCTCGGATGGCAATGCTGCTGGGCGGGTTTGCGATGCAGAATGACCCAGCGGAGCAGCTTAAACTGAGGGGTTACCATATGGTGGCTGGCGCAGTGGTCATTGCAATGTTCCGGAAGGCGGCACTGGATGATGTCAAGCGGTTCCGGGAGGCAGTGATGGAGATTGGCGAGGAGGGTGATGAGGAGGAGGAGGAGAAGGAAGAGAAGGAAAATGACGGGTACTGGAGTGAGTGAGTGAGTAGTGCAGAACATAGTTGGGCTGAAGCATGCCAGGAAACTGGTTATGCTGTTTCTGTCTGGTGATGCTGTTTCTGTTCTGAATTGAGAGGGTCTAAGTGATCTTAAGGAGCCTTGGAATCTCTGGATTTTTCTGTACTCTTTTAGTTATTGATTTGATTTTCAGATGAACAGTCTGTTTGGTCGTCTTAGTATTCGCACTCGTAGGTTGCAACTTGGTACTGGTGGCTACCAATAAAGAGCTGAATTCAGCAGAACTGCTGTTTCCTTTTAATTTTTTTTTCACATCCACAGAAAGCTGGATCTTTTTAGCCAAGCGATTGAAATCATATCATGGGATGACAAACACAAGAAGTAAGTATTTTCCAGGTTGTTGGTGTGGTGGTGGGGTCAATGCAAGCTACACGTCCAGAATTCAGATTGTCCATCTCAGCACTTGCTCAACCTCCACCACAAGTTCAGATATGCAGCTACATCAATCCAAAACCACTGGGAACTTTGGACATCTCTGCTTCCAAAAAAATATCTCCTTCCAGTAACGGGGTGCAGCTTTAGGAGTTCAGAGAGCTAAGCCTTCTTCTAATTCTTTCGAGTCCTCTAAAGTTTTGCCCCCTTTCTCTCATGATCACGATGCTCGCAGCTAGCTCTGTAGTGAACAGCAACCTTGCTTGCTCATCAGACTTCACATGTGGCCACTCCTGGCGTCCCATAGAGGCTGTGAAACTCCCTCGGATGCGTGCTGTGAGCTCAATACGTATAAGTTGTGCTGCCACTAAGGCTGCGAAGACTCCTGGTACAGTAGTTATGATGCCCTGTTGTTTTGGTTGCTATGCAGCCTAATGTTACTCTAGTCCATTGCTTGATTGGTTTTCCATACAGCTGAAGAAGAATGGAAGGTTAAGCGGCAACTCCTAGCAGAAAAGCGGGTAACTTGCAGCACTCTACCATGTGTTTTATTTGTAAAGATTTGTAGAAGTTTGTTACAGAATACTTTAACATTTGCTTGCACGATTGAGGAGGGTTTGAGCTACATGTGTGCAGTTTGAAAAATTATGCACTCTATGTGAAATAGGCCTGCCTTTTAATTTATAGGAACATATCTACCTTAGTTCTGTTAATTCATTGATTCCTTCACTGTTGGCTCATGGTGAGCCTATTATGTTTGTCATTTTTCATTTATACCAGATTGTTTATTTTTTCAGGTACGCACTGTTGATGTGAAGGAAGCACTGCGACTTCAAAAGGAGAACAACTTTGTAATTCTTGATGTCAGACCAGAAGCAGAGTTTAAAGAGGTATCTTGTAGTTACTCTCTATTTTTCGGACCATGCTCTGCAACTTAAGCAGTGTCCTCATCTGAGCCTTTCAAAAGCTAATCAAAGGACAGGATGAGAGCTCTGTCCAGCCTCCTTTTCTCTCCTCTTCCTGCTGTCATCCGGTGCTTGCTTTTCGAGGGAAAAGGCAGGGAACAGAGATGCCTTGGCGCCATTTTCTTTTCACTTCTCTTACTGCTGTCATGAAACTCCTGACAGCATGTGTTTTTGGTTGAAAAATGCACAGATAAGACATAATACAATAGAAGCAATTAACAAATGATAGATCATAATCTCATTTAGCAATAATCACAACCTTGCATAAATTTTACCCTAAATTGAGAAGTCAATGGCTTCTATATTTACATTCACAAAAGAGCGCATGCTTGACACAAAAGGAGCATATGCAAAACAGAGATCCATTTACACAAAAGACCAATGTTCTCTGTTTCTATTTTTCACATACAAAAGATTGCATGACCAAATAGAAGACTGTCTTGTCTTTACCACATGACATGCAATAAAAAATAATTTAAAGATGATGATCTCGATATGATCCGTTCAACTTGTGTAATTCACCTGTACTTACAAGTTTTGCTAAAAATACCAGCCATCAATCCCTTCAAAGGAGGGGGGATTACTAACAAATTGATCATTTGAACTCTGTAAAATGGAAGGCACACACACACACACGCGCGCGCGCGCGCGCACGCACACACACACACACACACACACACACACACACACACACACACACACACACACACACACACACACACACACACACACACACACACACACACACACACACACACACACACACACACACACACGTATTTTTATGTAAAAAAACGAAGTGTTAACATACCATAATAAGTTGGGTAAAACTAGCAAGTGATTCATAGCCTTGATATTCACCTGAGGTAGGGCCTGTGTTTCTCTCATATGCTTGAGATTCTGGCACATGACTCTCTCATATGAGGGAGGGAGGGAGGGATATTTGAGAATAGTATTTTTATGTAAAAAAACGAAGTGTTAACATACCATAATAAGTTGGGTAAAACTAGCAAGTGATTCATAGCCTTGATATTCACCTGAGGTAGGGCCTGTGTTTCTCTCATATGCTTGAGATTCTGGCACATGACTCTCTCATATGAGGGAGGGAGGGAGGGATATTTGAGAATAGTATTTTTATGTAAAAAAACGAAGTGTTAACATACCATAATAAGTTGGGTAAAACTAGCAAGTGATTCATAGCCTTGATATTCACCTGAGGTAGGGCCTGTGTTTCTCTCATATGCTTGAGATTCTGGCACATGACTCTCACGTTTTTCATGTTGTAAAGGTTTGCTTTTTTTTTTTGCTTGCTTTGCCCTTCTTTTTCTTTCGAAATTTGTCAACCCGATTTTTCTTTCGTTTTGATCCACCATTTTTCCTTTCTTTCTTCTTTAAACCAGCCACATGCGCAAATTGTTCAGGTAAGGTGAATGGCTCTTGAACACTTGACTTTTCAGCATCTCTGTTCCCTGCCTTTTCCCTCCAGAAGTAAAGCACCCGGTGACAGCAGTAAGAGGAGAGAAAAGGAGCATCTCATCCTGTCCTTTGATTGGGTTTTGGAAGGCTGAGATGAGGACACTTCTTAAGTTGCAGTGGTTAGTAACCACTGCACCGGAGCATGGTCCCTTTTAGGAACTTTGATGTGTATTAGAGATCACATGCTGGACAGTTCTGACTATATATTTCCTGCTAACATGGCATTTCTTGCTGTATATTTGCTTTATGTCTTGGGTTTTATTACTCCAAGATTTATTCTTTTGTGTCAATTGCATGAAGTTTATGGATTTTATTTGTATCCAGGCTCATCCACCTGGTGCCATCAATGTACAAATATACAGATTAATAAAGGAATGGACAGCATGGGATATTGCGAGGCGTGCAGCATTTGCATTCTTTGGCATATTTGCTGGAACAGAAGAAAACCCTGAGTTCATACAAAGTATGGCAGCAGGCGGTGCTGCAGCTGTTTGATTACTTATAAATGATACAGTAATCAATAGCATATATTATCTTTGTGCAGGCGTTGATGCGAAGGTTGGGAAAGATGCCAAGATAATTGTGGCATGTTCTACAGGAGGGACACTGAAGCCAACACAAAATTTCCCTGATGGGAAGCAATCTCGGTATGTTATGTCATCTAACTAGCACTGCAAGCTTGACAAATTCATTAAGATACGTAATCGATCATTCTCGATATCTATATATCCTCTCAAGAAAACTGATGATTCTCCGGTAGAGGTGCACCATGATTAGTTAAGTTACTTAGACAATGATAGTAAGAAACTATTGGACAATGCTATTTATAGATCCTTAGTAGTCCGGCAACTGTAATCCTGAAGGAAAGAGAAGTAGTACATACAATTTGTTCCAGGCTACCAATTTCAGAAGCTGTTGAGTTTACTTTCAAGCAAGATCAAGTATGTCCATATACATGATAAATTTCTTCCACCACCAATGTTTTTTTTTCCTGAAAGTGACTGGTGGGAAATATTTTGCTGTTTTCTCAAGAGAGCATACAATCAGCGCTGGAGCTTATCCTCTATTGTGGCTGACTTCGGCAGGTCCCTGATAGCGGCATACCTGTTGGTTCTCAATGGCTACAAGAATGTGTACCATCTGGAAGGAGGGCTTTACACATGGTTCAAGGAAGGCCTACCAGCTGTTGAAGGAGAAGAATGAGCAGAAGAGAGTCATTTCTTGTTACATGTCATTGCTCAACGTGTTCCTCCTGCCGATATGAAGATGCCTTAGGTTTCTTGTGTCACCTTTGTTACCCAACGTGTCCTGATGCTTGGTATGGCAGTATGATGCCTATGACCTTTGATTAGTAAGGTTGAGCAGAACCGTAGTTTTTTAGATCTCAATCTTAAACTATTTTCTTGTGGTGACGAAGGCTGCTGAAAGAGATTTTCTTTGGGTATCGTTTGTCGCTCCATCATGTTTGCCAGTTTATTGAATCTTCTGTCAGGATCTCAGTGATCTGTTGACAGGATCTGGTCCTATGCTATCGATTTTATGTGTTTGTGATGATGAATTGATGATGCCATGTACCTTTGTTTATATGCTGTAGTAGAGAACTTGGATCATGGTGCTCCTTGGATACGTTCAGAGGGTTGCAAGTTGGAGTAAATTAATAGAATGTGAATATAACTGTGACTGAAAACAGGGTTTGATGGCACAAATCTGCCTGTTCTTTGAATCGAAAATTCGAAACAAAACAATTGATCAATGAAAGATGGATCAGATACAAATCAACGTCTCTCATACATACAAGCTTTACAAGGTAACATACCTAAACTACCAGAGTGTAATAATCTGTAAATGCGGAGCTCTTGAAAGAAAAAAAATATTTCGAACGAACGGCTACATGTGCACCGAAAACGCCATCATGAGCAAGCGCACTGCGAGCTCCTCTTCATGGCGCTGGTCTCCATGATGGAGCCCACGTCCACCGCGGTCCCCTTGAGCGACAGCACCTCGCCGCCGCCGCCCTGGCCGCCGCGCATCCGGCGGGCCTCGTCGAGCTCCAGCGCCCTCCGCGACACGACGGCGAAGACCTCCTCGAGGAGCGTGAGGAAGGCGCGCTCGACGTTGTCCCCCGTGAGAGCGGACGCCTCGGAGAAGAAGAGCCCCTGCTCCTCGGCGAGGCGCGCGGCCTCGTCGGCGGGCACCTCGCGCCGCGCCGCGGGCATGTCGGCCTTGTTCCCGATGAGCGCCACGACGGTGGAGCCGTCGGCGTGCGCCCGGAGCTCCTCCACCCACCGCGACACGTGGTCGAACGTGGCGCGCCGGGTCACGTCGTACACCACCATGGCGCCCAGCGCGCCGCGGTAGTAGGCGCTCGTCACCGCCCTGTACCTGCACGCACCCACCATGCCGCACCGCCCGAATGCCAATCAAAACATTTGAAACTGGATGGAATTCGTGCAAAATTCATACATAGGTTCGAAATTCATAGGTTCGTGCAAAATTCATAGCATGATCCGGGTACAAGAGATTGAACAGGGGACAAGTTTGGGAGAAAGGATGACCTGGCAAACGCCTAATTCGGGATCAAGTCTTGATGTTCACGTAAGATTATTTTGAAATTCATATGATGGTATGGCTAGTCTTTTTCAACAAATGAAATGGCGGGCCATTGGGAGATCACTTTCAGGGTGGTCGGCGTGTAATTTCTATGGTTAGCTAGTGATCTGAAGATTAGTATTTTAGAATGCATAACATGGAGTCATGAATTGCAAACATAGCTTTCAGTTGCTTTAAATTCAGCATGCTTATCTTTGTCACGATGCTCGTTAAAAACCTAATTTCTGGATAGAGATGGGCAGGTACTAGTAGGCATCATCCCCTTTCCTAGAATCAACTTAGCATCGCGTCAGGATTAAGAACTACTCCGAACTACGCATTGCACTCATTCCTATCTTCTTAATACTCGCTGACATCATGTCAGCATCTTCACGACTTCACCTTCTGAAGCAACTAATTCATAGGTTACCGTCTCACCGAATCCCCTCTAAAAGTTAAACAAATATTCGACTGAAGTTAGGCAGTATAGACTTGTCATACGCACAGCCTAGTGAAGTGAAAAAAAAAGGGGCTTGGAAAAGTAACAAAAGGTAAAGCTTCGAATGCACACACGTACCCGAACCAAAGTTCCGTAGAGTGCAATCCAAACGACACATGGTATGGTAAGGTGGGGGTAAGGTGCCTGTGTACTCTGTTCTCATGACAAGGGAGCGCCCTCACGGATAACAGTTTCCGCATCAGACCCTGTTCGCGGTTTGATGTGGATTATCACGAATTGTGAAGGATTGATTGGCACGGAGAATTGACCCTGTCATCCAATACCAAACTCTTCGCAGCAGAACAAGGCCTTCAGGGATGGCGGGTGCACTAGCACAACGTGTCTAATTCAGTTGCACCGGTGCAGGACCGGCCGACCGGCCGGCGGAGCATCGTCGGAGCATGTGTCTTCTAAGTAGCAAGAAGGCAGGGTTAATAATCAAGGTTAACGTGGACGTTACCTCTCCTGTCCGGCGGTGTCCCAGATCTGCGCCTTGACGCGCTTGCGGTGGAGCGTGAGGGTGCGGGTCTGGAACTCCACCCCGATGGTGGACTTGGAGTCGAGCGCGAACTCGTCCCGCGTGAAGCGCGCCAGCAGCTGCGTCTTCCCCACCGCCGAGTCCCCCACCACCACCACCTTGAACACGTAGTCGATCTCCGCCTCCCCTTCCCACCGCTCCTGCTCCTCTGATTCCTTCCCTCCGCGCGCCACCATCGTCGTCGTCTTCACAAGCTCACACCACCCGACGATCGATCATCTCCTGGGTGGGCTCGATCTCCTGGCAGCCTCGCTTCTGCTTGCTAGCTCCTCCGGCTCAGCCAGAGCCTTGTGCTTGTGCCCCTTCCTGATCCTCGCCTATCTAGTGCTCTGCTGCTTCTTGATTCTTGCAGTAGTCAAGGGATGTCCACGACCGCGATGCCCACGAGCGAGAAGGAAGCAGAACAACTTGGCTCGGCTTTGGCTCCTCTGGTTACTTGTGCGGGCATGCAAGACTAGAGGGGGGATAGGACCGGGGCGATATGCAGCGGGCAGCGCTTTTGAGGTTGAATTCTGCTGGTCAGCTGGTGTCGCGTCCGCCACCGCCCCGCGTGTCGTGCTTTTTGCGAGAAAGGAGGATTGCTGCGCAAAGGGCAGGCCGGCCGGCACCCATCATCCCGATTCCTGGCCCCCGTGCAGGCATGCAGCTACGCTCGCGGCCACGGCGCGCCTTGTGTCGGTGATCCTTTTCGTTTGGCTTTGGCCGGCTCCGGCTTTATTAGATGTCTATATGTGCATCATCTTTTCCTTTAGGCCCTGTTTACATGCAAAAAGCAACCTCCAAATTTACTATGTAAAAAAAAGATTTCTCATCATATCAAAATGTCATAACATGCATGGAGTACTAAATGTAGATGAAATCAAAAACTAATTGCACAGTTTTGTTGTGCTCTGCGAGACGAACATTTTAACATTTTAAGCCTAATTAATTAATTTTTGGACAATTTTTCACAAATACAAACGAAATGCTACAGTGGCACGATGATTACGAAGTGACATCGTACTCCCAAATTCACCCTCCAAATTCAACTTCTAAACACCACCTTAGCCTTTCTTGCGGGGCTTCAAAAGGCGTCGTTCCGACGCTGAGCACAAGTAAACGGGCGGCGTTGCTTTCTGCTCGAGAAAAAAAGCAGTCGTCCGGTATAGGTATCTCTGAACATTGCTACAGACGAGACTCTTGCCTTTTCTCTTGTACAAGTCAGAACTGTGTTACTTGTGACGGAATGCCGGGAATCCTGAAGCTTGTAGCACTGCGTTTGGTCTGTAGTGCTACAAATTGACCTTCCATCTATTCAACGGAAACATCAGCAGTTGTTGGACCAGTAGGCATCAGCGAATTAGCGGTGGCTGAGGATTTAATTACCAGCACCGTACCATACCAACTCAGATCGCGCATCAGGCCTCAAATCACACTGCCCGACCACACCAGTAGATTCAGAGATTCGACTCCAAGCCCCAGAAGACCATGCCAGGCTGCCAGTGAAAGCAGGTTGACGAATCTTCAGGTGCTAAAATATCGGGGCAGGATTTGATCACGTGGCGACGAACGGCCTCCGATTCGTTCTCAACCCTTGTTTGGACCCGACCAATCGGCGGTGGTCCGGCAAGGAGGACCTGTGCGGCTGTGCCATCCAGAAGAAGGGGGCCAAGAAATATCAGGCCCAGACTCCAGACACTGCGCTCGCGTAACGGATCAGGCCTCTCCCGTCGCGGCAGGACAGGTCCCTGTCGTCGCGTTGCCTCCGCAGGCTACGCAATCACACTATAACGACGTCGCCCACGATTAGACGATTGCAATTCATCCATGGCATGTGATGCTGTACTTGGGTATTTATTAAGAGAGAAGGATAAGGGGACCGGGCTACTTTCGTTTCATGCTAAGCAATCGCGATATCTGGCTTGAAGACGCATATTCTCATCATGATGGGAGGAAAAAAAAAGGAAAGGCTTCAGAATTTCAACGCCACGCACACGAGGAAATTGTCATACGCGCAAGACTCGCAAGTAATGCGAGTCGTTGTTACGATCCCCTAATTCGCGGGCAAGAGTACACCAGCGGAAGTTACCGTCGTTTTAGGGAAGGACTAATGCTAGCCTGGACTGATGGGAGTCAGAGTAGATGATCAGCGTGTATAAGCTCTCACAACCACGTACGCGCGCGCAGCTCGCTGGCAAACGAAACCAATTGAGCTGAGAGATTGTGGCATTGTGCGCGCTTCTGAGCAACCGGTACTTGAAAATTGAAGTAAGCTTTGTCTTCATTTGCATCTGCATCTGCATCCGATGGCTAGTCACTTTCGTCCGGGTACGTCCTTGGACCTTGGAGATGGATGCATGCTGTGTTCTGTTGCGATCAACAGCAGCGATCACGTGTGCCCGGCAACGGCTTCTACACAATCGGCGCCAACCGTCTGTACGACGGCGACGCCTCGGTGCGAGCGTTTGCTTTGCCTCTCCGAATCTGAACTGTCCTCGCAGAGCAACGCTTGAATTGAATCATCGATCAACCACCGGTGGGCAGTGGAGCCATGGAGTACGTAGTACTACCCTTTTGGAGAGGGAGAGAGTTCGGTGCCCGGGGGCTACGCTTTCCGTGGACGGTAGGTGCAGTTGGCGGAGAATGGAGGCAATGGCGCCGCCGCGACGGCGAGTCGGCGACGAACCCGCCGGTCGGCCACCGTGAGATCCAACCGCGCGGCGGCCGCTTCCTCAACCGAGGCCCACGGACCCAATCAGGAGAGGTTGGAGTTCTGGGCTAGTTCCATTAGGCCGGCCCGCGAAAAGTTGGCGTGTGGTCGCGCGATCCCCGTCGTTTTCTGAGCGAGCAGGCCGCTGAACGCCAGCTTTAGTACCACCTCGGCAGTTTGAGCGGAGGTAGGGCAGCTTATAAACCCGGAGCTGAGAGGATGCAGCACGACCTTACTTGAACAGGATCTGTTCTATAGGCTCGTACCGCTGCATCCTTTACCACAAAGGAGGCAAGCACCAAAGTCTGGTTGATGCGACATGATCCTTGGGCCAGAGCGTGATTAACGGCTCGGATGCATCATGTGCGGTGTTATCCGCTGTAGAGGATCGTTCCTGGCCGGTTCGTCCGGTCGGGGTGGCTCAAGGGTTGTCTGACAGACTATTTTTTCACTGTCGCTTGTTTGTTTTGTTTTATTTCTTCCTCTAATACTTCTCAATCAATTTAACCTTTTTTTCCCAATTACGTGTTTGCATGTTCTCTTGACTGAAGATTTTGTTTCAAATTTTCAATCCCTCCGTATCGTGAAAATTGGTTCCTCGTGAAAACTACGTATCACATTGTGCTCCACAAATTTATTTTTAGCCTGCTGCCTACAATGATTGATTGCTTATACTGTATGTAATGGAAAACTGCTGGTAAATTAGGAGAATTTGGTCAGAAAATTTTGTTTAGGAGTTTAGGCCAAACTGAAACGATAAAAGTTTTGTAGTCATAACGATATGGTTTTGGTGCAACGTGAAGTAACTGGCACTAGTTGGCTTTGTATGTTCTGAAGTACAAAGTATCAACAAGGTGCCTTCCATGTAAAAGTGATGCCACCATCCAATTCTCACGAATTCATTTACAGCAAAATGAGCCAAGCAACCATGCCAAACAATGAGTTACATAACCACGCTTGAACCAAGACACCTGCAAATTACGGCTAGCATCCTACTAGCTGGCAATACCAAGTCAACAGTGGGCGGCTGAAGAACATCAGAACCACCAAAAAGACAAATCATACATGCTAGAAGGCTCTTAGAGAGTCTGGATTCACTGTAACATACTTGACGTTACAATGTGCCACAATAACTATAGCATATCATACATCAAGGCAACCTTCAGCAGTTAAGTACTGATGTCAGTTCTAATATAGGTTCATCAGAATCTAAGGAATCTATAAGGCAAAGCCTGAAACACAGTCAAGTTTTCTCATGGGCTAGCAGAAGCAAGATCGGCTTCCAGGTAGATATCAGGATGGCGCAGAACAGAACCAGACTCACACAATTTACTGCCTAGCAGTCTAGCACCCACCATGTGAGCCCATACGAGGAGAGTGAGAGAACTGCAGATTCAAATTGCGTGAACGATGATCCTGCTCATCAAACTTATAGCCTGCAAAATAGTTTATTCAAAAATGCAGTCAAACAAGCATTGACCTCATGCTACAAAACTGGCCTGTTTCCAGATAGTAGATGATGCAAGTGTGCTAAAAAGAGAAACTATGGCAGGGTATGTAACAACCACAGTAAATTATGCAATAAATCTGAAAGTGATTAATCAACTAGATATAAATACTATGCCATTAAATATTGATGAGGAAATGATGCAATATGTAAGTACTAGCAAATCAAGTATTACAAGTTATTACCAGCCACAGTACATAAATGTCTTGATAAAGAACGGCGCTAATTTTCTTAAGCTATAGAATCTAGCTTACTGGTCAAGTTGCCATATAGTCATATCTCATTAATTAATTCTCTTACTTTGTGCTCCAAGCATGCATAAGAATTGTCAGATATAGAAAGCACTGTTTTATATCTATATGTCGATGTGCAGTTTGCGTAAATACGGCCACTGATGCTACCGCCAACCCCCCCCCACAAAAAAAAGGCCTGAACAACTAATAAATCCTTACTCTATCAAACCGCAAACAAGCAAGATGAAACAAGATACTCAGAACATTCAGCTACACATAAGGGTGGCTATAGTCTAGAATCTAGATACTCTCTACTGCACAAACCAATCAACAAAAATTTCTTCAACTTCATCTAAGGAACAATGTGTTTACTATAACTGCTGGCAACGAAGGCATGAAGAAGTGGGAACTATTGTGCAGCAATTTCAGGTTAGGTGTGCAAAAAAGAAGATACCAACAGTAGACATGGGAGTACTTAAGTAGAAATATTTCCAACTTTCATAGCGTAATGATTAGCTTCCCAGGGTTCAATCTGGTGGCACCAAAAAGGGTTCCCGCACTGGGCGCTGGCTTGTGGTAACGCCATAACGGTGCGGCCCTACAAGGGTAGTGGCAGTGGTCGCTGGTCTAGTAACGGTGCGGCCCTATAGGGTCCATGGCCTTTTCTCGGTTGGTTGACTGGGAGAGTGGGAGCGAGCTTCTTCCTAGTGCAATGCCGTGGGGCAGTCTTTCCCCACCAGCTAAGTTTTAAGTTGAAAATTTGGTTAATACCATTCACAACCATCACTGAGTTGGAAAATACCATCCAAAAGTGTCACTAACATGTGGCCTCAACACCACATGCCATCTGACACTGAGTGATGTTTCTCAGTTTATACAGTTCTCCTATGGTACCAATTTTTCTCCAAGCAACGGAAAATTTTGCTCAGTAATATCACAGATACAGCCAAAGAACATCATATATATGCAAATGCTGATATATTCACCTTGAAGAGTTCTCATAGCGAGAAAAGCATGTGCTGGAGTGGCAAAATCAACAAAGCACATTACATGTCTATTAGACCCTTTGTTGATTAATCTCACTTCACGGAACCCCATGTATTGGCGAAAGATATCTTGAGAAAAATAGTCAAAGGACCAATCACCTTGATAATAAAGTATGAAGGAAAAGTCCAAATTACTACTCTCAAGTATGGACAAAGTCCGAATAACCCCCTAACGTATGTTTTGGTCCATTCTACACCCTCAACTATCCCAATCGGTCCAATCTACCCCTTTATAAGATTTGTCTTTATCATTTCTCCATACATAAGTGGCGTTTTAAGTTAAAATTTTGTGGAATGATAGAGACCTACATATAGTATTTTACAAAAATATAATATGATTTTTTTCGTCATCATTCTCATAAAATTTAGTTTGATATAGTTAACTTATTATTATATATCATATCCTTTCAACATAATAATGAAAAAAATCATAATATATTTTCTAAATATAATTTATGATTCACTCTATTCTACCACAAAATTTCAACTCAAAATAACATTTGTACATGGAGAAACAAAAAAGAGAAATATTACAAAGGGGTAAACTGGACCGATTAAGATTGCTGAGGGTGTAAAACGGACCAAAACATACTTTAGGGGGTTATCCGGACTTTGTCCATACTTGAGGGTAGTAATTTGGACTTTTTCCAAGTATGAAACACCCAAAAAAGGACACATGGACTGACAACACCTTGATAATAAAGTACAAATCACCAGTGGAAAACGAATGACAAAAGCTCAGACTCATAATAATATTAGAAAGAGAAATCATCAACACACAAGGATACGCGCAACTTCCCGTTTAGTACAGTCAGCAGGGAGACCTTCGACATAAATGGTGCTTGTTGCATCTGTAGGAAGAGAGGGCATAGGCGCACCAAAAGAAGGAAACTGTACATTAACCAGGGCAATGTTAAAACACAGCACTTTAAAATCCAGTAAAGAGCTGTAATCTGAATTAAGAAACAAATATATACTACATTACCTCATTGTGTAAGTTAGGCCCATAAGATTGTACTATTGCTGTATTGAATATTGCTGTTTCCTGCTGATGATCCGTCATATGCTGTCCATAAGGGTTGCTGTCTGCAAAATGTTTATAAAGAACACTAAGTTAACCTCATGCACAGACCACAAGGGGCACGTGAAATAGATTGCCTCAAGTAGGGCCGGAGCTTCGCCAAAAAAAATTAAAAAAAGGGATATAAAGCAACAGAAACAAAAACATCTCTCAAGAAAAGAGCATATGAACAGAATCAGGGAAACCGTCTTGGGGTTGTAAAAACTAAAAACTCCTAAAAATTGGCAGTCACATCAATACGATGTGGTAAAAGAGAGACTTTATTTGCATATTTTAATAGCTGCAGGAAGGAACGGCACCACAATGTAGGGGAATGCAACACAGACAAACTTCATTTGTATATTTAATAACTGCAGGAAGTAACGGCACCAAACAATGTACTAAGGGAGTGCAATGCCTAAGCCAAATCAACTTGATCCATATAAATACTTCAATGTCCCACGAACTAAGTGGGCAAACAACAGGAGAGTGCAAACCTCAAGCCAAATAAACCAGAACATGTAAACACTATTCACTGATAAATTCATGAATCTTGTTGATCATCAAAAAGGCATTCAAAAGTTCCTTTCAAAATGGAAACTTAAACTTGAAATCTGAAGTGAAAATGCATATGTGCTACACTAACACTTATCTCCTACCCTTTCCAACAAAACCACAAGATTCAGTAAACTAATCTTGATACTTAAGAAGCTACAAGATCAGGCAGCACAAAAAATCTCGTACATCTTCTTGTAACTACTTTTCCCAAGATTAATTCAAGGCTTTAGCTGGAAACATAGGCTTGAAGTTAGCTACTTGCTAGCTTATGACTTCTGCTCTCATCCTCTTGATTTATACAAGAAACGCATCTAATGTACACAAACTTGAAACAAATACTATGAGTCTACAATAGCACACTTATTAGTGATGTTGTAACCATTCAAACAGAACAATAATCAGGAATAACTGGAATATTGATCACAAACCATATTGGTCGACACGCTGGCGTTTGCATGGTAGAGCAGCCAATTGTGGCTGTCCCATCATCATCATCTGGTTGCCCTGTGGATTCGGCTGCAGCATCACCGATGGAGGGCTGAATGGCAGAGGTGGCTGCACCATCATCACCGAGCCTCCCTGTGCAGGCTGTTGCTGCAGCATGACGGGTGGGGGGCCTAGAGGCAGAGGGGGCTGTGCCATTATCGCTGGATCAACCTGTGAAGGTTGCTGCTGCTGCTGCATCGATGGCGGAGGGCCAAGTGGCAGGGGTGGTTGTACCATTATGTGTCCTGCTTGAGCTTGCTGCATCTCCATCATGGGCAGAGAGCACGTGGGCAAAGACTGCGATGGCGCCATTCCTTGAGCGGGCTGGTACGCAGCCATGGCCTGCGCTTGGGCTTGCAGGGGCATCGAGGCCATCATCATGCCCATGGACGCCGCTTGAACGGACATCTGCATACCTTGGAGGGAGCCGGGAACCAGCACAGGCGCGAAATGCTGCTGCTGCTGAGCCACCATGGCCGCGCCCTGCGTCGGCGCCATCACGGGAGCACCTTGCGGAGGCGCCGGCGCGCCCTGCGTCGGCGGCACCCAGAACTCGGGAGGGCCCTGCGGGGACCCGGGCGCCGCCACGTGCGCTAACCCCTGAGGCACCACCGCGAACCCGGGAGCGCCCTGCGGGGACGGCGGCGCCACCATGGCCGCGCCCTGCTTCGCCGGCGCCGCGGCGGACCCGGGCGCGCCTCGCGGCGACCGCTGCGCGGTCACCGCAGCCTGCTGCTGGGCCGCGGAATAGGCCGCCGGTGCTGCGGAGAGCGTCTGGGTGTTCGGGGCGGCCATCTCTGCTCGGGGCCGGCGAGCGTCGCCTCTGATGGATCTGCACGCCGGAGACGGCTAGGGTTTAGCGGGACGGGGAATGCGGGAGGGAGGCGCCGGCCAGCGCAGGGGCGCATTCTTATAGGAATGCCGTTGCCAGTTTTGGCTGCCGACCGCGGAGGGGTCGCCGTAGAAGGAAAGGGAAACAGCGGCGAGGGGCGCGCTGGCGCGGCGGGAGCGAGCAGTCGCCAGCCAGCCGGCGTGATGGGTCTGGGCTTGTAGTTGAGTTTTTCAGGGATGAGAGGAGCCTGTGTTTTTTTTTTTGATATGGAGGCCGTGCATTTTTGGCTGTCGGGCCAGGAGAGTGATGCTTCTAGCCAATTTTTGGCAGGCAACGCACTATGCTACAGTACTGTTTTTTTTGAACGAACCGCACGAGACGATGCGTGTTTCATTGATATAGCAGAAAAAAATACAAGTCTACGATCCTGGAAGGTCATAGGCAGGAAAATAAAAAGAAAGAGAAAACAAGCAACTGCACTCGCCCGGTTGGATTGGGGCATCAACGCGGGGTACCACGCACATCCACCCATCGGCCGATAGCAAACACACGAAGACGACAGTAGAGAGAAACAAAACCGCAGCTGTGTATAAGAGACAGCCTCTGAATTCAGCAACA
>OAMR01000459.1:674652-715870 GCA_900205405.1 Echinochloa crus-galli
AGCAAATGCGATGGGTATGGAAGCCAGCCAGGCAGGTCGTGCAAAACGTGCGCGCTGAATTTATGGCAAAACGTGTGCGCCGAATCAATTTCGTCATAAATTGTGAAATAACCGAGGAGCTGCTGGCTGGCGACCGCTCACTGCCGTGTGCCGTGGTGAGGGCTGCAATTGAAACGGCAAACGCAGTCAGCCGGCTTGCGAAAATTCGGCAACAATACAATTCGGCGTGCGCATTTGATGGAACATTTTGATTGCATCATCCATCCCCGAAGAGCAACCAGTAACTCCCGCCAGCCGTCGTCCCGGCGCCGCCGCGGCGGGCCGAGCGTTTACACCCACCTCCCGATCGCCGCCGTCGTCGTCGCCGTCGCACGCTCCAAAACCACAAGACAACCCTCCTCCTGCTGCTGCTCCCTTCCACACTAGTCTCGTTCCGACCGACAGCGATGTCTCCGTGTCCGTGCTCGTGCTCCTGCTGCTCCTCCTCTTCCTCCAGCCGCAGCCGCGCGCTCACGCCCACCTAACCCAACCCGCTCCCTCCGACTAGGCCCAGGCGGACAGGGCAGGGTCCTCTTCTCTCCAACTCCTCTCCTGCTACTGACCACACCACACCTGACTACCTGTTACCTGCCGAGCCCCCCCACGACGACCAGTTCCATCCGCCTCCTAACCCGATCCCCCAATCCAATCCAGGTAGCAGTAGCACGCGATGCCCAAGGCGACGAGCCGCCGGCGGAAGCGCGGCGCCGACGAGGAGGAGGAGGCGGCCGACGGCAGCGCCAACAAGAGGTCTGCCGCCACCAGCGTCCTCACCTCCCTTGGCCGTCGCCCCGCCCGGCCTTGGCCGCCACCGCTGCCCCGCTCCGCCGCCGTCCGGCCTTGGCCGGTGCGCGTGGCCGCGGAAGTGGTCCCCGCGTCCGCCTCCGCCGCTACTCCCCGCCGCCACCAACGCGCTGCGCGCGGCACAAAGAGGGAGGGGAGAGGCGACAGGGAGGTGATGCCAGGCGCCGCGGATGGTGCTGCGGGGAGGGAAGGGGCGACGCGCGGAGGGGGAGGGGAGGAAAATAGGAGAGTGAGAGAAAGAGGGGGAGAGATAGCGACGGGAATAGAAAAAAAAAAGAAATGCAGGTCCCATGTCTCGGTAGTTGGTATAGTGTAAAGATATAGAGTAACATGAGTACGGGAGAAGTCGATGTAGAGTAAACATTTTTAGTGACGTGGCTAGAATATTCCTTGTAGAGTAAAAATATAGAGTAACAGGAGTGCGGATAGCCTTAGTTCCCAACTTTACCCCTAAATTCTACTATGTAAAAAAAGATTTTATCACATTAAAATAGTCACATGCATGGAGTACTAAACGTAGATGAAATCAAAAACTAATTACACGATTTTGTTATACTTACTAAACGAACATTTTGATCCTAATTAATTAAATATTTAGATATTATTCACAAATATAAATAAAATGCTACAATGATACATTAATGATAAAATGTTAACTTTGACATGTCAAAGTTGGAAACTAAACAAGACCCTAAGTTCACTTGTGCTCCCTGGTGTGTAAATGTGTAATTGTACTATGGCCCGAAGTGACGTTCTAGTCGTTTGGATACTCTTTTATATAGTCCATACCCCAGCCCTTGTAGAAACTGGCTAGCTAGACAACACTCCCTTCAAAAACTAGCTAGACAGCACCAAATATATGGCGTCGTGGCGCTGATGGCCCTTACTTTAGCAGACTGCGCGCACAACGTATGCATGATATATAAATTAGCATTAAGATTGATGAGAAATACCATATGGCTTAAGGAGCAAAGAAGTACACCCAAGCGTCCCTGGAGGGGCACAACCAGAAGTGAAAGAAGATCCAGTAATATATGTTAGAGTTTATACTAACAAAACGAAACAAACTTGATAATAAGAAAAAGAAACAGCTGCTCCAAAACTACTACATTGCTACAGGCACCTCGACGTCGATCGGGACGTCGCATATCACTAATAAAATAATAACGCCAATTAATTTCCAGACTAAATCATTGTTGAATCGAAGACTCCAACTTGAATGTAAAGTTTTCACCGTAAGAAACCTTACTAACCGATGATACATATAAAAGTGAATTAGCTACTATAACTCACTTTTTCTGAAACGGGTAACTCTCCATGACGTACTGCTTCTAGCATTAAACACCGTATTTAGTCCCACAGCGGTTTTTACCGATATGAAATAAGATTATAGCTGCCCCTTCCACCTATAAAGACCACCAACAGAAGCCGTTTCTGTACTTTGTAGCCCATTGCAAGGCAGCACCCGCGAACACCATCGTTACCGGCCTGCAAACAGGAACTCAAAATGGCCAAGCTCCTCACCCTCGTCACCGTCCTCCTCATCGCTGCGGCGGCCTCGGTGACTATCTCCTTCGCAGAGGCCATCCAGTACGGAGAGCGTGTGACCATAGCGGTGGACGAGGAGGCCTTCTCGCCTGCAACGTCGGTGGATGTCGAATTTGAGGTTCCCTTGGAAGAGACGGCGGCGGCGGCAGATGGACCCGCACCCGCCGCCGCAGAAGAGTGCATTGGGGCCGATTACGCCGACAAAACTCCATTGTATGGGCCTACTAGGCGACACAGGTCATAGTTTGGTTTTGATCACACGCGCGCGTCTCGTGTACGCACGCATTGCAGACGTACATGGATCTCAGTCTTGCTAAGTTGGGTCAACAAATAACAAGGGTAAACAGCCTTCAAATAATACTATCGAGCACGTGATATATATCTCGTTTTTTTTAACGAACCGCACAAGACAGTGCGTGTTTCATTGATATAGCAGAAAAAATACAAGTCTACGACCCTGGAAGGTCATAGACAGGAAAACAAAAAGAAAGAGAAAATAAACATCTGTACTTGCCCGGTTGGATTGGGACATCAACGCGGGGTACCACTCGTTACCCATCGGCCGATAGCAAACACACGAAGACGACATAGAGAGAAACAAAACCGCAGCTCCCACCCACAAGCCGCACCCTTGCAGTCATCGAGACTCCGACGTAGTCCGCCTCTGGTGAAGGAACAAAGGAGGCGGACGCCTTCATGGACGTTGCAACAATGCGGGACCTATTCGACAGGAAGAAAAACACCGAGTCCGAGCAAAACAACGCGCGGGGGCCTCGCCTCTCCCGCCGTTGGACGCCTCCTCTCTCGTGCGCGGGGGCCTCGCCACGTCCGCCACAAACTCCATGCTCCGGACTCGTTCCTTATGTTGCCGTCGAGATAGCGAGCACGACCGCCCCGCCTCCAAGGAACTTTACCAGAAACAAGACCATCACCGTAGCTCAACTTCATCGCACCCTTCCGCTCGCCCACGACGGAGTTGCCAGCACCAGTCGAGGCCATCAAAGACGGCGGGCTGCCCATGCTGCCAACCAAGCGGGTCTCAAAAGACAACGCCTCCAAGGAGGGAACGACGCCAATAGCGCCGCCGTCGCTCGTCTAGAAACTAGACAGGGTTTTCACCCAGAGACCTCGTACAATGAGGTTGAGGCTCCGTAATGACGCCCTCAAGAGAGAAAGCGACGTCCGAGGACGCCGCCGTCATCCACCGGCAGGAGCTAGCGAGGGCTTTCGCCCGGAGCCTTCACCCCAAATGCACGCGCTCGGCGCAGGAAGACAACGCCACCTTCCCGACCACCCAACCGGGCAACGCCTCCCCCGCATCCACAAATCATGCTGCAGCACCGTCGCTCCCCTGTCGCCCCGCACCGCCATCGTCCAACGTGCTGCCCGCAGCCCAGGGCCACCTCGCCGGCCGTGCTGCGCCCAGGACCTGTCTCTTATACACATCTAGATGTGTATAAGAGACAGGCCACCCACAACGCCGTACCATCTCATCGACTTAGCTTTCCACGCCATACTGTCGCGCCCACCGAACATACTCCATACACCGGCCCTGCTACGACAGACGCGCCCTCACGCACCACCGTGCATGAACGTGTCATACCATGGCCACCGGCATTCTCGACAAAATCTGCTCGCCGTGCCATAATACTGTCTTTGTACAACACCGGTCACATCACCCTTCATCGTAATGCTCCTACGCTCTGAGCTATCCGGCTGTCACCTGCGTCTGGTCGCCGGTCTGTCTTTTTGGGTGCAATAACACTGACTGCTCCCTGCTACAGTACTGTTGAGTGCTGAGTACTGTGGAGTACTACTGACTGCGGATACGTATCTTGGTGATAACAGTTGGATCCTTTCCCTGGGCACGAAAACATCTCTAGCTCGCTCGAATCATAGCTTACCAGTACTCAGGTATGGTCAACAAGATGTATCGATCAAACAGTTATGTCCCGTGTTGAAAATCAAAATGCTATCTCTTGTGGGTTGGTGACACCACCATCCATGTCCCGTTCTTTTTTTCCTTTTTTTTTACCTTTTCTACAACCCCAACTCCAGACTGATCCATGGAGCTTTGGACGAGCCGACCGAACAAGCAAATGAAGTATAGCATCACTACTGATCAGGTGACCGGCACGGCGGGAGCTCGTGCCACGGCGCCCCGGTTTGGTGCGCGACCGCAGTGGGTGGCCGGTCCTGTACTGTACCCTCTAGCGTGTCCCAGTGCCCGTCCTACCAGCACCAGGCCCCGGACTCACCACTCCCCCGTCGTCTTCTCACGTTCGCCAACCTTGATGCGCAGCCACGAGCCAGAGAATTCGGGCACGGTAGAAAGAAACAACGAGCGGTCCACGGCGACGCGCGATCCGACGCGTCCTCCCTCCCTTGTCCCGCCCGCCGCCGCACCCGCTGCGACGTGCCGATCCCGATTCCGCGATTCACCAACCTGGCCGAATCACCCACCCGGCATGTGACCCGTGACTCCGACGGCGAAATGCCTCTCGGGCTCTCTGCCCCTGTTCCCCAACCCCACCCATTTTTTCCCGTTCGATTCCGCCTCGAGCCGGAGCACCATCCCAGCGACCGAGGGGCGGGTGGTGCCTGCCTTGTTCGCCGTGACGGCGACATTCGTTTCTTCTACCTGACCTGACCGTCTCCCCCAACACCACGCCGACGCCTCGCCGCCCGGCGGGGGCGGGGGCGGGCCCTGGCTGCCCCACTGCCTCGGCTTCCTTATATAGACCCCGCTCGCCCACCAGCAACCACTCTCCATGACTCCACCTTCCCCCTCCCGCTTGCCCGCTGCCTGCCATGGACCGGACGGGACAGTAGCAGAGCTGTAGAGGCGGCGCGGGCGCGAGCGGAGTGCCGGACGGCGGCGGCGGCGGGGATGGGGCTGCTATCCAACCGGGTGGAGCGGTCGGAGATCAGGCCCGGCGACCACATCTACACCTGGCGGGCCATCTACGCCTACTCCCACCACGGTACGCTCCTCGAGCCCCCTCCGACGGCGATGCGGTCAATTTCCCGCCCTTACGGAGTCCCAGTAGCGAATTGCCGGCGGCGGCGCAGATCCGATTGCCCCGCCGGCTCGGCGAATCGAGTCGTTCAGTGTTTGAGTGTGCAAGTGGAGTTGTTGACTTGACCGGAATTCTGGCCCGCGACGGCTCAATGTGGCTTCTTTTCGCCGGCGGCGGTGGTATTTCGTTCAGCGTTGCGCTTTTGCTTCGCCCGGCGGTAGGATTAGGCACCGCCTGACCCAGTGTATGTGATTATGTGAATACCTCAGCGCTTCAGTCTCAATATGTGGGAATTCAGTGAGGTTTCCTTCTATTTCGCTCTGCTTTCCAGTGCAGAATTTCTCGGCAAATCCGTCTGCTTCAAGCAACCGCCGCTTGCTTGCCACGAGATGTACATCAACCATGCAAGTTCTTGTTCTCTGGTCCATTTTTAATCTTTGGGAATTTCATGGCTTCAGTTTGGTGGCAGTGGATGACTGTAACTGATAGTAAAAAGTTGGGGGACAGGACAGCCCTAGAAAAAGTTGAGGGACATGCACTCGATGATATGTTTCTACTCCATCTCATCTCACTGCAGCTGGCTAGGCATGGAAATGAGGTTTCAGCTGAAGCTGCCATACCCTGTCCATAAAACCTTCCAGATGGCTAGGATGCCACATGCCGTGTCCTTTGCTTTCCATGTAGAACAAATGGCACTTGTTGCTGCTCACCTACTGCTAACTAACATGTCTGTCTGTATCTGTGCTTTGTTGGCTTTAGTGCGGACTGAGGAGTAGCCTTCTTATTGTTAATCGATGTTGCTTACAGGAAAGCAGCACTAAATGACTGACCCATGCTTTACTGAACCTGATAAGTGACTAGTTTAGATTTCGCTGCTGTGAAACCCTTATCACCAAAGTATCCTATGTTAAGTTGTTGAACTGTTCAGTCACTTGCTGAGGTATTGAGATCAGGGCAAGTGGGTAAGTGGTAACCTCCTTTTACTTTGATCCTTTACCTACAGTCTCTGGATGCATTTACTATTTACTACAGTTCTTTTACTTTGCATCGCTTTACTTTCATATAACAGAGGTCTTTGATCTCCATTTAGGAAGTATAGACAACACTTCTCCAGTGTCACAATGTGTAATGGGAGCAATGTGTCTCCATAATCAGCGCTTATGTTGGCAGATGCAGTGTTCAATCTATTAAATTGGCCCTTTATGGTCCATTTGGTCAGGCCCATGTCTTGGGAGGACAAGATCTGGATTCTGCACTACCTGCATGAAAAGGCCTCAGTATTTGTGAAAAGGCCCTATTTCGCTCCTTGTCCTGCATCATATATGCTCTCTTGCTCTGGATTAATTTCTTGAGGTTTTTTTTTCTGTTTTCAGCAAGTTATTCATTTCATAGAGAATTCAGTATGTTATTCACAACAGCCAACAGGGCAATATTTTGAGCAATTGGATATCATTAGCCACCTTCCATTTTGAAATTTCTTCCCATTGCTTCTCAAGAAATTTTCTTGTGTCACGTCCAGGTATTTATGTTGGAGGAAGCAAAGTGGTCCATTTTACACGAAAGAAAGAAATTGAAAGTTCAGATTCATCAGACTCCACCTCCAGCTTGATCTCGGAGGTTCCATCAGAGTGCCAAACATTCCCTGATTGTGGATTTCAGCTGCCCAATAGTGGTGTTGTTCTCACTTGCTTGGACTGTTTCCTCCGCAATGGCTCCCTCTACTGCTTCGAGTATGGAGTGCCATCTGCAGTTTTCCTCGCAAAGCTTCGTGGGGGAACCTGCACCATCGCTGAATCAGACCCACCGGAGGTTGTCGTCCATCGAGCAATGTATTTGCTTCAAAATGGGTTTGGGAATTACGACATGTTCGAGAAGAACTGCGAGGACTTTGCACTCTACTGCAAGACTGGGCTTCTACCAGTCGTGGAACCTGGCATTGGTACTAGTGGGCAAGCTTCTTCTGCCATTGGTGTGCCACTGGCAGCCCTTCTGTCCACTCCGTTTAAGCTTCTGGCTGCCGGTCCGCTTGGAATGGCCACTGTCACAGCTGGGATGTACTGTGCTGGCAGGTACATCACTGACATAGGAGTAAGGAAGGATGTAGCAAAAGTTGAAGTGGAGAAATTGTCGTCACACCCTGGTTTCTGCCTTGTTGAAGATGAAGGGTCGGTGAACAATCGATCAGAAAAACCGAAGACCTTGCTCCCTATGAAGAGGAAACGTGAAAGGTGACTGCAAAACGCGGCTTGGGGCGGTAAACTTTTGTGCCCTTCAATTGGCGCAGAATTGTGGATAATGTGGGATATATAGTATATGCTTCAATGTAATAAAACTGGTATAGATATGTACCTTCAGAATGTGCCCTAATTTGATTAGGCGCGCACCTTACATGATCAATTGAACTTTCTGAAGTACCTATCATCTAGAT
Source organism: Echinochloa crus-galli (assembly GCA_900205405.1). Classification (NCBI taxonomy): domain Eukaryota; kingdom Viridiplantae; phylum Streptophyta; class Magnoliopsida; order Poales; family Poaceae; genus Echinochloa; species Echinochloa crus-galli. Next base: position 682,492 of record OAMR01000459.1, read on the forward strand.
TTTGTTCTGTCTTCTGCCGCAATTCTTTACTGGACTTCAAAAAAAAGATGTAAGAAAAGATGGTTTCCAGACTCCGGGGAGGCCACAATTTCTGGAGTTACTTGAAGGGGCAAGCTGTCGGCAATGCTGTTTTCAACAGGTCTCCCGTATGAGGAGATCTTTCGTCCATACCTGATGATTGCTGAATGACTGCTTGTTCAGATTGTACCAGATGTAAGTCACAGCGGAAACTTCAGCACCTTTTCTGCATGTGGAAGAAGCTCTGTAACAATAGGGCAAAGATGCTCATTGTTTCCTTTGGTCCTTTGGAAATCACCTGCATCCACAACCTTCCCTTTTACTACATGCCTTTCTCTTTGTGCTCTGTCTTTAATCATTGATCCAGTAGACTCTCTACCTACCCCCTGTCTTCCCTTTGTTTTCTCACTGATCTGGATCAAAAGGCTGGCCACATTCTGTAGTGAGATCTGGGCGTGGTTTTGAACCAGAAAAAAGTGCCGGTACCTGCCTGGACCATTGTTTCAAAGTACAGAATAATGATGCTCAGAAAAATACCTTCTGCGATTGCGGTGTGCTTCCTTTGACAGTTCCGGGAAGCACGTGAGGAGAGTTATGGAGTATATTATATGGCTGTGTATGTGATTAGCGATACACTAGAAGATTACGTCCCTTTCCCCCAATGATTATATCTTTGAGGTATTTCTGGTAGGCGAAAGTTACTAGCACAAGATAACGATTTGTTAACAATTAGAATGAGTGCAGCAGGTTAACGAAATACATGTTCTGCATACTGAACCACGCTTGGAGGTTGTGTTTTAGCTAAAAATTTTCAACACGGAAATTGTATGGAGTGGCAAATGGTGGTAGAAGTGAAATTTTGCAGGTCCTTGGTGGATGATCTCCTCACTTCTTCAGTTTTTCTCCAAGCCCACTGGCCTGTATGAATTCTGAATTTTAGATCACGGCCTATGTCGCTCGCTAGCACATCAGCAGCAAGGCTTCCGGTCTGCGCTGCTTGAATCGGCCCAAATGCGTTGGTTAATCCCTGCAAAATGGCATCTGCCTGGAGTATCTTGCTCCCTTTTTTTTAATTTCTAGAAGAAGCTTTTGGATTGCTTGGCCACTTTTGGTATGGACAGAAGAATTCTCTTTTGTTTTTTTATTTGGAGAACTTCATTCTTCTTACTACCTATTCAAACATTGAGATATTATATTTTTGGAATTTCAATTATTGTAGGAAAAGACACTGGCACCTTGCACCATTTTGCAGCTCGTGTCGTACCCTTTATTCACGAAGCCAGCCATAGAGGTAGTTCATCCGTTTTTTTTGAAAATAAAGAGGTAGTTCATCCGTGCAAGGAATGGAGAGATGGCAGGGACAAGAACGCCATGCCGGATAATGCCTGCCGTGTATGTTCCCAGCACTCCTCGCCATCTGCATGGGCATGAGTGCATGACCGGCTTCTGGTTCCAGGCCTCAAGGTTCCATTTTTTTTTTTCTGGATCTTTTCCTAATGAAAAGTATACCTAGATTTTACTTACTAGAGGAATGCAATAATCGAAATGTATCAGTTGCACGTCCAGTCCACATCCTTTGCGCTTCCTCTAAAACTAAACATTATCTGCGCTGATGTCAAGATCGAGGCGCATGACTTTTGCGCTTTGTGTTTTGTTAGAGCAACTTCAGTGGGGCTGCTAAATTTGAGTGAGCAAATGTCTATTTAGAAGCCCACTTCTAAATTTTAGTCATTCAAATATAGACCTCCACTCCAGCGGCTGAGTAAATTGGGCTTCTATTTTTTCAACTGAAAACTGGACCACACCTGTCATACTCCACCTCCGTCGGTCATCTTCTTCCTCGCTCTCGCTCTCGCTTCTCGTGGCCGCACCACTGCCGGCTCTACCTTTCCCATGTCGCCGCCAGCTGCGACCACCCGGCACCGCACCGGCTGATCCGCGTCCCCGGCGCCGGCGCCGCCGGAACGCGGGACGGTGACTCGCTCTCAGACTCGCTCCGCGGCCTCTCCATCGACGCCTCGCACGACCTCAAGCCCGCCGGGGACGGGGAATTCCCCTCCGCCGGCGCCGCGGCCATCATGGACGCGCTCCGCCGCCGCCGCCGTTACAACTCATCCGCCGACCGTCCGGGCCACGCCAGATCCCCCAGGCGGATCTTGCCGTTCGAGGCCTTGCCGTCCCCGCCGCCGTTTTTGGCGTCCTCCGTCGCCCCGGGTCGGAGCCACGGCGGCGGGAATCGCCCGAGGACGCAGTAGCAGCAGTAGGTAGACTACGCGTCGTGGTACTCGGCGCCGCTGCTCAGCCCGGCGTACGGCGCCTACGGCGGACACCCGGGGGGCGGGCCTTTGCTGTAGCACAGTAGCACAAACTAGAAAAACAGAGTCGCCGCCGGTGTTTGTAAAGTTCGATCAATTCGTTCGTGTTCCTGTCTCATTTCCCTTGCTTTTGGGTGTGGCGACAGAGCCTTCTGTGTAATAACAATATACGTAACACGAATGAATTCGACCACGAAATTTAAGAACTACTCCTACTAGTTTATGATTGGAACAAAATAAATAAATAGATCAAGCTTCATAGCTATCTCTGTTGCTTGGGTTTTGCATCCAATGATGACTGTACGCTTTACTTTGCCCTTTGGTAGCACGTAGTAATCATTATCTTTATATATGTTGATTGTGTTTAGCATTTACAAGTTAGAACTAGTTGCGCACGTGAGAATTAAGCTTCAGAGGCATCCAAGAAATAAGGAATAAGGATTATGCTCACAAGTGGGTAAAAAAAACTTGTCCTCATAAATTTCGTTCTAGAATTAATTTTTGTTGTTGTTTCGGTTCATTTTTCACATCTTAGCTATGGAGGGGCCCTATATTTTTGGGGTTTGCTCTAAAATTTGGTGGCATACCAAATTTAGTCACTTGACTAGTCAAGTCATTGGAGATGGTTTTTTGACTCAAAGCGACTAAAACAAAAGATAGAGGGCCATTTAGTCATCCGGGTGGAGATGCTCTTACATATCCGTGCACCTTTTTATCCGGCTCAGGAAACTGCGTGCTCGTCCGGCGAGCAGCAACGCGAGTTTCTGACCCCGCGAGTCGAAGATGACGAGAGAGCACCCGCCGCCCGCGGCAGTTGCTTGCCGAAAAAAGCATGCCGCCGCATTCTCGCCTATCCCCCGCATCGTCTGGGATGGGATTGGGATCGTGACGCCGATCAGACGAGGAGGGGCGCAACGAGAAGCCTGCCGAGCCGGGCGCGGATTCGCCTTGCCGCGAGCGCGACGCGCCCGACCCTCATATCGCCGTTCCACCCGGCCGACTGCCACGGACGCGCGCGAAGCCGAAGCCGTGGTGGCCGCCGCCGGGCTCGCGTCGTTGCTACCCGAAACCGCACAGGACCTTGTCGCAGAAGAAACGTGGAAAAACAACCGACCGGGTCGCAGCGAGCCGAGCCAGCCAGCCGTGGCGGTGCACGCCAACGCGGCCCACGCACGAGTCCGCCCACCCGATTCGAGTCCGCGAGCCTGTCACGTTGCGTATGCAGCTGGCCTCCCTCGGCACGTCACGGCACGCGCCCCAACGGCACCGGACCCCAACCCGGGTATAAATCACGCCCGGCCCGGGCCCCAGCTGGCAACCGCCGCCGCCGCCAGTGCAAGTACAACACACACACAGAAAGGGCCTCACGCCAAGCAGCGCGCAGTCGCGCACATAGAGAGCAAGTACAGATCGATCGATCGGGCGGACTCGGCGGGCCAACCCATGGCGATCGGCGGGGCGGAGGCCGGCAACGGCGGCGGGGGAGGGGGAGGCGGCGGCTCACCCACGCACCCCCGCGGATTCGCTCGAGCCGCCGCGATGCTTTGGCTGATTCATCTCTCGACCTAATCGGTGGGGTTTCAGGGGGATCTCAGGAGCGCCGATGACCTGGAGAAGGTGTTCGCGGCCAAGAGGTGCTAGATCGAAGGGCATGCCCTGCCTGGATGCCTTCTCTTCTCAATTCCTCATTTCCTGCGCAAAACGTTCGAGCCACCCATGCGTTTGCCGCTGCTGCTGCCCCTCCGTGTCCAGGTACGACGCCGTCGTCCACTTCGCCGGGCTCAAGGCCGTGGGGGAGAGCGTCGCGCACCCGGAGATGTACTACGAGAACAACCTCGTCGGCACCATCCTCGCTCGCCCTCCCATGAAGAACACGGCTGCATGAAGGTACAACTACCACTACTACTGCTCGGTCACGTTACGCCGCGTTGCTGCGCGCCGCCACGATCTGACCCCGCCCGCCCGTTCGTGCAGATGGTGTTCTCGTCTTCGGCGACCGTGTACGGATGGCCGGAGGTGATCCCGTGCGTGGAGGACGCCAAGCTGCAGGCCGCCAACCCCTACGGCAGGACCAAGGTATGTACCGTGAGAAATCGCCATGCCGGCCGGGCGCTTTGAAACCGCCAGCCGCGTCGCGACGTCGCGCGTGGCTGTGGCTCGCGTTCGCTGACAGCCGTCGCGCGTGGCTGTGGCTCGCGTTCGCTGACAGCGACGCGTAACGGCCTCGACTGCTGCTCTCGTCGTTTGCAAAGCCCTGCTCACGGCATCAGTATCTCTGAATCTCTCTCTGATCGGGCTGATGCTGATGCTGATGCTGCTACAGCTTATCCTGGAGGATATGGCGCGTGACTACCACCGCGCGGACCAGGGGTGGAGCATCGTCCTGCTGCGCTACTTCAACCCCATCGGCGCGCACAGCTCCGGCGAGATCGGCGAGGACCCCAAGGGGGTACCTAACAACCTGCTGCCCTACATCCAGCAGGTCGCCGTCGGCAGGCTCCCCGAGCTCAACGTCTACGGCCACGATTACCCCACCCGGGACGGCACCGCGGTGCGTGCCATCGCCCTTTATTTACTCCCTTTGCCTACAAAATCGGCACGGAACAGTGAAGAGACGCTGACAGATTTATCGCGTCGGCGTTTGATTCGACTTGACGCCGAAATGTTTACAGCACATACCATTTCTAGATCGAGTGAAATGCATGCATTTGCTGTAATTTCGTTTGGTTGATTGGTGTTGCAGATCAGGGACTACATCCACGTCGTCGACCTGGCCGACGGGCACATCGCAGCGCTGAACAAGCTGTTCGACACTCCTGACATCGGTAGGAGTACGATGCTGCTGAACCATTTTGGGCAGCACAGGTTTCAGCAATCGCTTGTACTTGACCATACTACCTCATGTGTTCATCTCTCTTGATTTTTGCTGTTGGGCAGGTTGTGTGGCCTACAATCTGGGCACAGGGCGCGGCACATCCGTTCTTGAGATGGTGGCGGCGTTCAAGAAGGCCTCCGGCAAGGTTTTATCCGTTGCATGGATCGTGCTCGTGCCTCTCTAATCCGTAGAAAGGGACCCCGAAACTGACGTTTCTGGCTGCAAAACTGCAGGAGATTCCCACCAAGTTCTGCCCCAGGAGACCGGGTGACGCGACGGAGGTTTACGCATCCACGGAGAAGGCTGAAAGGGAGCTTGGATGGAGGTAACCGTTGTGAACAGTGACACGCCTATCTTATCCGCATTCTTCAGAGCTTGGCAATGATTGATTATTGGCGCTTAATTTCTTGTGGGCGGAAAACGCAAGCTGAGACCTGTTATTCTTGCTGCAGAGCCCAGTATGGAATCGAGGACATGTGCAGGGACCAGTGGAACTGGGCCAAGACGAACCCGTACGGCTACTGCGGCAGTGCCGAAAAGAAGTTGTAGAGCGGACTGAAGTGTCCATGGTTGTCTGAAACCTATCAGTGGAAGGTGTAATAACTAATAAGTACATAGACCACGCAACTGTGCCTACAGAAGTTTCATACGATGGCGGTGTTTAGTTCATGTAAAAAGAGAAAAAGTGAAGTGAAAATGTCACATCGGATACTATAGCACTTTTCGTTTGTTTGTGGTAAACATTGTCCTACCATGACCTAACTAGGCTTAATAGATTCGTCTCGTCGTGTACATCAAAACCATCCAACTAGTTTTTTTATTTATCCACGTTTAGTAAAGGATCCAGAATATAAAAAAGGAGATGTGATAGGTGAACAGTGAAGTTTGGAGAGAGAATTTTTGAAAGTTTGATGATGTGATTGAGAACTAAACAGGCCTAGAAATCGCAAGCCCATTCGTTTGAAAAGGAACAACGGCGGTGTTTAGTTCATGTGAAAAGAGAAAAAGCGAAGTGAAAATGTCACATCAAGTACTTTTCGTTTGTTTGTGGTAAACATTGTCCTACCATGACCTAACTAGGCTCAAAAGATTCGTCTCGTCGTGTACATCAAAACATGTAACTAGTTTTTTTATTTACCCACGTTTAATTGAGCTGGTTGCCATGCTGAATGCTGTGATTTGACAGTACAACTGACTGTTTTTGCTCATCTCTTTGGATGCAGACGCGAAGCGGTTGATCGGAAGGAGGTTCTCTGACCCGTCCGTGCAGAGTGACATGAAGCTATGGCCTTTCAAGGTCGTGGCTGGCCCTGCTGACAAGCCGATGATCGTGGTCAACTACAAGGGTGAGGAGAAGCAGTTCTCTGCTGAGGAGATCTCCTCCATGGTGCTGAACAAGATGAAGGAGATTGCTGAGGCCTACCTCGGCTCCACCATCAAGAACGCCGTCGTCACCGTGCCAGCCTACTTCAACGACTCCCAGAGGCAGGCCACCAAGGACGCCGGCGTCATCTCCGGCCTCAACGTCATGCGCATCATCAGTACCTAACAACCTGCTGCCCTACATCCAGCAGGTCGCCGTCGGCAGGCTCCCCGAGCTCAACGTCTACGGCCACGATTACCCCACCCGGGACGGCACCGCGGTGCGTGCCCTCGCCCTTTACGGAGTACTCCCTTTGCCTACAAAATCGGCACGGAACAGTCAAGAGACGCTGACAGATTTATCGCGTCGGCGTTTGATTCGCTTTGACGCCGAAATGTTTACAGCACATACCATTACTAGATCGTGAAATGCATTTGCGGTAATTTCGTTTGGTTGATTGGTGTTGCAGATCAGGGACTACATCCACGTCGTCGACCTGGCCGACGGGCACATCGCAGCGCTGAACAAGCTGTTCGACCTCCTGACATCGGTAGGGAGTACGATGCTGCTGAACCATTTTGGGCAGCACAGGTTTCAGCAATCGCTTGTACTTGACCATACTACCTCATGTGTTCATCTCTCTTGATTTTTGCTGTTGGGCAGGTTGTGTGGCCTACAATCTGGGCACAGGGCGCGGCACAATCCGTTCTTGAGATGGTGGCGGCGTTCAAGAAGGCCTCCCGGCAAGGTTTTATCCGTTGCATGGATCGTGCTCGTGCCTCTCTAATCCGTAGAAAGGACCCGAAACTGACGTTTCTGGCTGCAAAACTGCAGGAGATTCCCACCAAGTTCTGCCCCAGGAGACCGGGTGACGCGACGGAGGTTTACGCCATCCACGGAGAAGGCTGAAAGGGAGCTTGGATGGAGGTAACGTTGTGAACAGTGACACGCCTATCTTATCGCATTCTTCAGAGCTTGGCAATGATTGATTATGGCGCTTAATTCTTGTGGCGGAAAACGCAAGCTGAGACCTGTTATTCTTGCTGCAGAGCCCAGTATGGAATCGAGGACATGTGCAGGGACCAGTGGAACTGGCCAAGACGAACCGTACGGCTACTGCGGCAGTGCCGAAAAGAAGTTGTAGAGCGGACTGAAGTGTCCATGGTTGTCTGAAACCTAATCAGTGGAAGTGTAATAACTAATAAGTACATAGACCACGCAACTGTGCCTACAGAAGTTTCATACGATGGCTGTTTTAGTTCATGTAAAAAGAGAAAAAGTGAAGTGAAAATGTCACATCGGATAGCTATAGCACTTTTCGTTTGTTTGTGGTAAACATTGTCCTACCATGACCTAACTAGGCTTAATAGATTCGTCTCGTCGTGTACATCAAAACCATCCTGTACATCAAAACTATGTAACTAGTTTTTTTATTTACCCACGTTTAGTGTTCCATGCATGAGGAGAGAGATTTGATGTGATAGGTGAATAGTGAAGTTTGGAGAGAGAATTTTTGAAAGTTTGGTGATGGGATGGGGAACTAATAAGGTCAGGTAGAGATTATGGTTCATCGTAGTATTTGGATAGTGCTAAAATCAGTAGCTTCTGGTCGTGAAAAAGCAATAGTGATACAGTACTTGTGACGTGTGGGGTGCGCTGATGAGTGACGTTACGCTTGATACCGGGTGACTTTCAGATGCTTGGAACATGAGCTTGAGTTGTTCTTTAGTTTCCCTTGCACTTCATTTTGGTCAATGGTCATTCACGCCGCTGGGGCGCTGACCCCTGACTTCTTATAAGGAAAAAGACAGCAGCATCTCTCGTCATACGTGCTGTATGCGTAGCTACGTGTAAATGCTAAACGTGTGCGTTACCATTCGTAGTAGAAAGACAATTTTGCCACGGGTTAAGAAAACTAATGGATCATCATCGAATACCTCTTACTTCCCGTTCCCGGCCACTAGCTCCTAAGCATCACCTTTGTCTCTAGCATTGGTTGTGCTACACAGGACAATTTCTAGGAGTTTTTTTACATGCCCACATAATTTTTTAAATGTCGATGATGCCAACTACATATAACTCATGAGAAGATTAGTGCCCCATTTGCAGGGACTAATTTTTAGTTGCCTTTTATTAATAATCCAACTAACCATTAGCCCTCGGATCCAAATAAAATAAGACTACTTTTGGTCAACTAAACTTACAGTTCCAATTCGCATCTCTACTTAAACTCATGCATGACTCTAGTCGATTTGCGCGGAGAATATGGTCACATTTTGAAGTGAAATTATGTTCCATAATGGGATGGGAATCATGCTTCGCGCGCAGACAAAATACTGCAGTGCCGAGGAACGGCTGAAGCTAGCCTAAACTCTCGTTTTGGTGGTGTCTAAAGATGGTATCGATTTATTCCAAAAAAAGAGATGGTGTTGATTCTGCATTAGTCCCGCAAATCTAAAACTTGATGCAAGAAATGGCATAAAGTAGGACTACGCGTTTAATAAATCTAAATAGGATTGGTGTCATGTATACTTTTTTAAGGAAATGATAATGACAAAGAATAGGGCATTTTTTTACGATTTGGTTTTATACACGAGGTATATAAAATGGTCGAGCGCTCATTCTTTCTTCAGCGTTTTCATGATCTGCAAACACGACTTCTGCTACCAAGATGATTTTTTTCCTTTTTTGAAGTACAAGATACACTTCAGCGGGTGCTATTTACACACTCAATTGTAACCAAAACTTTGTTTATAAATTGGAAGTCCCCTTTGTTTCCTCGCAAAAAAAAGAAAAAATCCTCTCTTTTTTAGATTCCTTGATTTTAGAGGCAATCACAAAGAGAGGGCTCTAGCTCGGTCTGGAACCTTCTAATCCCCGCAGCCCACACCGCGTGCCTTATTTATTTGTCATCCGTATCAGAGAGAACCTACGCCTTATCTCGTCTCTCGTCTCCCCCATGGCAAATTCCCCCTTCCCCCTCCCCGCCCCGCCGCCAACAGCCTTTCCCTTGCTTCCATCGCTTCCGATGCCGGTGGGGACTAAGACTAACCTTCCCTTCCCCCTCCAACTCGGCCCTCCAACTCTCCTCTTGCTCCTCCCACGCTCTACTCTCTTTTGGATGAGCTCTCATGTCTCCAGCCCCTCGCCCCCGGCTCTTTCGGCTCAAGCGACAGTGGTTTCGTTGAATCTGTTGCCCGGCGACTTCTCCCACCCTAATCCGATCAAAGGGATTCATTTGTTGCCGCCGCCCAATTGCTATCCTCTACCACCGTGATGGCGTGCGTCACTGCTATCCTGTCGTTCCATCTACACACCAGCATCTGTAGCCTTCCCGACATCCCTTTAGATCCCGCAGGCGCAAACCTTTTCCCAACCCTAGTTTTTCAAATCTAATATGAACCCCCAAATCTTGACGTGAATCGGAGCTCGTTGGAGTTAAATTCATCACTGAAAACAGATGTGCTGATCGGAGGAGAGGTACCTGGTGTCAGAGGTCAGATCTTACCGATATGATTTTGTTATTTCTTTGATTTAATTGTTACCTTTTTCTAATTTCAGCCTTTATTTTTTCAACATGTTCTTTGCTTATTTACCATTTATTTAAATCCAGAGTGCCTTACGTTTAGATTCTCCGATTTTCTTAACCGGATACATCTTTTGTAACGAAATGCTCTAATTTGAGTGTGAGGGTGCACGACCTCGGAATGGAAAAGAGACAAAAAAAGATCTTATCCCACCCAGCATCCGTGGCCCGACGGTCGACACGTGTCCCGTCCAGCCAGGCCCACCTCCGCGGCTACTTGAACCTTCCAGAAGGAATGGGCGTACTGCAGCTTGGGAACCTTCCGGCCTCCCGCCCCTTTCCCCCGCCCACCACCGTGTTCCGCGCGACCCCCTCCTCCGCCGAGGCGCCGAGCACCATGTCCCGCCCTACCTCCGATCCCAGCCGCCCGTGCCACGCCAGAGCCGCATCCGACGGCCTGGCACAGCGCCGCAGCGAGATATCTAGCGGCTGGGCCCACCGCCCCTCTCGGTACGAGTGGTTTTTGTCGCAGCCCGGTTCACAAAGTGGGTCGGGTTTTTTCCTCGTGCAGCTGCTTCCCCTTTCCCACCGTCTCTCTCTTCTCCCTCTCTCATTTCTGCCCTCCTCCCGTTGGAGTATAAAAAATTTCCTAATCCGCAATCGAAGCTTCCAGAAGGCTTCTTCTTCCGTACCTTCCACCCCACCCAACGCGAGCCGCTCTATCCCGCATCTGGAAGCTACGGTTCCCCCGGTCTCAGATCCGGTCGTGCTGCCGCGGTGGCTAGATGGCCGAGCAGGGCGGCGCCTCCGGGGAGGCCGCCGGCGGCAGCAGCGAGCCCCCTGCGCCCGCTCCCGCGCCGGCGCCGGCGCCGGCTGCGGAGGCGGCGGGGCAGAGGTCGCTGCCGACGCCGTTCCTGACCAAGACCTACCAGCTTGTGGACGACCCGGCGGTGGACGACGTGATCTCGTGGAACGAGGACGGCTCGACGTTCGTGGTGTGGCGGCCGGCGGAGTTCGCGCGCGACCTCCTCCCCAAGTATTTCAAGCACAACAACTTCTCCAGCTTCGTGCGCCAGCTCAACACCTACGTACGATACCTGATGCTCGCTTGGCTTGTGAGGGATTCCTCAATCGGGGCTGGGGCTTGGTGGTTTTGTTTTTTTTGGTTCGGCATGGAGCACCATGTCCCTGAGTGATGTGTTTGGATTTGCTTTGTTTGTGACGTAGGGATTTAGGAAGATCGTGCCGGACCGGTGGGAGTTCGCCAACGACTGCTTCCGGCGTGGGGAGAAGCGCCTGCTCTGCGACATACACCGCCGGAAGGTAGCGCCGGCAGCGGCGCTGGCGACTGCCGCCGCCGCCGCCGCGGCGTCCGGGGCGGTGACGGTGGCCGCGGCGCCGATCCCCATGGCCCTCCCGGTGACGCTGCCGGGGTCGCCGGCGATCTCCTCCGACGAGCAGGTCCTCTCCTCCAATTCCGGCTCCGCTGAGGACCATCAGCAGGCGGTGCCGTCCGGCTCCGGGCGCGCGTCCGCGTCGGGCGACACGGGCGAGGAGAACGAGCGCCTCCGCCGGGAGAACGCGCGGCTGACCCGCGAGCTCGGCCAGATGAAGAAGCTCTGCAACAACATCCTGCTCCTCATGACCAAGTACGCCTCCTCCCAGCAGCTCGACGCCACCGCGGCGCTATCCTCCGTCGTCAACTGCTCCGGCGAGTCATCGGAGGCGCTGCCCCCGCCCCTGCCGCCGGCGATCCTCGATCTAATGCCCTCGTGCCCGGGCCTGGCCACCGCGGCCGCGGGCCTCGTCGCCGACGCGGACCCCGACCAGGCCGCGAGGCTGTTCGGCGTCTCCATCGGGCGGAAGCGGATGCGCGACGATGACAGGTGCAACGGCGGCGACGCCGGCGGCGTGGAGGACCCCGTGAGCCGCGCGGCGGCGGCGGAGGTGAAGGCGGAGCCGGTGGACTTGCAGGCCGACGGCGGCCGCCGCCACCACCAGCCGCAGCAGCAGCACACGGCGGCGACGGAGCAGCAGCAGGCGTGGCCCATCTACCGGCCCAGGCCCATGTACCACCCGCTCCGGGCCGCCTGCAACGGGTCCGCGGGCAGCAGCGACCACGACGGGTCCAACTCCGGCTGACGTCGCCGATGGTGTCAGTAAATTAGTACTAATGGCTAGTTTACCATGATGGATACAACATAAGACGGGTCCAATTCCAGGTGAGTGGGTCCGCCCCCAGCCTGTAGAAGCTTCTAGTACCGATTAATCAATCACCATATTATATGGGCAACTAATTGTCATTTTAGAGACATATAATAATAATAATACTAGATCTTTTTTGTGTTTATTTATTTTGCTAGTTGGGGATTGGGAAAGTCCTGTCCCTTGTTGTAATCTGCACTCCTTTCCCCTGATGCTTTGTGTATAAAATCAGCGGTCAGAATCCATGAACAATCAGAGCGGCCCTGTTGTATTTATACCCGTCGATCGTGGAAATGAGAAGAGCATTTCCAGGATATTGTTTGACCAGGGCTCATCTCTACTGTTCATCGCTCGTTTTCGTGCGTTTGAATGCCTGTAATTCTGTAGTAAATACGACCGCTGATTTGTATGGGGGTTCTTGGGACCGCGTGCTCACCAGATTTGTGATACTGAGTCAAAGGACACGTTTGTAGATTGCAAATCTGTGGTCGTCGACGTTCGTTGTAAGGATGTTGTTATTAGTCAATTCAGAAAGGATTACTCAGCAATCAGCATTCGTGTGGGCCCAACCGGGGAACCAACAGACGTCATTGCCACCTAGAAGGCGCGCTTTGTTCTGGATTTTCTTGAAGTGAATAAGTGATGAGGTGTGGATGCCACAGGGGATTAGATAGGGACGCGTTGTCCAGTCGTTGAAGGGTCAAGCGAAATGCTTTGGCATTTCTAGATTGTTCTCTGTTGCCTCTTCTTTTAATTTTCTGAATTCCACCAGAGTATGGGACGGTTGCATTTGTGTGGGCAGTGGGCAGTAGGCAATGGCCACTAGGTTGGTGGTGTTCCCTTTGGAATCTTCAAAAAAAAGTTTCGCTTGTTTCTTCTCCAATTGAGTGGAAAAAAAACTCTTGGGACATTCGATCTCCATTTGATAATTGATACGTCATAATGGATCTTGCAGAGTGTTTTCCATGGACCATGGATAGAAACCCCACCCTGTAGATGAGCGAGGCCGCATTTGAACTGAAGTCTCAGTCCATCCACATGGATGAGTTGATGTTTCAGCCAATCGGAAAAGTCTGGAGTCTATCCATACGAAATTCACTGGAACCCCGGAGAATGATTACAATCACGCCCGTAGTACGTAGTAGCAATTGCTCAAGTGTCATCATATACTCCGTATGTACTCTGGACAACCTGTAATGGCAATGGCTCACAAGGTATGCTGAGTTCGAGGAGAGAGAAGATAAGAGAGAAGAGAAGCGAGCCTCAAATTCACAGCATGCTTTTTAGCTGGGTGAATTTCAAGAATATTAGTGAGAGAAAAGTTAGGAGATAGACCATGTATTTATAATATTGTTTATATACGTAACCAATTATCATATGGGTGTGATGTTAGATAAGTTTAAAATGATATGGCATAAACATATACGAAATAGCAAGTAGTTGGTTGAGTTGCAACCATGCTCTAATGCCAACGTAGCTGGTGTCAACTTGTCAAAACTAGATTAAACGTTTGTTTCCACTCCGTTGCAGGTTTTAAATTTAGATCGATGAACGTCCCGGTCAGCAGAGCAGTGAGACACATGTGGTGACAAGGTGTTCATACCGGTATTTCGCAAAAAAAAAAAAAAACTAATGACATCAACTTTGTTCAACAACTTAACAAAATAAAAATAAATCTTACAGCTTCAAAACTAAATTAAATGTTCGCTTTCCACTCCGTTGCGGGCTTTACATTTAAATGTAGGATGTTTTGATGCTGCTATTGCTAAGCTGAGATCGACAAGCAAGTACAGAGGCCGAAAAGGTCTCGAGGCGAAACGGGTCCATGAGTAGTGCGAGTATCAAGCTATCAAACTTTTTGCGTTAGTCGATGTATAAAAACACCCGTAAACGTGTCGTGCGTTCTACATTTATTACGAAATTATTTTAAACTATTTGGTCGTCGGTATATGGGGTGGATAAAGAAATTTTATAGTGAGAAAAGTAATGCCAAAACGATATAAACTTTCTAGAAATATAGTTTTTTTCTTGTTTGAGAAAATTTTTTATATTTTTTTTGTACTGTTGACCTGAATTATAGGTCCTTTGTGAGAGATGGACATGAATTATTCAGATGAAAAATATTTTAGAAAAAACTAGATCTCTATGATGTATTGTATGGTAGATTCGTTTGATAATCCTTGCGACATAACGCGTTCTAGGCTACAAGCTTATAGTTCTTCGTAGCTTGAGTCAATTACTACTGTACTATGGCCTTGTTTAGATCCCAAATTTAGGTGTACGATGTCTCTTCGTAGTCATTGCACCACTGTAGCATTTCGTTTGTACTGTATGTGCGAAAAATTATCCAAAAAACGATTAATTAGGCTCAAAATATTCGTCTCGCAGAGTACAACAAAACTGTGCAATTAGTTTTTTATTTTATCTACATTTAGTACTCCATGCATGTTATGACATTTTGATGTGATGGAGAATCTTTTTTTTCATAGTAAATTTGTGGGTAGAATTTTGGAACTTTAAAAGGCCTATGTTTAACAACGTGCGTAACAATATATGCTGGTCTTATTTTATGATTTTCGCTATAAAAAACGTGCACGTTCCACGCAATTTCGTGCACTTGGCTGGATATCTTCCATATAAACTCTGCCAAAATAATGCGACGACGACCGATACATTCTACAGTACTACACACACGCTTTATCCATTACCAGCATTGGATGCCACACCAAACGAGCCCCGCGGAAACTTCAATGGCCGTGCCCTGTAGCATCGCCGCGGCAATTCTGGCACAGTACACGATGGCCTAGGAATTACGCACGCGCCTTTCCGTTTATAGCATTTGATTGATCAATCGTTGGCTCGCACCGCACCAACGCCGTGGGGTGGAACGAACGATCGAACGAAGCTTCCATGATCGTGCCGTACCGTGCATCGTAGTAGCGTCGATCTCTGCCGACGCCTCCGCCCCTTGGCTTCTCCTCCTCCTCCATATAAAGCACCCGCCGTGCACGACTCGTGATCGTGAGCCACGGTCTTATTCCATTGATCGAGTTCGAGTCGAAACGAGCCAAGCTAGCTAGTGCGCAGCGCACCCATCGGCCCTAGGTTTTTTTCTTTTCCGCCGCCGATCGATCGACGCGGGGACATGGCGGCGCGCAAGGGGTCGACGACGACGACGACGCCGATGACGCTCGAGGTGACCGTCGTCTCCGGGGAGGGCGTGCGGGTGCCCTCGGGCCGCCCGCTCTGCCACGGCGCGTACGCCGTGGTGCACACCGCGGCGTCGTCCGCGCCCACCCGCGTCGACGACGACCCCGACTGCCACGGCTTCCCGTACTGGTCCGAGGCGGTGCGCGTCGCGCTCCCCGCGGGGGCGCCCGCGCTCGACGTGGAGATCTGCCGCGCGCGCGGCGGCGGCGGCGGCGGGGCGAGGCGCACGGAGCCCGTGGCTGCGGCGCGCGTCCCCGTCGAGGACTTCACCGTCGGCCCGCCGGGGCACCTGCATTGCCTCAGCTACCGCCTGTTCGACTCAGGGTTCTGCGTGGGGATCCGCCGCCGCAACGGCATCGTCAACATCACCGTCAGGAGGATCGACGCCGCGCCGGCGCCCGTGGGGAAGGCGAGGAAGGCGATGGCGCCGCCGCCGGCTGGGAAGGCCGTGGACGCGGCCGGCGCGAGCTGGAGTGGGGCGTCGTGCTCTGGCGCTGCCGCGGCTCAGGGGAAGCCGGCGGCTGCTCCCGCTGGGGCGGCGATGGGGTACCCCGTCGGGTGCTAGGTGACTGGGCATGTCAAAATCTCGCTATTCGCTAGCATTAGTTTTCAGGATTCCATGATCTGAATAATGTAGGAAAAAACAGGGTCATCAAAACCGTCTCTGTGTATATAGATCAACATTTTATTTCAGGTTTGCAATCTTTGTCTGATCTGATCTCTACACATCAGTACTAGATTGTCTGAATTTTTACAATGCATTTGGTTGTTTGAAAGAATGTAAGAACAGCCCTTGTCAAGCAATTTGAGACGTCGATCCCTGTGTGGATTTAATGGCGGTTTCAGGGTTGCGATCTTGCAGTAGTATTCAGTACGATCGTTTTGTAATTTTGTAATGCATTGGACGATTCGAAAGAATGTAAGAACATCTCTTGTTAGAAAATTTACGGCATTATTTTCTGATGCTCTTCAGGTTATCTAGTTCTTGGCTGATCACGCCTTTCTGGTGTTTACATAACGCGTAGATTAGTACGTTTTTCAGTCGAGTATGATCACACGGAAACTACCCTGGCCCTGGGCATCAGTACGTTTCCTGGGGCTGGGCCTGATAGGCTCGATGTGTTGGACCAAATTCATTTATCAGGGAGAAATTGGCCTGTGATTTCCCTCCCCTTGTTGGACTTGGACCGAGTTCGTGCGTTGACGGTTGACGCATTGGTCCTGGTGTCCCGGATAGAGAAACCTGTCTTTTTGAACGACCTATGGAATCTTGTTGAATGCCTCCCCGAGTCAACTCTTAAAATTGTGAGAAATCTGCACGTTGCTGTTCCGGTTCAAAGTCAGCAGCTGTTGTAGCAGAATGCAAAGTTTCTTTTCTTTTTCTTTTTTGGAAGAACGGCATACTAGAATACAGATTCTTGGGTTCACACATGGTCTTGGAATCGAAGTTAACGCTAACTACAATTTATCTTTTGACTGAGCTGTGGATTTATGTGGTGATGAATTTCATCTTGGTTCGGTGAATGTCAGATGCCCTGAAATCCATCCCTGAATCAGCCCTGAATTTTGCACATCAGTACGCAGAGCCGCACGTCGTTGCTCTGATCCAATGGCGATTGCACAAGAGTTCCCGGATTCAGAAATCCATGCCATCGAAAAGCCCAAACGTAGAAGAGCTCCGGAACTCATGACGACTTGCTCTCTCACTACTTACAAGGCTACAAGGGCCCAACACGCAGGAGAGCTCGGGCTTCTGGACTCCACCATCATGCTCAGCTACATCTTGGTGAAATGGTGAGCCCAACTGCGCAAAAAGCAATCAGGTTAGGAGGAACCCACTATTCGTCATACACAAGCACCAACATTTAATATCGCGTCTTGTCTGGAGCTGCATTCTTGATGGGTTCGCCAGTTTCAGTTTCAACCACAAAACGTGACCCTGACGGCTCAAGCACTTTGGCAACGACAGCCATCTTACCAGATCCTGTTCCTCATCCCCATGCAGCTGTTCCTTCGGTAACAAACTTGATCATTGCTGTTTTCAGTGGTAGATCACTGGGGTCAGTAGATAACCGGGCCAACGAGCGCGCCTGAATAAGATGGTAGAGTTCAGACTGAACCCAGAGTTCGTCTGACGGCGTGGTCCAATGCAATCAACGCTAGTCTTCACTTTTCAGTCGTCGTCTCTTGCTGAACGGAGGAGGGGGTATCTTGACTCTTGCTCAGCCTTCTTCGTCCCCCTTGAATGTCTTCTTTGATGACGATGCTGAGCAGCCTCTGGCTGCAACGAACTGCACGCTTTTGCTCCGTCTCGGCAGGGGCTTTAAACGGGTTCCCGCACCCCAAGACATGCAATCAAGATGGCTGCGGCTCTCCTGTGGCAGTCGAAAGCGCACATTCATGGTGGCAGCTGCTGCTGCTGCCGCCGGCGGATCGGTGATGCACTGGAGTACTGGACAGGCCTTGCTTTCAGTTTCAGCAGCATCAGTCAAGAGCCTCGTCGCTGAAACGCACACCAACGACGCACACAACAGACAGCTAGCTCCATCCATGAAAGCCGCCCTATCAGTGGGGGATCATCATGGCATTCCAGAGGAAGACAAGCATCGTACGTATTTCTTACACCCTTGCAACTACTTGCAGAGATCACTCCCAGTAATTCTAGACCAGATGATGACGGGAAGACGTAACTGGTAGCTGCACTCGATCTGTTGGTTTAGTCTTTTCCTTGACACGATCTGTTGGTTTAGTCTTTTCCTTGACACGATCTGTTGGTTTAGTCTTTTCCTTGACTCAAGAGGCGATGCGAGTCTGTATTTATATGGTCAGTATGTACGGGAAGATCTAACCACTAGCTACTGCTAGAGGAAGACGAGCCGAGACGTACGCCGCCGCCTTTTCCCATCCACCTTTATTGCGCAACCGTCTGCCGCCCTCGCCGGCGCCCGCGTACGAGCAGACGCCGCCACGCCTTCACCCTTCGCGAGGCCGACGACGACGCGTCGCCGTCGATCCGCAGGCCGGCCACGTCCCGCGCCTACCTGGTAAGGTAGTAGCCAGCCGTCGCCGGGCCGATGACCCAAACACGCAGCCCGCCGTGCGCGTTGAATGCCAGCCAGCGCGCCTCCTTTGCCGTCGCGGTTGCGCCGAGGAAGGAAAGCAAGGCGCGCATGCAGATGCAGGACAGCAGGAGCTCGGCTTGATCGGAGTACATCATGAGTTCAAATTTAGTTCCTGAGAAAAGGTGAAAGTGAAGTGAAAAAGTTACATCGGACACTATAGCACTTTTTGTTTGTTTGTGGTAAACATTGTCCTACCATGACCTAACTAGGCTCGAAAGATTCGTCTCGTCGTGTACATCAAAACAATGTAATTAGTTTTTTTATTTACCCACTCCACGTTTAGTACTCCATGCATGAGGAGATAGATTTGATATGATAGATGAATAGTGAAGTTTGGAGAGAGAATTTTTAAAAGTTTGATGATTTGATGAGGAACTAGACAGGGCAAGACCAAAAGCAACGTAGCAGCATGCCCATACGCTAGTCAAACATGCATGTTGGACTGTTCGTCTATCATATCCATTATCTCAGAGTTTATGAATAATGAACAGTTCTCCAGTGGGTATGATACAGGCCGTCTAGCTTGTCCATATCCAACCACTAAATGAGAAATGAATGAATTTCCGGGTTCCTGGAAGGGTGCAGAAAATGCATGAATGCGGTATCAGTGCCACTTAATGTCGGGGTACATGTCTGTGTGCATGGGTTCTTGTCAAAGGCATCCGAGACTCTTCTTCCGAACTCTGAACGGAGCTCACTGGCTAGCTATTTTGGGGCTGCGCTAACGCTAGACTCTGTAAGAGCTATCATTACACGAGGGATTGGCTCAGGCCCGGTCCTGAGATTTTTTGAGGCCCGGACGAAGCTAAAATGAGAGGCCCTTTAATAATAAAATAATACAGGACAGGCCTTGCTTTCAGTTTCAGCAGCATCAGTCAAGAGCCTCGTCGCTGAAACGCACACCAACGACGCACACAACAGACAGCTAGCTCCATCCATGAAAGCCGCCCTATCAGTGGGGGATCATCATGGCATTCCAGAGGAAGACAAGCATCGTACGTATTTCTTACACCCTTGCAACTACTTGCAGAGATCACTCCCAGTAATTCTAGACCAGATGATGACGGGAAGACGTAACTGGTAGCTGCACTCGATCTGTTGGTTTAGTCTTTTCCTTGACACGATCTGTTGGTTTAGTCTTTTCCTTGACACGATCTGTTGGTTTAGTCTTTTCCTTGACTCAAGAGGCGATGCGAGTTAACTGTATTTATATGGGCCTATGGGGTATGTACGGGAAGATCTAACCGCTAGCTACTGCGAGGAACGACGAGCCGAGACGTACGCCGCCGCCTTTTCCCATCCACCTTTATTGCGCAACCGTCTGCCGCCCTCGCCGGCGCCCGCGTACGAGCAGACGCCGCCACGCCTTCACCCTTCGCGAGGCCGACGACGACGCGTCGCCGTCGATCCGCAGGCCGGCCACGTCCCGCGCCTACCTGGTAAGGTAGTAGCCAGCCGTCGCCGGGCCGATGACCCAAACACGCAGCCCGCCGTGCGCGTTGAATGCCAGCCAGCGCGCCTCCTTTGCCGTCGCGGTTGCGCCGAGGAAGGAAAGCAAGGCGCGCATGCAGATGCAGGACAGCAGGAGCTCGGCTTGATCGGAGTACATCATGAGTTCAAATTTAGTTCCTGAGAAAAGGTGAAAGTGAAGTGAAAAAGTTACATCGGACACTATAGCACTTTTTGTTTGTTTGTGGTAAACATTGTCCTACCATGACCTAACTAGGCTCGAAAGATTCGTCTCGTCGTGTACATCAAAACCATGCAACTAGTTTTTTTATTTATCCACGTTTAGTACTCCATGCATGAGGAGATAGATTTGATATGATAGATGAATAGTGAAGTTTGGAGAGAGAATTTTTAAAAGTTTGATGATTTGATGAGGAACTAGACAGGGCAAGACCAAAAGCAACGTAGCAGCATGCCCATACGCTAGTCAAACATGCATGTTGGACTGTTCGTCTATCATATCCATTATCTCAGAGTTTATGAATAATGAACAGTTCTCCAGTGGGTATGATACAGGCCGTCTAGCTTGTCCATATCCAACCACTAAATGAGAAATGAATGAATTTCCGGGTTCCTGGAAGGGTGCAGAAAATGCATGAATGCGGTATCAGTGCCACTTAATGTCGGGGTACATGTCTGTGTGCATGGGTTCTTGTCAAAGGCATCCGAGACTCTTCTTCCGAACTCTGAACGGAGCTCACTGGCTAGCTATTTTGGGGCTGCGCTAACGCTAGACTCTGTAAGAGCTATCATTACACGAGGGATTGGCTCAGGCCCGGTCCTGAGATTTTTGAGGCCCGGGACGAAGCTAAAATGAGAGGCCCTTTAATAATAACAATAATACAATCATTAATACTGAAATGGGTCAAAAGCAATATTTATACCAAATAATTTGTATATTTTATCTTAAAAAATTCTAGCATTTGTTGATGTCTAACAATTTCTTCTCAATGCATAGAGTTGCCAAGCCATTTAACCTTTGCTGAGACATTAAACACCTCAAATGATTCTTCAGCAATTTCAACTTTGAAAAGCTTCGATCTTTATGCTAGATGACGTTATGGCCTGTTGTAAATTAATGCCCTAACTTGAGATTGATTCTGTAATCTGAACTCCAAACAATACAGAGGAAAAATACGATTTACATGTAAGACATTGAAGTGTATAGATAAAGTTTGAACTTTGAAGATAAGGAATCCACTAGTATGCAGTATGATGTATATACGTTACCGTCTAGGGCTCTTGGGCCTCTCCTGAAATCGTCGATCGACTCGGCAGAGTTTGTCGGCGACTCGATCGGCGTCGGAGGAAACTAAAATGCCAGTGTTCAATCAGAGAATAAGGTCGGCATCAGACGATGGCGATGAGATGAGCTGCGCCGGCGTGAATCGTGTGATTTAGGGTGTTCCTGTCTACTTCGCACACGATACAAATCGATTAGTGCCTGCAGGAGCCCTGGACCCTCGTGGCCTCAACAACATATTATTTTTTCCTTTGGGCCTGCCGGCTCCTGGCCCAACTAGACAGCGTACACACATGCAAGTTTGTTAAGCTACGGATTACCAAGTCTATTACGTACAGGATACATACATCGTGTATACAGTATACATCGAAGAGGGGCCCCTTCCGTTGGGGGGCCCGGGGCGGCCGCACAGCTCGACCCCCCTCAGGGCCGGGCCTGGATTGGCTGTGGTCGCAAATGCGCTATACATGCAATCGACCACATCCAGTACTCATGATTATTTCAATCTTTTTTTCGTCATAGCTTGTGTGTATCATCATAATGATATGACCTGATTGTTTCAATAATCTTTTTTTCGTCATATATAGCTTGTGTGTATCATCATAATGATATGACGCGTGGCGTTATGACAACAGGCGCGCCTAAACGATTCTTGCATACCACACGAGCGAGTACACGACCGAGCACCTGCTGGTTCCATCATGATGTTGTTGTCTAGCCACAATAATTGAACCAATGATCGTCATCAAGACCGACTATGGAGAAAGTGGAACGTGCATCGCGGAAAGGGACGAGAGGAGACACGCTCACTGCTAGAGGAAAGTTAGCAATGATATATGTGCAGGAACGTCTAAATCTCGTAACCAAAAAGAGGACACGTAGAACAGCAAGTCTACAGTACTAGGGTACACATCAAACCATGCCGAACATGTCAAGTGCAAGACCCCAGCAAGATCGACTTCGAACAAATTAAAGAAGAAAATGTAATGCTGAAACCAGACATGGCGGAGCATCCAGAATTCCAGATGGTAGTTTAATTCCATTAGGCCATCCTGGACGTGCCCTGCGATATATTTAGACGACATCCAACGCGAACCAGTTGGAAAACTTTGGGCAATAAACGCATTTATTTCCATAACGGTGGCCGGGGTCGGTGACACAAGGCACGCGCCGAGCGCCACTACAGCTGGGAATGAATACGTACCGAATCTGTAGCCGCGTGTTTTGGCATCCCTAATTAAGATTGTTCATTAATACCAGCGCATCCATATACCTGTCGTATCAGCGTGTATGACTGACGGATGATGAATCCCTCTATAGGTTGCCATCTTTTGATACCCTCCCATTTATTCCGAGGTTACACTGGAGCAGAACCGCAGCAGCACGGTTTCTCCCGTAAAAGTCAATCGTGATCGACACGCGCGGCCAGAAAACGTACAGCACGCGGGCTCGATCGTGTGCACCGGAACGGAACGGCACGGGGCCAGCGGCCAGGGCCAAAGCACTGGCAGCCGCGCCTCCCTCCACGGCTCCACCGCGCGCGTCGTTCGCCCTCTCTGGCTCCCTCCTTTCTGGCCTGCCGCCTCCCCCCTCCCCTCCCCTCTCCCTGCCGCCGCCCGCGCCGTGCCACCCGCTTTTTTCCACGGCATTTTTTTCGCGCCTCCAATCCTCCGCCCGCGCGCGGCGCTACAGCACGGCTGACAGCGAACCGGGTCCTTTTTCCACCCCGTCTGCCCCCCTCCCCCCGTCTCCATCTTTCGAGAGGCATAAAAATCGGTCGCTGTTGTACTTGGCGTCCATCCAATTGGGATAACCCACCTCGGCGGTGCGGTCCCCGTCCCCGCGCCCGGCATAACCTCAGCTTCCCCTCGCCTCGCAACAACACATCCATCGTTTCGTTACGTTTCGTTTCGTCTCGTCAGTGGCCCATTTGCCAGATCACCGAGTGTGAAAGTAAACAGACGAGCCGCGCGGCCTACGTTTACACTGGCTGCTGCTGCACCGGTGGGGCTGGGGGGCCATTTGACTCTCGCGCTCGTTGCGTCCTCCGCCGTGTGCGAGTCAACCCCACTTGATTTTTGTGCCCCCCCGCCCGGCCCCCGGGGCTTGTTCGTTTCCTCCGCCTGGCCCCCGAGACGAGACCCCCGGAAACGCTTCGAAAATACTACACAGCTTTTCCGCCGTTTCACGCTGGTTTACACGGCGGCAGCGAGAGAGACGGTCGCCCGCGGTGGGGGCACCTCTTTTTATCTGCTGCCTCTCTCCCCGCGAGGCGAGAGCGGTCGCTGGCTCGTAGACTGGCTCCACGTCCCCCGCTTTATCTAGCTCCCCTCCCTCTCTCCCTCCCTCTCTCTCTCTCCCTCGTAGCCATAGCCGACCAGACTCTCGAGTTCTCTCCTCTCGTTCCTCTTCGTCCCTTCGCACTCCTCGTCGTTTGCCTGCTGCTCGCTAGCCCGGCAAGGGCGCAAGGCACATACTCCGGTGGTGGAGCGGCAGGAGTAGCGGCGGGTTGTTCTTCTGCTTGGCCGCCTGAGGGTTTCGGATTTAGCAGCTAGGGGTACGGTCGCCATCGCCGCCGTTGCGACGGCGGCGGCGGAATTTGGCATCGAGTTGTTCTTCCAAGTTCTATATCAGGTGGACGCGTCGATCCCGGTGTCTGTTCGTTCCCGGTGCCGAACTCGGGCTTCTTTCTTTCCATGTCAGGGCTCCCCATGATTCCCTTCCATATTTGCTCCCGCCAGGGCACCCGCGGCGGCAGCGTGGCCGCGCTCCGGCGTTTTTAATGCATGCCGCCCCTCCTCCCTCTCGCCTCATAAAAATTTATTAATTCCTTGGGATCTGAGGAGATCCTCCCTCCGCAGCCCGGGGGTTGGTAGGATCGCGGCGCGGGCAGGGATTTTGTTTTCTTAGCCAGGAGCGCGCGGAGAAGAAGAAGCAGTCTTTCTTTTCCTGTGTTGTTGCTGCTGTTGTTTCCAGTCGTCCGCTCCGCTGCTCTTGATGAGCTTCGGTGGCATGTTCGATGGCGCCGCCGGCTCCGGCGTCTTCTCCTACGACGCTGCCGGCGGCGCGGGCGCGGGCATGCACAACCCCGGCCGCCACATCCCCGCGCCGCCCCTCCCCAAGCCCGCCGGATTCGGCGCCCCTGGCCTCTCCCTCGGCCTGGTACACGCATGCGCTGCGGTTCTTCCGATTCTTTGTTGTGATGCTCTCATATGTCTGACTCTCTTTTTTTTCTTTGGGTTCGTCTACCAAACGAACATGGACGGCGGGCAGCTGGGCGACATGAATCGCATGGGCCTGATGGGCGGCGGCGGGAGCGGGAGCGCCGGCGAAGGCGACTCGCTGGGCCGCGGCCGGGAGGACGAGAACGACAGCCGGTCCGGCAGCGACAACGTGGACGGCGCCTCCGGCGACGAGCTCGACCCGGACAACAGCAACCCGCGCAAGAAGAAGAAGCGATACCACCGCCACACCCCGCAGCAAATCCAAGAACTCGAAGCGTATGCCGCCTTCTTGACATCATAGCCAAGAGCGTACAGGAATTTTCTTCTGCCTGAGTTTTTAGACCTAACACTCATCCTAAGCATGTGCGTGCGTCTATGCAGTGTGTTCAAGGAGTGCCCCCACCCCGACGAGAAGCAAAGGATGGAGCTCAGCAAGCGGCTCAACCTAGAGAGCCGCCAGGTCAAGTTCTGGTTCCAGAACCGCCGCACGCAGATGAAGGTTCGGAGCACGCACAGATAGTAGATCAGTCGTCAATCAATCAATCCATGCTGCAGGACACGGCATGTGTCTATATATCGAGGTAGTCGTATCTGATGACAATTTCGTGTCTTTGCATCGATCGCCGGCGGGTGATATATGAATCGAGCAGACGCAGATCGCCATCACCAGCAGCGTGGACCTCGTCGACAGCCTCATGGACGCGGTACGTCGTCGTATGCGCGCGCTTCAGCAGTGCCATGCCCGGCCGTGTTGATTAATGGCGTAGTACGTGTGTTTCATTCTTGCCGCGGATAGATGGCAGTGACACGTACACGGCGATGACGCGCGGCATTCGTGTTTCGTGCAGGGCCGGTGGTCGGAGATGTTCCCGTGCATCGTGGCGAGGGCGAGCACGACGGACATCATCTCGAGCGGCATGGGCGGCACGCGCAGCGGGTCAATCCAGCTGGTGAGTCATCGTCTCCCATTCGCCCACGCCCCCCTATTCCGTCACGCAATGCCATTGCTATCCTGTTGCACGCACACGCCAAGCCTACGCCGGCAATGTCACGACTGATGTACGCGTGGCCGGTGCTGTATGGAATGCATGCAGATGCACGCGGAGCTGCAGGTGCTGTCGCCGCTGGTGCCGATCCGGGAGGTGGTCTTCCTCCGGTTCTGCAAGCAGCACGCCGAGGGCCTGTGGGCCGTGGTCGACGTCTCGGTGAACGCCATCCTCCGCCCCGACGGCGGCGGCAGCGGCCACCACCACGCGCAGCAGAACGGCGGCGCCGCCGGGTACATGGGCTGCCGCCTCCTCCCCACCGGCTGCATCGTGCAGGACATGAACAACGGCTACTCCAAGGTAATGTGTACTCCACCGGTGCGGTTGGCCGTGCTGGCTCCACCGGCCACCTCGCCGTCCGTCCCGTACGTCCCAACCGCCTTAAATCCGCACGGCGCAGCGGCATGTGCGCCGCTACAGTGCGGCGAGTTACGCGCGCATTTAGATCGCGCGCGGTCCAGTATTTTATGCTGCCCCGACGCGCGCGGCGTACGTGGGGGCGAGGCGAGCGAACGGATGAATAATCCAAGGCCCGGCCGCGCGCGCGGCGCCACCGCGCGTGCGTACCGATCGAGACGATGCGCGCAGCGGCGCAGGTCAATGCTTGCTCCCGTCAGCCGGCGGAGGCGCGCCCAGAGGCAGTGGCCCGGCCGGTAGTCTGACGCACAAGCGCAGGCGCGGCGAGCTTGCATTGACCTGTAGCATGGGCATATATCTAGGCTGGTAGGCTTGGGTGTGGTATCACATGATTTTCTTACCCGATTTTGTAACATTTTCGACGCTTCCGCTACCGTATCCTCGCGGCCGTACGTGCGGCGGAATGCTCGCGCCGGCCGGTAGCGCCTAGATCCATATTTTTATTTTTAGGGCAGTATGTATGTACTGTATATCATGATGTTTGATGGTCAGTGGCGAGCTTGTGCGCGCACGAATGCGACCTGCTGCGATTAGAAAAATCCAAGCCTCCCATGACCCAAGAGCGCCGAGTCTTGGCTGTAGAGAGATCTTGTTTGTTTCCTGTGCGTTAACAGATCTCTTTCCGGTCTTTCCGGCAGCGCTGCTGCTGCTGCGGTACGTAGCCTTATCCCTTATTAGCTGGGGCTTAATTTTGCAGTGGTCAACCGGGTTTTCTTGCTTCTAACAGAACCCTGACCGGAATCCCTGATGCCCACGCTCTTGTGCTCATGACGGTGTTGATGAGCGCCGCAGCTGTTGCGGTGTACTGCCTCGCTTGTCCTCTTGCGCGGTGGCGTTTGCCCCCGATCGATCTCGTCGTGGCCATTTTCTGCGCGTCCTTTACCTTGCGTTCGCGGCCAGCGGCCACGGCCCCCCCGGCCGGCCGGCCCCTCCCTCCTCTCACCTGCCTCCGCCATTACTGCCCTGTCGCGGCGGCAAGTGGCCGTGGCCGTGGACGTGCCAGCGGGGAAGCTAGGGAAAGGAAAAGCCGTGACGACGCGGCGCGCATCATGGGAGCTGCCCGTGCTAACCGCTGCTGCTTGCTTGCTTTTTGTATGTACCGTGCGTGCAGGTCACGTGGGTGGTTCACGCGGAGTACGACGAGACGGCGGTGCACCAGCTCTACCGCCCGCTGCTCCGGTCCGGACAGGCCCTCGGCGCGCGCCGCTGGCTCGCCTCGCTCCAGCGCCAGTGCCAGTACCTCGCCATCCTCTGCTCCAACTCCCTCCCCGCCCGCGACCACGCCGGTGAGTAATAACTAACTTAATTACTGATCACTGCTGCCTGCCTCGTCATTGCTCGATCGGTGCGTGGAATGCATGCGGTGGTTAATTAACCATGGCGACGGCGGTGATTATATGAACGTGGATAATGCAGCGATAACGCCGGTGGGGCGGAGGAGCATGCTGAAGCTGGCGCAGCGGATGACGGACAACTTCTGCGCGGGGGTGTGCGCGTCGGCGGCGCAGAAGTGGCGGCGCCTGGACGAGTGGCGCTGCAGCGGCGGAGGCGACGGGGCAGGGTCCGCCGGGACAGGCGGCGCGGCGGGCGAGGGGGAGGAGAAGGTGCGCATGATGGCGCGGCAGAGCGTGGGCGCGCCCGGGGAGCCTCCCGGCGTCGTGCTGAGCGCCACCACGTCCGTGCGGCTGCCGGCCACGCCGCCGCAGCGCGTGTTCGACTACCTCCGCGACGAGCCGCGCCGGGGCGAGTGGGACATCCTGGCCAACGGCGAGGCCATGCAGGAGATGGACCACATCGCCAAGGGCCAGCACCACGGGAACGCCGTCTCTCTCCTCCGTCCAAATGTAAGTTATCTCACAGTTCACTCATTGCTGCTTTTCAGTGTCATTCTTTTACTGCTTTTATCTTGTAATTACTGAATGATCGATCTCTTAGATGTGTGGTACTGTACCTAGTACCATGATGAGTGAATGATCTCTTAGATTCTTTTTACCATTGTGATTAGTGAATGATGGTGGCATCCATTGTAGCCTTACCTAGTACGGTACCATGGCGCTGGATTTGTGGGGATATGCATGCATTGCATGGGTTAGGGACATATGACATAGAGAAGAGGACAAACCGGGAAAGGATAAAAACTTGCAGATTACCAGAAAGGGGGGCAGGGTTGACATTTGTGAGGGAAAACTCCTAGCTGTTAACTTTTCTGTGAGTTTGGAAGCATGCATAGCCGCCCTTTGTCCTTTGCTCACGAAAGCCTGTATGAATGTCTGCTTTTATTTTATCTACCCTCTGTGAACTTATTCTTGATCTCCTTCATCTCCTTTCTTTTTGAGGTGCATGGTAAATGGTATCCTGATTGATGAAACCGATCTGTGTACTCTGTGTTTCTCCGGTTCATCATTCTGATACTGTCTCTCTACATTTTTTTTTACCCAAATTGGTGTTAGTTTTACTGTTGCAGTAGTGGTAAAATCATAACCATGTTGCTATTTATCCTGCAAGTCTACAATGGCGTTGCTAACAAAAGGAAATGCTCGAATCAATTCACCACACAATTTTTTTGTGGACAAGTTCATTGTAGTTAGCAGAGAGCTCTAGATCATTGGTTCTCTTCGTTGTGATGCATTTTCACAACTCCCTTTTACTAAATATATATACCGTCATGTTGCAGGCAACAAGTGGTAACCAGAACAACATGCTGATCTTGCAAGAGACTTGCACCGACTCATCTGGCTCGCTGGTGGTGTATGCGCCGGTGGACGTGCAGTCCATGCACGTCGTCATGAACGGCGGTGACTCCGCGTATGTGTCCCTCCTCCCCTCCGGTTTTGCCATCCTCCCGGACGGCCACGGCCAGCCATCGAACACCGCACAGGGCTCACCGAATGGCCAATCCGCCACTGCTACTAGCAACAGCAGCACGGGGTCCTTGGTCACCGTGGCGTTCCAGATCCTGGTGAACAACCTGCCCACGGCGAAGCTCACGGTGGAGTCCGTGGAGACTGTCAGCAACCTGCTCTCGTGCACCATCCAGAAGATCAAGTGGGCGCTCCAGGCTAGCATCGTCACGCCCTAGTGGGCATTTGACATGGATTCCGGCCACCGATTCTTCCCGCAAGAACTTGGAGCCGGATGCCATGTCAAATGTTTAGCTTGAGGCTATATATGACGACAGATATGATGCTACAAAAGGTTGGGCTCCTCCCTTCAGAATGGCATATAACAAGGGTTGCCATACAAACTGGACTATCGGTGGTTGAGAGGCAGTGAAAGAAAAAGAAGGAAAATAAATTATATAGTGTGGAGTATATGTATTATTGCATAGAGCAATATATGGGGTGAGGAACACAGGGATTAAGTCAAGAACGAACCGTGCGCTAGGCTTTGTTTGGCGCCCACGCGGTGCCGCCACCTCTCTCTCCCTCTGCTAGCTAGCTGCGAGTACATGCACAGCTCGATCGTCAGTTGGGTGCGCGGCGCTCAGGCCCAACAGCTCGGCCCGGCGCACGGTGCGTCGCGGCATTTACTCCGCGCCTCGCCGTGCCAGCCGAGCCCAGCGCACCCGTTTCTCGCGAAAGGAACCGCACCAAACCAAACGAGCAGGCTGCCTGCCTGCCCGCCTCGCACCGGACCGGACGTCGCACCAGAAAAACCCCACCCCCACCCGGGCCTCATTTACTCGAGCCAGCCCCGCCGCCGCGCCGCTCCCGGCCCTGCCCCCGTCCGATCTCCCCCCACATCCGCCGAGCGCCGAGCCGCGCCGGGGGCAGGCTCGGGCAAACATGTTTTTACTGTTGCTCAAGCTTTGATATGCTCATGTGGTGGTTCGGGTATTGACTTAAGTCTCTGGCAAAAAAGTTGAAAACCCCCTAGGCTTCTCCTATATGTATCTAGCAGCTTGTTTTAACCATTTTGTGAAGAGTTTTTTTTTCATTTCTTCTTCTTCTAGTTCTCCAATATATGTGGGGAAATATATAGCGATGAGGTGACACTGATGAGAGAGATATCGTACCCCCCAAGATGGCTTGTGCTTGTTCATTTTAATTTGCATAATGTTAATTATTCGTTTGAGTTGATATACTTGTTGTGAAATGTGCATTTTCTCTATATAATAGTGGTTAAACTTCACCGGAGTGATCAGGGTCGCTCTTGGATACGGAGTACTTTTCAGTTGGTCGTCCATAGAAGACAACACCGAAAAAATAGGGATTCCTGATACATACTGTCACCCCCTTGTCAGTTGTCACTATGCTCTTAATTCCTATGCTTCCAAAAGCTGCTGCTTTGCATGTGTTGCATTTGCATATATCCGTCCACATCCCCGTATTAATATCCGTGCATAGATGTTGTTACTTGTAGTATGGTAATAAGGAGTAGTATGTTACTGAGCGCTGCAGATTGTAGCAGTGAGTAATTAGTATCGGATAATAAATAAACCTCCTCTGCTGCTACAAATTAAATCTAACAGATCAGTTCTGCAATCTAATTAGGTGATCAGATCCCAGCAGCTTGTTGTTAAGGGTGCGGTACTCCTGCAAAACCACCAGTACGTAGAGTGGACGTACTGCCCTACTGCGGGGTAGTATTGGTATTCGGTTAGCATTGGGTGCGCTGTGCGGGTCCCGCCCCGGCCGCGGCCGGCCGGCCGGTCAATAAAATCGGGGGGCGGCAGCCCCCGGCCCTCGCCTGCTCCTGCTCGCCCTGCTCACTTCATAGCGATCACAGTGCCGAAGAGGAGGGCTCACAGGATTCATTGCCTTGCCGGGGTTGCCTGCGCCTCGACCGGATTCCCTGCCGCCGTCTGGGCGCCTGGCCTCCGTCTCCGTCTCCGGCTCACGAGATCTCTCGGCCGGTTGCGACTTGCAGGCGCCGACACGAGATCTCGGCCGGTGGCGACTTGCAGGCTCCTTCCATGTCCATCAGTCAGTCCTTGTGCAGCACGAGAAGCCGCTTAGCTTCGACCTCCCCGTCCCCGTACTAACCGAACAAATGAACAACCATGACCGGTGGCGCGCCCAAAACCAGCGTCACTTTTCTCTCTGGTACCTACCGCGGCTAGCTAGCTAGCTATACTTAATTCGCCAACGTGCTACACTCACCAAAAAAAGCTCGAATTCGGGTCGATCTGCACGGGCACAAAGTTTCCTCCGCGCACGAACGCGTCCCGCGGCTGGATCCGTGTGTGTACCGGCGGTGGTGCCAAAGTGACGTTCGTGCTTGCCTTGCTGGCTGCTTGCGGTTGCGGCTTTAATTGCGTGAGCTTGCTTTCTGAGAGAGAGACGTGCCAATGCCAATGGCAGCCGGGTGCCGCGGCCCCCGGGTCGGGAGCGTACGGCGGAGATTTCGTTGGGGCTCCGGATGCCGCAGCTGACCCGATCATCGCCTGTGTGGGAGCGGCGGTGAGGGGCCGAGAGCCCGGGACCGGCACGGCCACGGACGACGGGCTCTGCTCGCCCAAGTCGCCGTTGGCGGCGACGCCACGGCCCTGCCGTTTGTGCCAGTGTAAGATGTAGCCCTCACGTACTGGTTCTTATTGACTCGTGTGGAAACCTGTTCATATCGGGTTGATTAGAGTGAAGTACACCCGCGGTCCTCAAACTTGTCCCGCGGTGTCATCTAGGTCCCCGGACTCTCAAAATGGATATTTGAGTCCCTGAACTTGCTAAACTGTGTCATCTAGATCCAAAGTTGTAAAAATACCCCTATACATAATGTCATGGCTGTCAATTGAGCATGAAATTTTATACAATTTCTCTAAACAAATCGGTTGTTTCCATCGTAATAATTAGAGAACTTTATTTGATTGTACCACAGCGATAATTATAGATCAAGAGATGGACAAACATCAGTAACATAGGGGTATTTTTGGAACTTTAGACCTAGATGACACAGTTTGACAAGTTCAGGGACTCAAATATGCATTTTGAGAATTCGGGGACCTAGATGACACCTCGGAACAAGTTTAGGGACCGCGGGTGTATTTCACTCGGTTGATTAGTAGGCTGCACTACCCCTATCTAGGCTCCCATATAGCGCAGCACGGCGATGATTGGTTGTGTGAATGAGCCTTTAGCCAGGCTTAGGATATGTAAACGTAGTGTCCGGCCTGTATAGCGTGGGCACACAATTTTTGCCCGACTCTAGCTTATGCAGGCTGGCTTAGCTAGGACCCATCATGAGCAGGTCTTCAACTCGCATCTTGTCACTGCTTCAACAAAATAACCGCAAGATGAGTTCTGTCGCTGCCCGTCGTTGACTTCCACCACGAGCCAATGCTGCGAGGGAGCAGGGGCCGCCGTGGAGGAGCTCGAGGCGGCGTGGCAGGAGTCGGTGCCGCGGAGGAGCTCGAGGCGGCGTGACGGGAGTCGGTGCCGCGGAGGAGCTCGGGGGAGGCGAGCCAGCCAGGCCAGCTTCAGATCGAGGAAGAGGAGGCGAGGAGTCAACCCAACTTCACCAGCCATGGACGGATTGGCCTCGGAGCTGGAGGCGGTGGAGCAGGTGGTCCATGGAGGAGCACGGGGGGACGGTGCGGCGCAGCGGGACCGGCACGGGCGGCGCCATGGAGGAGCTCGAGGGAAGCTGCGGCAGGGGCCCGCCGCGGACCACGGGGGTGGCGCGCGCGCGGCGCGGTGGGGCTGGCGCGGGCAGCACCTTGGACGAGCTCGAGCGGGAGCTATGGCAAAACCGACGAGCGGCGGGCGCCGGTGCCGGGGACCAGAGGCACGGCGGCCTCCTCGACGTTGCCGGCGGCCGCGGCGGCGAGCTGTGCCTCCGGCTAGGCCATGGAGGCGTTGCGATGGGCAGGAGTAAAATTTGGGGGAAGGTGGTGGCATGTGGTCAAAGAGAGAAAGAAGGCTGGTAACTTCATCTTTCAGGAGTGCAAGATAAGTGTATCCCTTCACACATCAAACTAATCAGCATCTTAGATAGTGCATGCTATCTTAAGCCATCCAACCAATCATGACTACATTGCATTGATTTAGCCTGATTAATACTAGCCTGACTACATCCTAACCTGGCTAGAAACTAGTGCAATCAACCAATTATTCCATTGCCTACACCAACCCACCACCTATCGTGATTGCAGCGGAAAGAACTCTCTCTACTAGCGTTCACTCGTCCAAATGCAATCGATCATGCTAGTACTGCCTTCCATTCATCAGGTGTCACTGTTCACGCACAGTGATTGTGTAGAGTTTACCCGCTAGAAAACTGTAGCTGTCGTTGTTCGGCCCAGCCGCAAGATCAACGCACGTCAGCACCGGCCCCCACTGGCGGCAGGTTGACGGCAGGCTGGCCGGCT